>JASEVX010000183.1:2500-391096 GCA_031761405.1 Serripes groenlandicus
GATATGTCGTATCAACAATCCCTTTAAACGATGCACCTTTAAAACAGGGTCAATGACGTGACAGGAATGAAAGAAATGTTATTTCAGGTGAAATATCTAAATAAATTTGACTAATATCTAATTGTTTGTTATTATATTCAAATATATGCACTAAAGAATATCTATTCGAGTTTTGGTTCAAGTTTTATTTTTCCTGCAACGTCACGCATCGTTTAAAACAGAATAAATACCTGTTTAAAAAAAGCCGCAATTTGCTAGTTTCGAGGGTTCTTAAACACGCGAAAACGGCCAGTTTACAAAAGACAACAGTCGTTTGCTTCTATCACTGTACTACGGATGCTTGGCTTGTGGGGGATCGTTATTCATCATATTGTATGAGCTGAAACAATAAATCAGTTACGGAAATAATGATGCTAACAATGGCAATAATAACTTAATCAATGAAATATTTTGCCGTTTGATTTGGGTTTTTGTTTCTATACTGGTGGGTACAGCACGAAAGCAAAGAAAGAAAGAAACTAATATCCTGTATTTCTCAATGTTCTTAGTTATGTCTAGTAATGTTTATTAAGTAATACAAGGTTGTATTTTTCAGTTACTCAACACCGGAAAAAACCGATTCGACAATTCAAATTGAAAGTGTATGCCGAACACTTGGTGCTCAGGACTATATGGTTAAATGGACCAGTAATACAGGTAACTAAGAAAGACCGTGATGACCGTGATGTTACTGTGATGTTACCGTGATGTTACTGTGATGTTACCGTGATGTTACTGAAAATGTGTTGAAAGCGGCGTAAACATCATGCAATACAAAACCGAAATTGATATGGATATAACAATAATCATAAATGTGTATGTCTGCAAATTAAAAAGCTGTTTGAAGTTAGCTAAACATACAACATTTGACATTTAAAAAATACGAATGTCGTGCTGGCACGACATTCGACATTCAAAAAATAAAACTTCAACAAATCGACATTCGACATTCAAAGTTGGAAAAAAAAAACGAATGTCGTGCTGGCACGATATTCGACATTCGACATTCAAAAGTTGAAAAAAAATCTCACGGGAGTGGAACAACGACCTACAGGCGGATTTCTAACAGAGTCTGCCGCGTGTATTACGAGGAGCACTTGGGCCTACAAGCCCTTGTTACGGGAGTCGAACAAAAAAAAAAAAACACAATGGAGTGGAACACTTTTATTTTTTTTCTTACGGGCGTGGAACAACGGCCTTAAGGCGGATTTCTACCTGAGTCTGTCGCGTGTTTTACGGAGAGCACTCCGCTGCTAGTCCGGGAAATGTAAGCCGGGGCCGCATACTCTTTAAGGCAGGTCCCGCAGTCTACCCGCGCTTACGGCGAAGTGCTGAGCTTTGTTTTACGCTAGCACTCCGCTGCTAGTAGGGGAATATACGCTGGTGCCGCATATGATATACGGCCGGTCCCGCAGTCTACCCGCGCTTACGGCGAAGTGCTGAGCCTTGATTTATGCGAGCACTCGGCTGCTAGTAGGGGAAATGTGAGCCGGGGCCGAATACGCTATAAGGCAGGTCCCGCAGTCTACGCGCGCTTACGGCGAAGTGCTGAACCTTCTTTTACGCTAGCACTCCGCTGCTAGTAGGGGAAATGTGCGCCTGGGTTCAAAGGAAATCAAGCTCCTCATAACTTTCAAAGCAGTATAACTGATCAAATTTACATTTTTCTAATTTTAATAATCTCTAAGATTTAATTATGATAAGTGAACCTCTAATCCCTGCTACGCTCATCCTGAAGGTGTTGCTTGTTATCTAGCAAGATCTGTGTAATAAACCGTCATTAATGGCTGATTCTAAACAATGAACTAGTTCTGATTACTTAAGCACAGAGGTTTATTACAGTGAAATGTTGGAGTGAAATTAACCACATGTATTTTTTTCTGAGCCATTTTTAGCCAATGGCTCAAATGGAAAATGAAGATTTATTTAAATGATTATTTATTTGCTATACAATGTGACTACTAAATTATCAATATTATTGGGCCAGGGGTTTCCATGGAACCGATCTGGTAGCCTTGTTTGTAATATTAAGTGATCCACACAAACACTCTGACCAAATTCAAGATTATTGGGAAGTAAAAGATAATGTTTATTAACGTGACTCGAGTGAAACACATTTTGGTTAACAATATGATATAAAACAAAAGAAATAACCACACTCGGCCCCTTGGGCCTATAAGTCACCGTCATTTGTATACATATAAACATATTTACATATTATGGCTATACATAACATGAGTGACTCTAGACCGATAACAAAGTTTTGATTTGATTTGTTCCAGTGACCTCTTGCAATCGACTGTCTGACCTTAATTAACGAATACCAACACAACCTTCCCACTAATACTTTCAGTGCTTTGATTTATTTTGTAACGGACCAAAATCAGGCTGACAAGGAAGTTATTAGAATAAACATTGTTTAAAAGTGTGCCAGGCCCCTCTGCATTACCTAGCATAGTACTGGTTTCTTTACCCAGGGATCATGAATAAGTGAACTATGGCTGTGATATAACCGAAATAATGTTGAAAATGGCGTAAAACTAATAAAACAATACATAAAACAAACATCACAGTCTTGGTCGTGATTCTAGTAAATAGTTCCAAGAATTCCAATAGTTAAATGTACTTCCTCTGACGACCATTTTGTTAGGCGAATGTCTTATAAATTGAAAAGAGAAAAATCAAACAATATATAATTAAACAACTTCGTGTACAAAACTAATTAAATAAGGGACACTATATATTACACATATAAAGTGTCCCTGATTAAATCAAGAAGCTGCTACAATCAGATAAAACAAGATCTTCAACAAAATATGAGCTGTTCCGACATAATGGCCTCTGCGTAATGTACTGATCCATATCACCCTGCGCAGTCCGTGCAGGCTAATCCGGGACGACACATTCCGTCTGAGAGGAATGGGGTGTAGAGAAATTATTCCTGAAACAGAAAATCCACAGGAGGCGAAAGGTATCTGTCCGTGCTAGCCTACGCTGCAACTAAGGCTGTTCCGGGTCGATACTTTACGCAGAGTTCACAATGTTGGTTTTTTCGCGGGACGGCTCAATTATGGTTGCAAAACTCGTTGTTTTACCTGGATCTATTTATTAGTCGCCGGGCAGAAGCCCGCGACTTCTATTTTTAATAGCTTTTCGGAAATCACATGGGAGGGCGGCTTATTATTAGAAAGAAACAAATCTAGATGATTTGAGCATATTACAATTGTGGTTGTTTACGAACACTAATAACTGACACATCTAAAATGAAATAAATATTCCGATTTTTTAATGTTTGCAGTTTTTTTTATTTCACTCGCATTTAAGTTTTTTGTCTTATTTACGAAGACAAAAGTGGTCCCTTCAAGACGTGAACCAACACCCCCTAATGCAGACTCTTATGTGTCATCATTGAGGTCAATTTCGGATTCTCCTTTTAATAGCAATTTCAACTTACTAAATGTTGTTTTCATGTTCAAAGAGATGTCTTGATTTGTGTAGAATTCATTTAATAATGTTAATCCATGAATATCTAAAGTAGGAACTGTTTCTAAGCTATCTGTTGTGTAGTTTCGTGACCTTTAACATCGATTTTCGCGCATGCGCATTTCGATATGAAAAAGCGAGTGATATTATTTTATTTTAGACAAGTACAAGACGAATGTTTGACGCAAAGCGTCAAAGAGAAGCCGCAATATTTCGTTGTACATGTAGAAATAAGAAAAAAAGAACATTTTTAAATCCACAAACAATAGAACAATTTAAACTGTAGACGGTAATGCTGATATATTTCTCCTTTTGAAGACTTTTGTTTTCTTCAAATTACCTCCCTTTAAAGCAATACCAGGATATTTACCTTGTGATTCGAATAAGATTGACAAACATTGAAATTATATGAATGAATACTATTATTTAAATAAGATTCAACAGCAAAATTAAATTTAAGCCAAGATAAATGTGTACACATTTCGTTAATTTTTTATAGATACCCTAATGTATAGGTATGAATATAAAATTTATAAGCAAATGTTTGAATAGACTAAGGAAAGTCAAAAATACATAAATAAATCAATGCAGTCTTTTCCGGCGACATTGATGCCTTGCATCAACTTTCTCTTGTTTTATATATATATACAACTATAATACTAATCTATAACAAATAAGTTAAATGTTTTTTTCTTGCTGTGTAAACAGTAAAAAGCAACATATATTGAAAACATTGTGGGAAAAGGAAAATTTGCTTTGAAGGCTGTTATAAGTAAAAAACTTAAATGTTGCCAATTTAATCACATATCTTATCATTATAATAGCCAAATAATTAACAAAAGTTACAATTAAAGTCCGCATCTGTTGTCGAAATATCCACAGGTGCATTAACACAAGATTTGTGAAACCAATTTGTGCATATATCACATTGTACCATGACGGTATCGACACATCCCGGCAAGTTACAAATACATACATGTATATGATAGGTTTATTGGGAAAAGGGGTTACATTTATAATTTGTTTGGAATGACACTCGTACACAATGGTAATTAACAGTGTATGGTCACGCATCCTTAATTGATTTGGCAAGCTTAAACACCCTTTAAAGGAAACAGCGGCCAGCTTAGGTGTATACTGTACGGCACAGGTATTGGTTTTCTCTGGAGCATTTAATCCTTTTATAATTACATTAACTGTCTTTCTTCGTTGAATGACCTGTTTATTATCTCATGGTCAATTCATAGGTAACCTTGTTTAAATACAATCTAAACCGAGTTCTGTCCTATAATGAGAAGCATAGTTATTATCTATGTTTCCACAAGTACTTTTACACTTAAATGCATCCACGATTAACGACACATGTTGAATTTATATCGTAAGTCTGTTTTCAACCACGAGAAAGGGTTCACGAACAGCCTGGTCTACCAATGGATTCCTCTTTCATACAGTAGACTGCCAGTTCCGACATATTATAATTATGCGTTACATCTAGATATCCAGAAAATGTTTCTTCTGGTTATATAACTTTAACATTTACGTACAGTAACGTACAGCAAGTGTGTCTTCGAAATGGCTACCCTCACCAGTGACGGTATCCTTTTCCAAAAATGAATATGTCCGATCTTAATGACTACTAAGCATCATAATTTGTTTGAATATATTCTTTTATATTACACTTTTGATTGCTACTTCTCTCTTTTATCTTTCATACAGCAGCTCCGACAGAAAATGTTTCTTCTTGTTATGTAACTTTATCATTTACGAACAGGAAGTGTTTATGATCATTCTTAAAACTAAAAATTTCGTAACGTGTCTTCGACATGTTTACCCACACCAGTGACGGTATCCTTTTCCAAAAATGAATATTTCCAATCTAAACGACGACTTACCATTACAATTGTCTTGAATCTAGTCTTCTGTATTTAAACTTTGAATACAAATTTGAGCTTCAATAGCATGAACTAACTTAAAACTACGATTTCAGATCCTATGCAAAACACGGCGGTTGACATACATGTTGACCTATCGTGTGTACTGAAGCGACGACCAATCCGCAATACTTACATTTCTATTTAAAATATGATCGAGTTGATATTGCCATGTAAACGGGTATTATACACATAAAGTAGTAAAAATCGAGAAATATGGAATGAAATTCAGAACTCTTTAGCTTTCGTTTGTCGTCAGTACACAATGTATTCATGCGCACGCGTGACGTCATTATATTTTAGATGGAGGCATTTTTGAATGGGCTATTGTAATTGTGTATGTTATTTCTTAAAACTAGTTAAAATGAATGTACCTGATCATAATTTAGCATTCATGATGCATAGAATATTAATTACGTCCTTGACTTTCGACATGAACTTTACCTGACTCGCCTGGAAACAGTGGACATACTTTGTTATTCTCTTCATTGCATCCGTACAATTTCTATGACTGATATGTGTAGTAAGACACATTGTTTTACAAGACAGTTTTTAAACGTTTTTCGGCGAAAGCTAATTAACGTGGGTTTTGACCTAGATGTTAAACAAATGATCTAGATTGTAGACCAATCAAATGTTGTATTTAATGAAAAATGTCGAAGAAATAAAGAAAATGAAACGTTTTGATTGGTTCATAGTTAAGTTGGGGATCCTACCAGAGGAACTAATAAGAGAAGTTTTAAAATGAAATGTTCTGCATACTAACCTTTAATTGTTTTCCTTAAGAAATAAATTTCAATGAAAAAAATCAGTGAAAACGTATGTAATATAATAATTAAGAGCAAAATATTAATCATTTTTGAAACATGATAAGTTTTCAGTTATTTATCGTCAATTGAAACTTGTACACCTCTTGGGAGCCTCACGTAATCTCCAGTCATGTGACATATTCTCGGCCTTGCACGGGACAATATCATGTCGCGCTAGTGGAATGGATGTTGACTTGGATATTCAAGTGAAAGGTCTGCGGTTCGCTTCGCGGCAGAGGCAAAGTTTTTTCTCTCTCTCATTCATATCAAAACCAAAGTATATATATATGAACTAAAACATTTATAAACCAAATATTACATATTTAACGTTATCGTTTTCTGTCATTCTAATAAGTAAGATAAAAGATCAAATAACATGCGCATGTTCCATTTCATAGTGTTTTCTCATATTGATCGACATTTATCTTTTTAAAGACATTTCTTGTTTGTAGATTGCCTCTTTTTTCTCCTTCCAAAATAAAGGTGGTTTTTGTGGCGATTGGTTTGACAATCGTCACAATGCTAACAGAAACAACAACAACGAACAATATTTACATAGTCGGTTTTGAAAAATCGGTTGATATTTATTTTCCTTACTGCAAACTAATTTACTCACATCCGTTATAGTTCCATCATTGATGCAGATACGCGACTAATAATAATTATGTCAGTGCTACTTTGGTACCGGATTGTTACTAATATTTGAGTGTTATCGAGACATTATCTACATAGAGTTAAAATATGTAAATATTATCTTCGTCATGATTTGGCAGATAATAAATATCATTGCGCGTTCTGCCTTGCAAATAACGGCAAATAACTCTGATGATACTCAAATCTGGAAATTCCAAAAGGTTCTATAAATAGCTCGCGATACTTGTGTTCTTAAATCTCAATATTATAAACGCTTCATTTTGTAGTTGTTTAAATATATGAAAGCGTCTAGATGATAAGGCTGGTTTACAAAGGTTTAAAGGACACACGATGTCAGTGTGTACACACGTTATGTATACACGTCTGCACGTTCTAGAGTCAATTAGCAATCAATGCTGAAAGTGTAGCCTTATTTAGTTTGGAGATCGAGCATTATAATATATGCCTATATTTTTATAAATTGAACAGTTTGGCAAATAGTGAAATTGTGCTTTTTGTGCATGTTTTGTGTTTGTTATTGCACTCAAATTTTTCGAAGCAGTTTAACAACCTCAGAGACATATAAATACACTGTGTTTATATGTCTCTGACAACCCTCAATCATGCAATGTGAAGGGACTACATAAAGCCGTGGTCACACCATACGTAGTTGACCGTAGTGGGGAATGACCGTAGTCGGCCGTAGTTGAACGTATGAAACGTAGTTGAACGTGGTTACACGTAGATAACCGTAGTTCAACGTAGTATTGAACGTAGTTTGAACTTATGATTTGCCCGTAGTAAGCACATAATTTTTCAACATGTTCAAAAATTGGTTACGGTTAAGTACGTTGGTGTGACACTACTGTGACCGTAGTTTGAACGTAGTTGACCTTAGTTAACCGTATTTGACCCTACTTAACCGTAGTGTGTGTCGTAGTTGACCGTAGTACCTGCCAAAACATATAAACACTACGGTTAACACTACGGTCAACTAGGGATCTACTAGGGTTGAACTACGTTTGAAGTATGTTCATAGTACGGATAACTAGGGTCAACTAATAAGAAGTGTTTTTTTAAGGAGTTCCTTGACACGTGGTCCCTAGTCTGCCGAATACATTTCAGGGATACCACACATCTTGTTTTTTAGGATTAAATATTTAACTGCATACGTACACAATGGGTGACAGAGTCAATATTGCGAAGTTCTTGTGTCAGATAAACCTGGAACTTGTGGGTCTGGCAAGAGATCTTGTGGATTTGGAGGACCGAGAGGAACAGGAAAGGAGGGAGAATAGAAGACAAAGGAGATGGTGGACCAGGGACTGGCTGCTGCGTAGACCCATCCACGGTCAGTATGAGGCTCTGATGGCAGAGCTTCAAGTGGAGGACCCCCAGTCCTTCCAGCAATTTCTGCGTGTAGATGTTGCCACATTCTATGATATCCTGGCCAGGATTGAGGGAAGGATCACCAAGCAGACTACTATTTTAAGGTGCCCCATCTCTCCTGCACTAAAGCTGGCGTTCACCCTCAGGTATCTGGCCACTGGAAACTACTACCGAGACCTCCGGTTCGATTTCAGGGTAGGCCACAACACCATGTCAGGCCTTATTGTTGATGTGTGTCGGGCTCTGATTGATGTTCTGGAACCAGGGTTTGTCAAGCTTCCCACAGAACCCGAAGAATGGCAGCAGGTAGTTCGGACCTTTAAGCAAAAGTGACAGTTCCCACACACTCTTGGTGCTCTTGATGGTAAGCACATCCGAATCAAGAAGCCACCCCACTCGGGTTCTATCTACCACAACTATAAGGGGTTTGACTCCATTGTGCTCATGGCCTTGGTGGATGCCCAGTACCGCTTCCTGTGGACACAAATTGGAGACGACGGCTCTAGTTCGGATGGCCAGATCTGGAACCATTGTGACTTTTGCCAAGCACTGCAGGATGGGGTCCTTGGTGTTCCAGATGCAGACCCGCTGTCAGGGGATGATGTTACCACCCCCTACTACATCATAGGGAATGATGCATTCGCCATGAGGACCTGGCTGATGAAACCTTTCCCTCGACGCGGTTTAGACAATGGCCAGCAGGTCTTTAACTACCGACTGTCCAGAGCACGTCGTGTGGTGGAGAATGCGTTTGGAATACTTGCAAACCGCTTCCGCTGTCTCCTGCTACTGCAACCCTCGTTGTGAGATCGTGTGTCGCCCTCCACAACTACTTGAGGGTGAGGGTGAGGAACCCTGCTGCAGACCAGCATTTTCTGGACCAAGAGGATACTCAGTACAACGTCGTTGATGGTGCCTGGCGGGCTAATGCCAACATGATGGATCTCACTCAACCACAGAGTGGGAACCACGACAGCAGGGAAGCAAAGCTGCAGAGGCTGTACCTTAAGCACTACCTGACGTCACCATCTGGCTCGGTTCCATGGCAGAACCAGTGTATCCGCCAGTTCTAGGTTGATCGGCATGAGGGAAACGGTCCTGTTAAGTGTCATCATTAAGTACTCTCTGTAAACTCTGTAAACGGTCCGTTTTAAGGTTTATTGTAAACACTGAATCCTGATGATTATCATTGTGTTCAATTGTTTACACCTTGTACATTTGCTTATGTTTGTAGTGCTTATCATATAGTTAAAAGGTTGTTAGTGGCAATAGTTTGTTATATTATCTATCTATCTTCCGATTAACTGCGTGTACTTCCCAAGTGGCAAACAGCTTGGAACCTGACCAGACACCGAGTTATTCGGCGTCTGATCTGATTCAAAACAGTTTGTACAATATATTATGGCCGCGCGTAGCAGGCTAACGTACCCCAAGCCCCCACCCCGTCACAAAACCCACATAATGACTCAAACTTATGTCAAGATGAAACATTGATTTATTTAGATATTCAAACAATGTCTTTAGACAGAGTATAATAAGTCCATAGGAGAACTGCTGGAACTCTGCAGCTGGTCTGCATGCTGGGTGTCTGCCTGCTGCTGGTACTGGCGCTGCCAGTTCGAAATGAAGCCATCGGGGCAACGCTGGTTCTGTTGTGCGGCAATGTCTGATGCTAGGTGTACGTCCGCAATAGTGTGATAGATGGTGGCACCTGGCGGCATCTGGGGCATAGGCGGTGGGCGTAGTGGGGCATGGCTCACCAATGCAGTCTGAGCCCTGGCCCTGGACTCCCGCTTATACTTCACCAGTAAATTGGTGACATCCACTTGTAGTCCTTCAAAGGCTTCGTCGTCCATCTGTGCCGCCGAAAGCCCTACCATGCGGCCAAAAGCCGCTCGCGGGTTGTCTTCCTGAAAAAACACACACAAAACATTTAATATTAGAAATTGTGTCACTGATGCCCCCCCCCCCCCCCACAGTTTCTTTGTCACAATCAATGATGCATATATTTCAATTATTGTTTGCAAATAAAGGGCCATAACTCCAAAATTACTGAAGCGATTTACATGACTGTCGAGATAAAATGGTTACAAGCATGTGTGTAAAGTGTTGTGAGGATTGGACAAATCCTTTTCAAAAAAAAAAAAAAAGAGCCCGGACAAAATATTTGGGACGTACCGACGTACGTACGGATGAGCGGACGGACAAGGGCAACCCTATATGCCACCATTATTTTTGGATAAATAGTTGAATGACGATGCAACGTCTACTTGGATACCCCCTGCTATATCGTTGGCCTCTTCGTGTGACATTTGACCTCTATGTGTGATAATAATCTAGGATGTACATTGTTTTGCATGTAGGTTCGTTTAGGTGAATTTTTCGTGAAAGTTTCAACAATGCCAACAAGACTACACACTTAGTCTTTTGCCTGCACAGACGCACACACAAGGCGAACGCTATATACCCGACCTTTTTGGAGCATAGATATTATTAGTTTTAGTTTTAGTTTTAAACTTATTTATTTTACATCGATTGCGAAACAAGCTTTCAGCTTATATTAATCACGCTAGTTGTCTGCGTCCTGGACACTTAACCAGTACTCGCGCCGTTATTACAATAATAATTTTTCGAAAAGAAGCATAATAATTTATCTAAAGTTTTACCTGCTGGATAATCTGGCCCATCTGCTGCCGGTTAGCGGCCATTCTCTTCTCGATTTTCTCCAGAAGAAGATGAGAGAGTTTGTTCTTCCTAGAGGTGGAGCTAGGAGTTGTCTGGTTCGAGGTACGGACGTGCTCAACTGTCTGCGTGACCGTGGGGGTGGTCTGCTCATGCTCGGAATCGGTGTCTGACTCCCGTGGCGGCATGTCCTGAGCTGCCGGTGCGTTGAATCTATTAGGATGCTTTTCACGAAGCTGTCCCATGAGCTGAAAGTAGAAAAGAGCATAAAATAAAACATTTTCACATTCAACTTATTCCAGCACAAACATTCAACATTATCAGTGCAAGTATTGAACCATAGAAAAAGCCATTCACACAAAACATATAAACACGATGCAGGCCCAGTTTAATTAGGCCTGTTCATGGGCAATATGAAGCCATTCACGTCCTGTAGATTTAGGTTGAGCAGAACTCAACACATAACATTAACCTTTGTGATTAAGTCATTCAGTAAATCAGTAGTATAATTTACTTACATCAACCCCGGCTCGTTTGGGCACTCTGTAAACATGGGCGCTAAGAAACGTCAGGCGTTCCTTCAACCGTTCTTCACGAGCTGTCAGCCGCTTTGCCCCCTGACACACTGCGGGTACTTTTGCCATAAGCCGACCTCTGGCTGTTCCACCCCGTCATTATGCGGGGACCATTCGCAATGGACCCTGACAAATATGAAAAAATAAATATGAGTTAAAACATTTTGCACAAAATATGAATGAGAGCTGCATAAAAACAAAAAAGAATCTGTTATATTAGTTAATTTCAGATATTTAATCATGATAATATCACTAAATATAACTACCAAAATGTGTTACCCACCATCAAAGTCACTCGCCTTCAATGTGTCAGCAAGCTTCATGAAGTCCGGGTGCCCTTTGCTGTAGAGTTCCTGATGAGACTCTAAGAACTCAAACACTATTTCTTGTTGGTCTAAGTGCAGCCTGAGGGGGGCCTCTTCTCCTTGGAAGTCCCAGTAGGAGGGTCGTCGTTTGTACCCCGTGTCTCCTTGGCATCAGTTCCTGGAGTCTCCTGAGACTTGTTCACCCTGTCTGGCTCCTCATTATCTATAACTACATCACCCACTGTACATGTCTTTGCAGTAGTTTTCGACGAACATCGTTTTTTCCTAGGCGGCATGGCAGAATACGATCGGTAATGTTGTCTCGTCAACTTCCAAAATCACAATGGCAGTATTTTACCCGTACTGCGCAGGCGCAGCCACAACGTTTGACCGTAGCTTAACGCAGTTGACCCAATTGTATCGTAGTTGCGTGTACCTATGACGTAGTTGCGCGTACTTATGACGTAGTTTATACGTAGTGTAACGTAGTTACCCTTAGTTTGACGTAGTGATACCCTAGTTAAACCTAGCCACTTTGCTCGTAGTTGAATGTAGTTGACCGTACTTACACGTAGTTCAACCTACTTAGACTTTCTTTATTTTCTCTTTTTGCCAATTTTGAACCTACTTCTAACGTACTTCAACCTAGTTGACCGTAGTAACGCTACGGCAGACTACGTTTTAAGGTGGAATCATACCTTTGAAATAACGTCGTTTTGACGTCAAAAAGTACGTTTTTCGCGACAATGACAGTGTTGTTAAAGAAATCATCATGACTTTCTCGTTTGAAGTGGTATTTGGAAAGAGTTAACACCAGACCGAAGAGAATAAAATTACCTACGTAGTGATGTAAGTTCCATTAAACTGCCAAGACAATAAACGTAACATAATGGGAGTAAAAATGAAACTTTTCGCTAAAATATTTTAACAGTTATTTGGTTATTTCAAATTTATAAAAAATTCGCCCGAGAGATTTTTTTAAAAACTTATATAATTTAGAACAACATTTTGTCTACCATTTACCAAAGTTCAAGATAATCTATCGTGTAGATCTTTAGTAAATCGCAATGACGTTAAAGCTCTGTCACGCGACAAACCGTACACTGCGGAATTTAAATTGAAACGTACCCAGGGTTATTAAAATGAACTCCCGATTTTTCATAAAAATAATAAATTTTATTCTTTTACGAAAGTGGTAAATTGTATCTGTTATACTCCTTTAAATATTAAATATGTTTTATATAAACTGACTTGTCTTATCGCTGTTTATCTGTTAAATCATTGTTTCACATTCCATGTATTAGTATTAGTATTAGTCTCAAACCGTCGCTTGCAGTTCTTATAGATAGATTTTATTTCACTTATTCGAATACATGTAATTTGTCATTTACATACATGTGCATACATTTACATAAAAAAAATGATACGGGAACATCAAATAGTAATTCGATATAACATGAAATTTCATGATTTTACATAACCCAACATTTCTGATACGAAATTCTTCAAACAAGAGCATCGTCAGAATTATCATGGAAGAAATTGTTAATATATTTAATTATTACTTTCCTATTTGTAACTTTAGGTATTTTGTAATGTATCTTCAGATAACATTAAATACAGAATGAGTTTCTCTTAATCAGGCAAAAAGCAAGTTTCAGAAATTAAAAGATTATCACTGTCATGCAAAGCTTTCTATCTATTCCATCCGTGATCATGCTTTTTTATTTAAGGAAACACTTTATATGATAAAACATCGAGAAGAACTATCTGACTTTCTTCCCTTTGGAAAACCTTATGTACAAGATTTTATGAAAGTTTTGACTTGATTGTATTCACACAGTTCCACAGTTCAATTCAACCTAGAGCTGTTTGAATACAGGTGTTTAGTTTATTGACAATATTTTCCTGTATAGTTTGGGTAAATAACCCACTATTATTGTCTACATACATATCCCGTTGAGTGCTATCACATCGCTGTCTGCACTATGTAGTGAGTCTTCGATGTCATTGCAAAGGTGTCTAGAAATTGTAGACAGTTTATAGTCGGGTAATGATACATTTTGTTTTATAATTGTAAGTGTATCGACAACACAAGTAATTAGATACGAACATGTGACCAAAAGTGTGATCTTCTACGGTGTTATGGCATTGTGATTTACTTAAAATCAACCCGATAGTTTGTCTTTAAATTTGGGTTAAGGGTAAAAAACACTTCTCAAGACAAAACAAAGTACCGGTAGTTTTAAAATAACGGGGACTTATGGAGTAAAAAAAGAAAGATAGAAGAAGGGGTGTGTGGCTGTGTTTCATTTTCAGTTCCACAATGCGCCGTACCGGCGCACGTCAGAAGTATTACGGCATAGCGTTTTACTAAAAGTCCGCCCGATATATTTCTAACAAATTTGAGTAAATTGGAGAAATAATGGTGTTCTGAATTATAATGATTTCTTTTAAAAGAAATATCTAGGGCATTTTGTTGTTAGTAAATTAGACGTAAGGTAATAACTGTATTATTAGTCAGCGAGTTCGTTAAATAAACCAAGTTTTGCTTTAACATTATTTAAGGAAAAATTGTGAACTATATATCATGGTGGAGTTTATACTATTCACTTCAAATCGATGTTAATATAAGATGAGATAGTAATGGTCATTCCTTTAATCACACTTAACTGCGCAGCTGTGTAAACACAAATTGCAATTTAATCAAAAACTTGCCGCAAACGACAACTATATTATCACGGATAGAATACCAAGAAGGTATAGACTTCGAAATTCTCAAAATTGCATATTGAGAACAACATGTATATACTGTTATCTCAAATACGATACAAAAAAACAAGGGTGACATATAATATTTGTGATAATTATATTTCATATATAGAACAACAGTTGAACAGGAAAGTTAACGAGTCAGTTTATACATATGACAATTCCAAATATTATTTTGTTGTTTTTTTGATAAATTATTTACGACCGTAATTACTTTAATTCTTTAAATAGAAACACATGTATACTACCTACAATTATTCTTTAGGGGATAGCTTAAATTTAGAATGAAATTGATAATTATAAGGAAAAAATAAGTATTCATTTTAATTACCCTGGATGCGTCTCAATGTTTAATTCCGCAGTGAACGTTACGACGCATACAAGAGGTTTAACGACATTGTGATTTATTAAAAATCGACACGATAGATTTGGTTGAAAGTTTAGCAAATGGTAGATGAATAGGTGTTCTATGTTATATTTTATTTAAAAAAAAATCTCTCGGGCGAATTTTAAATAAATTAGAAATAATCAAATTACTGTTAAAATATTCTAGCGAAATTTCTATTTTAAGTCGTCTTATGTTACGTTAATTGTCATGACAGATGTATGGAATTGATATCATCACATAGGTTATTGTATTCTCTTTAGTTTAAAGTTAACTTTATCCGAATCCAAATTGAAATGAGGACGTAATGGGGATTTCTTTAACAACACTGTAATTGTCGCAAAAACCTAGGTTTTGACGTCAAAAACGACGTTATTTCAAAGGTATGATTCCACCTTAAATGAACTACGGTCAACTACGTGCATGAACGTAAGTGTGACCATGGCTTTAAACAGACCTGTTTAATATCGGACATCATTGAAACAAACACTAAACTAATGGATACTGATTTCTCTCCTTTCTTGATAATTTTGTCATTTCTAAAGCGTACACAATATTTTATCTTAATATGGAGAAATCCGCTGTGGTCGAGTGGTTAGCGTCGGGGATTTCGAAACCGGGTGTCCTGGGTTCGATCCCCAGTCGCGGCACTACGGTCATGGTGGAGTGCCCTTGGGCAAGGCACATTTTCTAGCCAAGTACTGGTTTGTTTACCTAGGGATCATGAGTAAGTGATCTTTCGCCGTGATATAACTAAAATAATGTTGAAAGCGGCGTAAAACCCCAATAAATAAATAAATAAATTATCTTAATATGGCCTAGCGACCTGGTGATGAACATGTGATTATCCGAACAATTTAGATTACAAATAGCCATTCTAATGAGCCAAAACGGTAGCTAGTCTATCGAGTACCCAACTAGATTTTTCATAAATTTGGAATGGCCTAATTTTGAATACATCATGACCAGTTTCAGAACATAACTAAACAATCACCAAGACAACATTCTGGCAAACTAACATTATTCTACTGTCAAAAGATGAAGGGTTGATACATTCTCAAATTGATCCGCACCAGAGTGCACTATTATTGAAAAGCGCAAGCCCTACACCGATATACTGCTTGTTACTTTGCAGAATTTTCCATACGATCGCCACTACAGTGCCATTGGCGCTTTGATTTTATATGTTAATGGTGTTCTGTGCTTGTTGACAGTTTTCAACGATCCTCTTCTGTAAGTGCTTTGATTCATTCATTTACCACTTGAATTAATTACGAATATATGTTTTATATTAAAGTCTACTTTAAATGGTTCAATCGGACAGAGTGAAGTATTTTTTGCAATATCCTGGTTTCAGCTAATCAATGTAAAGGTTAGTCTCAGTTAACATTAAACTTGTTGTTGTGTAGGATGTGGCCTGGCTGTTACATAGCTAATCATGTGGCACTATTTCTGAAGATTTGCAGGTATTGCGTCCCTTTTCCAGGCCCGCGATTAAGTCTAAAATCGATAATTAAGTTATGGCCCTTTGGTAACGGTTCTATAATCTGTATATATCGATTATTTTTGTAAACAGGTTTATTGGCGTGTTCGATTTCATACTATGCCAACTTGAATAAATTGTCAAAATTGTGTCAAGCTTTTAGATGATTTGACTACTGTTTCAATATGAATCACATACGTATTCCTAATTAACCCTTTCCGACTTAGACGATTATAAAAACATTTAGTCTACGATAATAAGTATTTTTTGTAAATGAAAGAACAATGATTGTAAATTTGAAAAATTGTTGCAAAAAGATAAATTGCTCCTTCAAGGTAACGAGTACATTTCTTACTATGTTAACAATCATACAAAATTATGAACTTTAAAATATAAACTTTTAGTTTGTCAAATTATATACTGTTGAAGCAGCTGTTTTTTTGTTAAGATTTTTTTTATAAAAAATCTATAAAATAGAAAACATTGTGGCAAAGGAGAACATGTGAGCAATTTCTCCTTTGCAACAAGGTTTTCAAAAGTCCTTGATGCAGAACCGACAAAAAGTATTAATACAAGAGAAGGAACTAACTTGATTGTTAAACGTACTATAAAGTAAAAGTTAAATTTGCACTACTGTGATATAAACGATAGACAGTTTACACAACCCTTATCAGCGGGGAGTCCTTATCCACTTTTGTTAAATTTCGTTTCCTTATATGTAAAGAAGATTGTAAAATTTGAAATCTATTAACAAATACAACTGATCAACTTAATTTTAATTTTAGAATTAATTTCAGTTTTCGTCTTCATATACCATATTTATACTTTATGGCGGTCATTTCCTGTGTGTATGTTCAGTGTGATGAAAGTCATTAACATTATGTAATCGGTTATAAAAGATAACCACCTCTGATTCAGTTAAAGAAATATATTGAAACTTGCGAATAGCTAATGAACAAACTTGGTTAAGAAATATAGGAGAATCTACGCAATTAAATACTTTTAGCACATGTAAAAACTTAAATTAAGTATATTTATATGATTTTAACCGTTTATGATAATAAATAGTTATTGAACACCAATTTTAGCTGTACCATATATCATTATGCGTCACCGAATGACGTCATTTATATTCCCGTAATATTGATAATTATATATAAAGAGTTGATGGAAAAGAAGCCGTCGCTCGTGAGTAATATTAATAGTTATAGAGAAATCAACACATGCATGGGAAAACTAAATATTGACTATGTCCAGATCAGCCTATGCATCCACACTGTCTGTTCAAAAACTATACTGTTCACATATAACTAACCAGTTACATATAAACACATATGTCTCTGAACTAACCAACTGTCAACTAAGACTACTGATAACCTTTAGTGAAAGGACAGATTGATTAAACTCTTGGTTTTGGTTTCATTGAATCGTGGAACTTATAACGTAGAACAAGTCCTTAAACATTTCGTGGGCAATTCAAATTATATTGTATTTATATAAAGTTATTCACTTCTTTGTTTGCTATTCTTTCAATTTATACTAGTACGTTCGTTAGTGGGATCATTTAACCTCGTCTTTCGACATTAAGCCATTTGGCGAACTTTTTATATTAGTATTAAACTATCGTTTCTTTTATATCATATCCAAGGACAACGTCTTTAATTGGTTACTGGTGTGTCCTCAATTTATAGACCTCATTCACACATTACAAGCCAATTACGCAAGTGCTATAAATTAATTAAGCAGATATGTGTAAACCCTTCATTCCACCGCATATCGTATATAAATTCATATATTTTTTTGGGTAATCGGACCAGAGACATATAAACACATCGGACAAACAGAAAAAACGGATAAAAGGCAACGGCCAAAAAGTTACAGTTTTGGCCCGGATAACAGGTAACAGGACAAAAGGCAACAGTTCTAATATTTTCATTGCAGGTTTAATTTTGTTTTCTTGTGATTTTATACATTTGTAACATGTAATACATACATTTCAATAAACGTACATGTATTTATAATCTTTTGTTTATGCGAAATTTTAACTTTATTTATCTGAAATTACAATGTTATTTCCCACTTTCCCCCCACAATGTTTCCTTCCACCTTTTCAAATATCTGACAGAAAATATAATTGCGTGCACAGGAGAATTTGCTCATTATATAAAATTTCTCCTTTTTCCAATAATGTTTTCTTCAACAAGATTAAACATCTGACAGAAGACTAGCAACAGTCTAATATTTGTAATACCTGTTGACAGAATATATCGTTGCGTGAAAAGGAGAAATGGCTTATTATGAGCAATTTTTCTTTTCCCACAATGTTTTCCTTTCGCTTTTTGCAAAACATCTTCACACAGATATGCATAATACATAAAATAACATTGCAATGTGAAAGAAATATTAGCATTTTAAATTGAGTTACATATATAATTGTAGATTTATAAATAGTTTAATCCCACTCAATTTCTTTGAACAATGCATTAAGGTATAAAACACCAAAAAATGTATGAAATTACACAAAAATAATCAAAATATTTTTATTCTTTTATGAGGTCTAAAGAATTTTTAAATAAGCAATATGTTTTACTTTTGTCTTATCACTTCTAATTCACAGGTGACAAATTGTTTAATTGGTCATTGCTTTAATTGTTCTTTTTCATGTTCTGTTAAATTGTGCTTTTCCTAATACGTTTAAAATATCAATGCTGGAACAAGTTCATTTTCGCATTCGCACCCCACCCATCTGTCTACATACACGACATTAGTAAACGATCAAAATAGATCTAGTCACAATGCTTGTGCCGACGGTAAGAACAATTGTAATCCCTACTGTACAACACTATAACTACATGTGGGCAAAGGTAACGGTCAATAATAGGTGGACTAAATGTAAATATGGCATTGCCTATCTACACTATGCTCTGATCTGTCATACACACACTTACACAAGTTGCTTCTGACAAACAATGTAAATTTGGAACCGAAAGCATTGTATTAGAGAAAGATCATAGAGCACTTAGCTCATAGCTCTTCAATAAAGATATATGCGTCACCTTGCAGTCTGATCAGACATATACTCTAGTCGTAAAAGCACAATTGAAACCTCTGATGAACATCTATGATCAATAACATAATATGCAAAAAACATTCATAACGCATTTACTACCTATGTAGAACCAGATCAGCCCACGCATCCGCACAGTCTGATATGTCTCTGCACTGTTCTTCAATTATTAATAGATAGCAGGTTTAAAGAAACTTCTGTAAAGTACAATCAATTTGGATTCTTTAGTTTAAACTTCTTTATTTTAAATCGATTGCGAAACAAGCTTTAAGCGTATATTAATCACGCTCGATGTCTGCTTCCTGGATACTTAACCAGTACTCGCGCCGATTGTGTGGAAAATCCCAAAGTCAGGACCCGCTCATCACGGGACTCGAACCAGGGACCTTTGATACGAGAGGCCGACGCTCTACCTCTGCACCACTGTCTTTCACAAATTTGGATTCTTTAACACCAAATCGTAGGCAAGTCTTTTTCCACACGCGTTATAATTACATTAAGGTTTGTTTTCGCAGAACACCACTCAGATATTGAATATACCAGAGCATAATATGCCATTTTAGCGTAATTGTCATAAAATCTTACACATATATCGAAAGGGTGGTTTTCGCGTGGCATTGGTGATGCCATACGTAATAACCCTTTCCCTCATTACAGACGCCATTGCAACAGACGACTTTTTGAAAACATTGTGACAAAAGAAGAAATTGCTGAAAACGAACAATTTCTGCTATTCCAAAATATGTTCAACTCTATTCAATATTTAAACTTTCATTTATAGAGATTTTCAATATTTTGCCCAGATTTAATAAATTTGTTGTAGTTGGGAAAAGGAAAATGGTTCCAATAGAAGGTTACGATCTTCAATGCTAATTAAATTGTATAATCATCTAAGATCTATCTTACCTTGTTTAACTGCAATCAAAACGGCCATTAATCTGAATATATTCTTGTTTTAGCTAATCGTAATCTGCCTTTCCTATAACCACGAACATATTTACATTTCTTATCGTAGAATCAAGCACACACTTATAGTTCCAAGGAAAATCAATTCAAGTCAATATGCAGTATTCTGCATAGGGAACGATTCAAAATGATCTATCGATTTCATAACAGCGAAGCCGAAAACTATAAAACTCTGATAATTTTCAGCGCTCAGAAATATACTCTGAGTTCAAAACAAGACTAACGGTTTCGAATTCGAAAATTGAATTTGATTCTGACCAATTCTGGGGATCATTAAAACAACATTACATTTGTGGTATTCCAAAGGTGAATATGCGGTCAATAGTTAGCTACCAGTCACGATTTTCTTGGGTTTCAAAAAAACATTTTCAGAAAACGTTCCGCCGTGTAAGAGGAAAATACTTTCATTTTGTTCATAATTATATTGTTAACAAAGCTTAAATATGCAATGAGTACCTTGTTGCAAAGGACAAAGCCAATGTACAATAGAAAATGAATAATTTAATACTGTATTGTTATTTTCTCATGACTATAAAAGTGTGACAATATGTGTAGCCTGTGATACTGATTGGTAGTATTCTACAATGAGACAATGACAACATCAGCTAGATCATTTCGAGGGCTTGGCGTGAAACGGTTGTAACTTAAAACCTATTTTGAAAACCCTGATTTAGGGGCAATTTTGACCCCTTTGTAAACAATGCAAATTTAGGTGCCATTGCTCAGAACGAGCAATGGCACCTAAATTTCCATTGTTTACCAAGAAAAAATGATTTACGCTTATAAAGAATTTATGGCCAGGTGATTAAACTTGGTAAAAAAATACCGATTTTAGTTACAACCGTTTCACACCAAGCCCTCGATTTGCTTTGTATGGTGGGTTACGCCACTTTCAACAGTTGTTCTGTTTTATCATGGCGGGGAAAGTTAACAATTATATTTGTCTATTATTCCTAACCGAAGCGAAACAGATGTAATGCTTATTCTACAGGAGTGAGTGCCAATGAGGGAAATCCATTACGATAACAAATAACGTCTTTGGTATGACCCGGCCGGGGATAGAACCCGTGACGTCCCGCACCCGAGGCAGACGCTCTACCACTACACCACCCCTACACTACCCTACACCACCCCTACACTACCCATACACTACCCCTACACTACCCCTACACTACCCCTACACTACCCCTACACTACCCCTACACTACCCCTACACTACCCCTACACTACCCCTACACCGCCCCTACACTACCCATACACTACCCCTACACTACCCCTACACTACCCCTACACCACCCCTACACTACCCAAACACCACCCCTACACTACACGTACACTACCACTACACTACCCCTACACCACCACTACACTGCCCCTACACTACCCCTACACTACCCCTACACCACCCCTACACTACCCCTACATCACCCCTACACCACCCCTACACTACCCCTACACTACCACTACACTACCCCTACACCACCACTACACTACCCCTACACCACCCCTACACCATCCCTACACTACCACTACACTACCCCTACACTACCCCTACACTACCCCTACACTACCCCTACACTACCCCTACACTACCCCTACACTACCCCTACACTACCCCTACACTACCCCTACACCACCCCTACACCACCCCTACACTACCCCTACACTACCACTACACTACCCCTACACTACCCCTACACTACCCCTACACTACCACTACACTACCCCGATGTTGGATGTTAGAAGAAATCACTTCAGCAATTCGAAAAACAATGAAAGGGAAACTGAAAATACCCACACCACTCCCACACTAAAGCATAAAGTTAGAAACTTAAAATAGAAACCATTCTTGAAAGTCGGGAGATAAATCAATATAGGTTATCTGATAATAGTTTGCAAATATGTTGACTAATATACAGTTATGGTGATTATGCTGATTTTGAATGGAAGTCACTATGCTCATATTACTGGTCACACATAGACAAATCGCAAACTATAAACGAAAACGTAAAACCAGGCAGCTCTAAATGGTCCTTTTGCATTAAGGGTACATGCAACCTTATATTATCTGACCACGCCGTCCTTTGCTCATACATATACAGAAAAAAACACCTTTGTATGCGAAGAAATTAGTGTATACCTTCACCAGAATGCATTGAATATATGACACTGTGTTCAAATTCATTGTAAATGTGTATAGGCTGAACAGGAAGTGAATGCTTTGATCAATATAAGTATTTTGATTTTGTTAGGAAGAGAAAGTAGAGTATGTGTATGTGAAAATACCAGTTTCGTCCCAGCCCGATTTCGTCCAAAACTGACGGTAACCTTTTCGGGTAAAATCTTTCTTGCATTATCCATTTACCTATATATATATATAGTTTAGTTTATTTAGTCAGTGATGAAAGTTTACAGTTTATATCATAATTATTCGGTAAAGTATATAAAAAATTAAGATGTGTTAATATGTTGACTGAAAAAAATAATCAAATGAGCCGATCCATGAGAAAGAAACCATTGTGGAATCTGCGTAAAGTATGGACCCATATCAGCCCAAGCATGACGTGCATGCAAATCCGGGCAGACACTTTTCGCCACCTGTGTATTTACTGTTTCAGGAATCATTACACTATACCTCTATCTCCCTGAGACGGAATGTGTCGGCCCAAATTAGCCTGGGCGGTTGATGCCTGGCTGATCTGGTTTGATACATTACGTAGAGTCCATAATGTTGGTTTTCTCGTGGAAGGGCTCATATGATTTAATTGAAACAGATAGTATCGATATTTCTCTCAACAATAATAATGAACTATTATTTTGAAGTGACTTATAGGCCCTATGCTGTCGGATGTTTGCTGTTTTCATTTTTTCATGATTGTTTGCTTAATATACCCGAAGCAGCCAAATTTATATTTTCTTATAACATTTTCATGAGTGTTGTCTTTTTAATCTCTGTTAATAATATGATGCTATTTCCTATGAAAAGAGGCCTATAAGCCCAACGCGGCCGGATGTTCGTTTTCTTTTTTATATTAAGACAGCCAATATAGGAACTGTCTACAGTTTTGTTCTATTAGATTCAACGCCGTTTTCAACAGATGTTTAGTTACATCAATGAGACAGAAAACATTTGCCTGATCCCTAGGTGACAAACAAGTATTAGGCTAGGAAAACTGCCGTTTCCAGGGGCATTACATCAAACACCCTGTTTTCCTTTGCTTTTCCGTTTATTTTATTGTTCAATGTGATGAATTGTATATTTTGTATTTGATTTTATGACGATGTACTATGTATAAGTCAAAAGAGAAATAAACAATGTTCAATGCCACGAGCAAGGATCGAACCCAGGACATCCGATCCTGTATCAGTATACATATACGCAGCTCACGCAAAACAATTAATCAGAAATTATATTTACATATAACTTCAGATATTCCGATATATTTCTGAACAATAAATAATAGATAACCTTTAAAAGAACCTTAACCCATGATATGATGAGAGTTATCGTCTAAGGCAATTGCATTGCCTCCCTTTTACATAACAAGACTACAAAACAAAACAAAAAAATAAAACACATTTCAAGGCTTGTAAGTTTTTATTTTATGATGTATATTTCTTCCACATAGAGGACACACTGTTATATTTACTGAGCAATTTGAACAAAGTCTGTGATGCTGACAGGGTAGGAATAACGTATTGATGTCTTCAGTGTTACAGCGCATACAGTACAGCTGGGCTTTCAGTTTCGCGTGCTCTTCTTATACATCTGAAATAAAGAAAGTTTAATAATTAACTACTGCTCCACTAACAATAACCTTAAGACATGCGATCAGTGTTGATACAGATCAACCTGTGCATCTACACATGTTGATCTGTATCTGTACTGTTCATCATTTTGTCACGAACAAATTAAAAAACAGATGTGTATCAATATCAGATAACATGAATCCACATGCACATTTCATAATATACGCTAAGGTTTGTTTTCACGGAGCATGCATAGATATGACTAAAACGATAATGTAAAAGTCGTTAAATCCCAATTAACTAACCAATCAATCAATCAATAAATTATAGGAATTGTTATCCCGGTAAATAACACATGAGGTAACAATTTGTCAGACGGACTGACAGACGTACGACCTAGAAGTGATGCCTAGACGTCAACTTGCTGAGGCGGGCGTCCCAAGACGTAGAGATGTCACGAAGAATATCAACATAATGGCACTATATAGTTGAGCGGCGCTCTGCGAACGCAACCTTACCGTAATCATTACACATTATGGAAATAGACTTGCCTGTACATCCATGGTAAGGATAAATATTGATACTGCTTTACAGTAGTTGATTGAAACCCTTTTTGTCTAATTGGTGGACAAAGGAAGAACCAGATAACAGCGCGGAAGGCTTGCTAATCTCGATCTACTCTGGTCGCATACTCCTTACGCTTGTTTGTTGCAGAGCGCTGCTTTATTATAGCTTAACTATGTCGTACTATTATATATATCCTATTCGATGTCGCGGCTTCCTGGAAACATAACCAGTACCCGTGCAGTTTGCGTGGACACAAAGGTAGATCTAAACTTACATGTACCTTTTGGATTCAGCTGTCCACCATTTCTTTTCTTTTCAATTTCGTCGAGCACTTCTTCAATCGTGACTTCTTTGCCTTCTGAAAGACATTTAAACTTTAACATGATCAAACTATTCGTAAAATAATTACTTGTCAGTTAAGTACGTAATTTCAATTCATTTCAATTCAATTCCTTTATTCCAGTATTAAGGCATCGAGCCCATACTGATTTATATTTACAAATAATGCAATAAGAATGACACAATTGGAATGAGTTAAATTACAGAAACAGTTACGTTTATAGATATTTTAAATTTTGAAATAGTGAACTGATTACACATGCAAGCTAGCTATACAATGTTTAAAGTAATCATTCGGGCGAAAAGATGGTTATACAGCTGTCGTGTATAGCAAGGGTAATCCAAGCACAGAAGCAGTGAACCGTGTAATGCAAGGTTTAAATAATAGACTGGTTAGGTGTAAAGATAACACGAGGTCAATTATGCAGCGTATTACAGTTGTAATAAAACGATAATTGGCCTGTTAACAGCTTGTATTTAATACGCTTTAGCTTCAAATATTGTCCTTGTTGGGTCCTTTGTTCTCTATTCTTTTGTTCTCTCGTCTTTTCGATGGGATTAAAGGAAAGTTGAATGACATCAAATTGAAATTTATCATTGGATAGTTTGGGGTTTAATTATTATAAATTTGATTAGAATGTTTGATCTGTTTAATTAGATCTATGTTTGTTTTTTACTTTTTAATGGTGATAGCACGTTTATTTAAACGGCTCTTAAATAAGTAAATCTGTAAACAAACACTTGACAATACAGTTTATCACAAATTTCAAGACAATGTAAGTCCGAGTGTATTTATTCAGGTTCCATTTAATTCTTTCATTCTACAAAATTATATCAACGAGAAACAATGTCCACAAAAAGAAAATGTCTTACGTTAGAAGAGAGGGTGAAATGTTTTAATTATCTACATGTACATGTACTTACATTTTTAAAAATACATGAATATAAAATGAATCAAACAGAGAAATAAAAGAACAACATCATTTTTATTGTTATTTATTCTTTAATACCAATACATGTACATGTACATGTGCACACAAGTACATGTTTCATGTAGTAAACATAATTTCCCCAAAACAGAAAATTTCATTTGTACCCCAATAAGAGACCACCTGTCTTAAGAGACCACTTACAGCATTTCCCTTGGGTGGTCTCTTAATACAAGTTTGACTGTATATGTTCGATACTCTCAGATCAAATTATTTTGAGTTTATCAATTGTGACCATTCATTGAATAAGTCGACCATATTTGTTTTACAACTTTATTAAGATCTCTTTAAATATCTAAAGGGAGCAATACAGAGACAGAGACAGAGAGAGAGACAGAGAGAGAGAGAGAGAGAGAGAGGAGAGAGAGAGAGAGAGAGAGAGGAGAGAGAGAGAGAGAGAGAGAGAGAGAGAGAGAGAGAGAGAGAGAGAGAGAGAGAGAGAGAGAGACAGGGAGAGACAGAGAGACAGAGAGAACAAAAAGAGAGAGATTGAGAGAGAGATAGAGAGATAGAGAGAGAGGGAGGGAGAGACGGGGGAGAGAGAGAGAGAGACAGAGATAGACAGAGAGAGACAGAGAGAGACAGAGACAGAGAAACATAGAGACAGAGAGAGAGATAGAGACAGACAGAGACAGAGACAGACAGAGACAGAGACATACAGAGAGACAGAGAGAAAGAGAGAGAGAGAGAGAGAGAGAGAGAGAGAGAGAGAGAGAGAGAGAGAGAGAGAGAGAGAGAGAGAGAGAGGGGGGGCAAGATAGGGAAAGAAAGCGAGAAAACAGAAAAAGAGAGCCATTTCCCATATCTGTTGCAGACGACTTTGAAAACATATGTGCGAATGTTAAAAAGTTATATAAGTGAAAGTATGATTACAGTTGAAAACATTGTGGCGAATAATAATAATCTTATATATATCAATGGTGGGAATGTCTTATTGTCACATAAAATAAGGACACGGTCGGACAAAAATACATTTGCAGCTTAGTACAAATTGTTCAAAACCAGCAACCTTCTTTTGCAGTAGACAGTTTTGAAAACATTATGCAATAATATGTACAATTTCAATTAAATAGTACAAAACATGCTGGCAAAAGAAAAGAGAGACGGAGATATTGATGTTAAGCACATTGGTGCGAGACGAATGACGCTAGTCGCAATGATACGTAAAATACGTTTATTGTAACACAAAAAACTGTAACGTGTACGTGTAATAAAAATCAGTTATATTCTATTACATCTGAAGCTCTCGATTTCTACCTAAAAAAGACGCATCTGTAGTAGACAACATTTGAAAGGCTTGCATATGCAGTAGACAACATTTGAGAGCATCTGCAGTAGACAACATTTGAAAGCATCTGCAGTAGACAACATTTGAAAGCATCTGCAGTAGACAACATTTGAAAGCATTGCTGTAAAAGCAAATATTTGCCATCATGTCAGAGCAATAGTTTCATTTTCAAAAATGTCTGACACTATACTTGTTAAGGCCCACTTTTAATTAGTGATGAAGTTGGAAACATGGACATAAAACATTAAAACAATGCAATACAAATCTCGTTTTGAGCAATATATATCTCCCTTTCCTAAAATGTTTTAGCAGCGCTGTATGCTTCGAAAATAGTTCACGTAAGATGATTAATAGCCCTATAGCTGGGCCTTAGACTAACAACACACGGTTAACTAAAATGCTGATTAGATACATTTCAGAAATACCTGCACCTCGTGGGTATGTCTATCTAGGCACGTGGACGGGTCTACTATTACTTTAGTCAGACCTGTCCACGTGCACAGATAACTCTGATTCAATGTCAATTTTATGTATTTTGATTACAACTAATGAAGTCCATAAAAGTCAAACACCCAGACATGCCTACGAATGGACACTTGTTGGGTATTTTCCTTTGATGTGTCCTTGTTGGGTAGTACCCATCAAGGGTATGGTTTATTCCGTAATTATCACCCTTTTACGGAATAAATAGCATTAATAAGTAGGTACCCATTAGAAAATTATAAAAACAAATAGTTATCAAAGTGTCTTATAAGGGTGGTGGATAGTGTTTAGGATATGGACAGTACCCAACAAGTGTCCATTCGTGAGTGCAACTATACTCGTATGAGCCTGTCCATACAAGTTAGGATTGGTGAATAGTCATGTTCAGATCAGCCTGTGTAACTGTTCAACTTGATCAAAACCTTCACAACTCACCAGAAGCTTCAACAAGCGTGTGTAAGTATTTTACCAACGTGAAGATCTAAATCTGATTGTGCGGATTCTCAAGCTGGTCTGAATCTATACTGTTCTAAAAGGCCAGGATATACATTTTTGCAAGGACAGGCACATATCTAGTTTAAAGGCCTAGTCTCCCTAGAGTTCTAGATTTGGTGTTTGGTGTTTTACGCCGCATGCAACAAGTTATCATTTATACCACGGCGTTTCTTCTGACACCAGCATGCCAGTCAAAAGCTAACCCCGCAATGCTGAGCCCCGAGGAGGACAGCCATTTAAAGACTACCGTCAGATGAATATATAAGACTGAAGTTGTCTCCCATTGGACAATAAAGATTTTCTTGAAAGTTGAAAGTGATGTTTATAAAGTTAAATAACCTCTGACTGATTTATAACCAAAATATTGTTTGCTTTTAGCTATATTGACACTATAATAGCCTGTATTTTCTGAAATTGAAAGTAAAATTCAGTGCGGGTTAAGACCTTCTATTTGACCTCATAACACAAAAAATGGTCCGCCAACCTGTATGTTTTCTTTGCTGTTTTTGGTACTTTAGTTCTTATAGATCTACTGAACTTAATTTTGAGACAGGTTTTTGTGTAGTTTCGAAGACTGTTTCTCGGGAAGCTTTAGAAGTACAGTGGGCAGCATCTTTTTGATAACCTAGAAGCCACATTTTACATTTATCTTCAAAAAAAAAATCAAATCGAGGTTAAGGTCTAAACTGGGACATTTAGGTTAGAAAGTTATGTCACAAAGTCGAGTTTGAGAATATCTATGGAACTATCAAGAGGTCTTATTTGTCATCAAGTCTTAACCATTTCCGTCATACAGACGCTTTTAGACGCCTCTGCAGTGGAGGAGTATTGAAAACATTGTGGCAAATGAAAACATTGCTTATGATGAGCAATTTTTCAATTTACCACAATGTTTTCAACTCAATTCAATAATTAAACTTTTGTTTAAAGACATTTTTTTTATATTTTTGCAGGTATATTTTTAAAGTTATCTGTTGCAGATGTGTTGTATTTGGGAAAGTTCACAAGAACATTTATTTCCATCAAGTCCAGGTTGAAACTAGATCAAGTTGTGTCAAAAACTAGGTCACTGGGTCAAATTGAGCACTACATATACAATGTAGTCAACAAAATAAAAATAAAAATTATTTTAGTAACTCGTACACCAATTTAGCATTCCTCTACAGTTTTTGGAGTAGATCTCAATTCAATGAATCAACTAGTTTGCAACTGTGAATGTAGTTATGTCTTCGTAGAGTACAAGTCATACTGTTAACGGTTTGGAGGTGGTGTGCAATGGTAAAAGTACCGAGGAAAGTTTATTGGGTAAAAGATCAAATAAAAATGAAAGGATTAATGAAACACATTTACTCTTTTCTACATACAGGCGCCATTTTGAAGCATCTGCTGCAGACATTACAGCCCTATCTTCAAGAACATCCCCCTAAGACGGAATGTATCGGCCGGATCAGTCTGCGCGGAGAGCGCAGGCTGATCTGGTCGATACATTACGCAGATGCTGCAAAAAATGTTATAAATCAAAAGGAGTCCCATTGTGTTTAACCATATTGAATAATTATATTTTCGTTTACAGAGATTTTTCACAATTTTGTCAAAGTGTTTAATAAGTTGTCAACTGTGGAAAAGGGTTAACTAGACAATTTTTCAAGCCTTTGCAAACAGCAAAAACCATACTGATGCTGAAAAAAAGAGAGATCTTTAATGTCTTTGCGTTTTTGTTTTGTGAATTGACAATCAGAACTTGCCATATAATATGGCTTGATTTATTACTGTCTTTGACTCTATTTATGGTTCAGTTCAGTAATGTTATTAAGAAATGGTTTATTTTTCCAGCGCCAGAAGTTTTGGGACCAGAGAAGTATGATAGATATTGTGACATGTGGTATTTAGGAGTTATTATGTATATATTGTAAGTATACCCTCCAATCTCCTTTCCAATATACAACAAGTCTGCTGAAAGACGTCTTGAAAATAAACATGCAGTCAAGAAACCGAACACTGCATCACTGAAGATAATGTTATAGAATATAGTTGCATCAGTGTGATAAAAGACAAAATTACTCATGAGCAAATTCCTTTTGTCGCAATGATTTAAATATAATTTTACTGCAGATGTGTCAAAATGCATCTGCATAGTAATATGGAAAGCGATTAAGCCTTTTCTACATACAATAAATCTGCACTGAATGTCAACGCTGAAATATGGTAAATCTCTATAAAAGAGAGTATAAGTTATTAGATAGAGTTGAAAACATTGTTGCAAACAGGAGGAATTACTCAACATAAGCAATATTTAAAAGTGTTGTAGACAAAGGAGAACACAATCAAGATGAACAATTCTTCCTTTTCTTTCAATGGTTCACTGTAATGAAATTGAATATCCGATTTTCAAGATATTCCCTTAAAATATTGATTTGTATCAAATTTGAAAATATTGAGAGAAAAAAAAAGATATTTATTGTTGTCTGTTTATAAGGTATCAGAAGTTGTGTGTATCAGAGAAAGGGTTAATTTGTGTTCTTGTATGTAAACAATGTAAATACATTGTATTCATAGAACGTGTGTGTATTTCAGGTTATGTGGATATCCGCCCTTTTATAGTAACCATGGTGCAGCTATTTCTCCAGGTATGAAGAAATGTATTCGAAATGGCCAATATGAGTTTCTGAACCCGGAATGGAGCAGAGTGTCACAAGATTTCTTCAAATTACCCAGGCCAAGATTCACTAACTATTCTTAATTTGTTCTTGTTCTAAGTTCTGATTAGCTTAACCATTATGGTTTAGTCGATCAAATATGGTGTTACTATGTAAATTTTAAACTGGAATGGTTAATACATAATGTTGTTAAGACACCCGGTAGCTTTGTCTGTATCGAGGTGGGCTTTCGATTTAGGGGTTGTCAGTTCGAACCACAGCTAAGACAGCCATCATTATTACAGACATCTGACAAAAGTCAATAAGACAAGCTTCATTCGTCTTTCACTAATATGCCTAGCATATATATGAAAAAGCAGCGATTTGCTTGGAAAGACTGTTGTGTGAAGAACTGGTGTGAGAAAGACATGAAACATGGGTAGGTGAACTTGCCGCCACGACTTTAATTAAATAAATGTTGAAAACGGCGATATATTCCAGGGAATCTATCAAATATTAAAATCATGTTTAATGTGGCATAAAACACTTTTAAATTAAAGGACATAACATAGTATTTTGGTTATCACTAATAATAATAATAATCAGAGTGAATTTGAAGACTTTAATGTACAATTATGAATATATTGTTAAAATACAAATACACTGAACTTTGGTTATTCAACACGTGAGGTTATAACGTTTATTTGGTGGCCGTTGAATCTTTGGCTATAGGTAGTGTGTTATTGAACTTTGTTAGCACACACGTATATGTATACAAACATATGTTTGTCCATATATTGGAAGAGGTACACGTTGGCTTATGTGAACAGCATGCATTTGGATCAGCCTTTGCATTCGTACAATCTGATAGAAACACATATGAACTGTTCAAATAAATACGTGCAGCAGCTTGCCAGAAGCTTCCGTCAACCTTAATGCATGTGAGAATAGTGTAGAATCAGATCAGCCTGAGTCTGATCTGCTTCTAAACTGTTCGACAAGTAGTTCTAGTAGGTTTCATGGAACTTGTTTAACAAAGTATGTATTTTTATCTTTGAGCATAGATGCGCAGGAATACTTTATATACACCCGTAATAATAACGATAAGGTTGGGTTACACATATAGTCGCTCATGAAAACATTTTAAAAAATACATATATACGATTTCTGCATATAAGCACAATCTCATTAAAACCAGACCTAATCGCAACTGCAGAAGCAAATGCTCGTATATATCTGATGTGTTATATTGTAAATAATGTCTAGGAAATATATATTATATTGTAAATAATGTCTAGGAAATATATATTATATTGTAAATTGAGTCTAGTTAATATATGTTATATTGTAAATAATGTCTAGTTGATATATATTATATTGTTAATTGAGCCTAGTTGATATATATTATACTGTAAATTGAGTCTAGTTGATATATATTATATTGTAAATTGAGTCTAGTTAATATATGTTATATTGTAAATTGAGTCCCGTTAATATATGTTATATTGTAAATAATGTCTAGGAAATATATATTACATGTACATTGTAAATTGAGTCTAGTTAATATATGTTATATTGTAAATAATGTCTAGGCAATATATGTTATATTGTAAATTGAGTCTAGGCAATATATTATTATATTGTAAATTGAATCTAGTTAATATATGTTATATTGTAAATTGATTCTAGTTAATATATGTAATATTGTAAATGATGTCTAGGCAATATATATTATATTGTAAATTGAGTCTATTTAATTTATGTTATATTGTAAATAATTTCTAGTCAATACATGTTATATTGTAAATTGATTCTAGGCAATATATATTATATTGTAAATTGAGTCTAGTTAATATATGTTATATTGTAAATTGATTCTAGTTAATATATGTTATATTGTAAATAATGTCTAAGAATTATATATTATATTGTAAATTGAGTGTAGTTAATATATGTTATATTGTAAATAATGTCTAGGCAATATATGTTATATTGTAAATTGAGTCTAGGCAATATATATTATATTGTAAATTGAGTCTAGTTAATATATGTTATATTGTAAATACTGTCTAGTTGATATATATTATATTGTAAATTGAGTCCAGTTAATATATGTTATATTGTAAATTGAGACTAGTTAATATATGTTATATTGTAAATTGAGTCTGGTTGATATATGATATATTGTAAATTGAGTCTAGTTAATATATGTTATATTGTAAATTGAGTCTAGTTAATATATAATATATTGTAAATTGAGTCTAGTTAATATATATTATATTGTAAATTGAGTCTAGTTAATATATAATATATTGTAAATTGAGTCTAGTTAATATATATTATATTGTAAAATTGAGTCTAGTTAATATATATTATATTGTAAATAATGTCTAGTTATTATATATTATATTGTAAATTGAGTCTAATTAATATATATTATATTGTAAATTGAATCTAGTTAATATATGATATATTGTAAAAAATGTCTAGGAAATATTTATTGAAATGTATTTCACAAGATATAACTTACCATAAGATCCAATTTCAATACAGTTGAGATACGTTTTCAACATTATTTCCTATTCTCTTTTAGAGTTCTCAAAGCGGATATCTTTAACACTTTCGCTGCCAAAGGCAAGCCAAAGGCAAATAAAGGCTTTTGCAATCAATGCAGACTCAGGTGAGACAGCTCGTAATAAGCTGTCTCTCCTGATGTCTGCTTTGATTGCCACTAAGACAATACATATTACCAAATTGCGTGTTGGACGAAAGATGGAGTGGTTTAATGTTTAGAGAAACTATACTTTGTGAAATTCCGCAGTCAACCAGTTCAACATATGGTACCGAGAGAAGTGTTCTTATAGCAAATCCAACTTTAATATAGCACTATTGTAAAAATGTTTCGCCTCTAGGCGTGATTAAAGGAAATTGCTTATTTCCTGAGAATATTTCCTATGTCAAAATGTATATCGTGGTCAGGATGGGTCATCAAAGCTACTCAAAACAATGATTGGATGTAAGCCGGAGGCTTCGTCCTAGAACACGATCGACATTCCATCTTTTACCTAAAATTGTTTTCCCATAGATATATGTGTCAAACTTGTTTTTATTTCCTAGCAAAGTGACATAAACGGTTCCCATAGACTAGTGGCTAAAGCATTCGATTTGGAAGCGAGAGGTCAATTTCATGTTTAAATCTCAGTGGCGACAATGTGCCTCATTCCGCAACGTTCTGTATTTTACACTTGCATTGCTGGACAAAGCGGTCGAATGCAATTCACTTAACCCTTCTCAACATACTATATATACGATTTGAAATAACCTCGAAAAAACTATGGAAACTCTCTATAAACGAAATAATATTGAAAGCAGTGTGGTAATATAATAAATTGCTCTCTCTCTCTTGAGCAATTTCTTATTTTGCCTCTGTTCCCAAAATGTGTGCTGCGGATTCGTCAAAATGCGTGTGAAAGAGGGAGATTGGGATAGGAGCCGTCCCGCGAGAAAACCAACACTGTGGACTGCGTAAAGTATCGACCCGGATCAGCATATGCATGCAGCGCAGGGTATCCCGGATAAATACTTTTCGCATCCTGTGGATTTTCTGTATCAGGAATCATTACTCTATACCTCTATCCCTCTGAGAAGGAATGTGTCGGCCTGGATCAGTCTGCGCCGACTGCGCAGGCTGATCTGGGAAGATACATTACGCAGAGGCCATAATGTTTGTTATCTCGCGGGACGTCTCATATTCCCTTGTCGAATAGAAAGATATGCCTTCATAGCACGGAGGCTTAGTTCTTGTCTTATACGTAATACTCATATCGTCTCTCTTATACGAGATACGGAGAGTATTATAAACTGGATCCTAGACAGTTATATTGAAAACCCGTCAAAGCTCTCTGCATATCTATAGAAGTATTACTGAACGTCGAATTGTATTGCTCGGGAGTTATTTCATTTGCTAATTCCTTTTGTATGAGAAACACGTTTGTTTAGCTTATTTATTTTACATCGATTGCGAAACAAGATTTCAGCTTATATTAATCACACTTCATGTCTGCTCCCCGGAGCTTTAACCAGTGCCTGCGCCGTTTGAGTGGATAAATCACAAAGGTCGGACATTCTCACCTTTGGCACGAGGTGCCGACGACGACGGTGTATGTCTTCACCATTGTCTTCGACATTATCTGCTCAATTGCTCGACGTTAACCATTTCCCTAATATAGACGCTTTCTGACGCCTCTGCAGCAGACGGCTTTGTGAAAACATTGTGACAAAAGAAGAAATTGCTCAAAACGAGCAATTTCTCCTTTTGACACAATGTTTTCCACTTTTAGTCATAGGTAATCCATTCAATTAAAGAGATTTTCCATTTTTTGACAAGTTATGTTCAAAGTCGTCTGCTGCATAATTGTCGTATGAGGGAAAGGGTTAACAGAGATAGCGTTAACCTCGGTTGTTGTGTAGTGGTTAGAGCATCTCGCTTGTGAGCGGGAGAACATACTTTAGCTCTTTCGTTGCCGAGTATCACAAAGTCCACTCTTCCATGTTGAGAATTGGACCACTCCATCTTTTGTCTAACAGGTAAAATTTCATGTCTAAATGGCAAACAATGCATATTTCAGGAGAGACAGCTCGTTACGAGCTGTTTCACTTGATACTGCATTGTTTGTAAAAGCCTTTAATTTCCTTTGGCAGCGAAAGAGTTCAACATCGGTGAAGTGAAATTCTTCCTTGCTTGACACTCTGTAGTTATCGGGATAACATAAGACTGGTGCCCTGGACGACCGATATAAACAGATGGGTTTTAAGCTCGAGTAAAAACCAAACCCAGCGTAACTGCGTTAACTGTAGAAAAAGATTTATCTACAAATCAGTGCATTCAGATCTATCTATATTAACGCTGTATTCAGATACCTTTAAAACGTGTCTTATACGTGTTTACGAACATTACGGAACCAGACTAGACTAAGCAGGCACACAGTTGATCAGATTCTAAATTGGTCGCAAAAGCAGCAATGATTGCTTCCCTAGATATTACTTGCAACGGTAAGCATTATGAACACGTAGTACTCAGAATAAATTTGTCACCAATCTAGTCAATACGACAAACATCATTCGTCTTCCACCAATTGGCTATCATTCTACATGGAAAAGTGGCCAATTGCTTGGAAGGACTGCTATTGTAGAGTACTAGTGTGAGAAAGACACATTAAAAGGTGAACTGGCTATCATGGTATGAAAAATGTGTTAAAACCCATTCAATAAAACAAGTAACCTTATTTATCAAATATATCATGATCTGATAAAGGCTTTAAAAACATCACAATAAATTATATACCCTCGTACATTTGTTATACATAAGCAAACAAATATGTGATAGAAGAGCCTATCATTGTATTGTCACGTTAGATGTTGTTTTAATTGAATATGTCTGGAGATATGCCATAAGATTTGCCATTTAGTTTGCCAAGAGTAGTTTTGATAACCATTATCTGTACACTAGACACCATCTGTCAGATTCAATATCAATGCTTCATTGCACAAAATATAATCTACAGCATATAAAATGTGAGTTGCGTGTAGAACCGACTATAAATGTTCAGCATTATATAACATACATCGTCTGCCAGCCCACGGCATTAACTTTGTGTGAAAACCACTGTAATGGTTGTGTCAATACCCCTCTATTTCCTCGGTATATATCTTTCACAGTCAAAGGCAATTAAAGGCTTTTGCAAACGATGCAGATTCATGTGAGACAGCTCGTCACAAGCTGTCTCTCCTGATGACTGCATCGTTTGCCACTAAGACATTAAGTTTTACCAAATTTCGTGTTGGACGAAAAATGGAGTAGTCCAATTTTCAACACGGAAAACTCGTTACAGTTCGTTACTAATATCTGCATTGTTTGTCACTTATAGATTACATTTTATCAAATTTTCTATTGGACGAATTATGGAGTGGTCCAATTTTCAAGATTGAAGAGTCGACTTTGTGATATTCGGCAGTGAAAGAGATAAACGTATTGATGAGAACCTTAGCCTCTTTTTAAATTCTATATGGATATTCAAACTATTTAAAAAGTTCTAACAAAGGCATTGTGCAGTACAGATAACTATTCGGTTTCTTATAACAGTACTCAACACAACATACTTTCTAAGCAACTGGTTGCTTTTCCGTATAGACTGTAATCCCATCTGTCGAAGCCGAATGATGCTTGTCACAGTGACCTTTATCAATCGTCGGAAAGAATGTTTGCCGAGCTTGGGCTTTAACTCACAACACATGGATTGACAGTCCGCGTTGCTACCGACTGAGCTACCGGGGCTCGGCGATAAGTAGTCAGTAAAACGTTACTTTACCTGTGTCAGTCAAGTGAAAATGATCGAGAGTGCTTCTTCATGATTAGCCTTACGAATATTCGTGTACTGGTGGAAGCGAAGCTGGAAAAGCGCAAGAATATTTTTTTGAAAATAGAGTATAGCACTGAGTTGATATTATGCATTTTTCAATTTGTGAATGGAGAAGTCTACTCTGTTTTCGCGAATATTTGGCAGGATGTTATTTAGCTGAGCCAGGTCATGCGAAAATCAATTTTACAGAATTGGCCACCATGTGAGACCCGAATCATTCTAAATAGTTTAGTCAAATGAGGCCATCTTAATGTCTGACATGTAGCCCCACACAGTGGTTTATAGAAAGTGATATGTAAAATAAATGTGTTTTATTTATGATAAAGTGTCATCCCTAAGTGTACGGGTCAGTCATGACAGAGGCCCATAGAGAAGGCTGGGTTTACCCAACTGTATTGCCTCTTTAAGTAAAGGCTTAATTAGTATTATTGGTAGTAGTAGTAATATAAAGCCAGGTTTCCATAAAGCGGAAAACCTACGCGTTTTCGGCGCGGCTTTATCGAACACGCGCCGATTAAATATAATTCGCTCGAGTCTATATTGCATGATGACGTTACCATTGAAGCGTTTTTCGACGCTGAATATATTGTCGGCGCCGAAAGAAATCGCTTCAGGTAGCGATTTTATTCAGGCCGCGTGTCGGCGCCGAAATATAATTCGCTTCAGTCTATATTGCATGACGACGTTTCCATTGAAGCGTTTTTCGGCGCTGAATATTGTTGAATAATGCAATGTTTGTTTTAACTTGGAAACGGCCATTGTTCTTGGAGGTCAATAAACATGCGTTTTTATCCGAAAACCGCGTCCGTCGGGTTTCGGCTTCATGGAAACAGTTTTTCGGCGCGTACTCGGCGCGAATTTGCGGTGACGATAAAAACGGCGCCAAAATGTAAGGCTTCATAGAAACCCGGCTATTATTAGTCGCCGGGCAGAAGCCCGCGACTTCTATTTTTAATAGCTTTTCGGAAATCACATGGGAGGAGGGATAATTATTGGAAAGAAACACATTAAGATGTTTTGAACATATTACAATTGTGTTTGTTTAAAAACACTAAGTAATGACACATCTAAAATGGAATAAACATTTCGATGTTTTAGGTATTTTCAGTTTCATTTTGTTGACTTGCATTTAAGTGTTTTTGTCTTATTTACGAAGACAAATGTGGTCCCTGCTAGACTTGCAACCAACTGCTATATGTCAATATTGAGATATATTGAAATAAAAATCACGTCAAATTCTACTTTCAATAGTAATGTTAACTTACTGAATGTTATTTTCATGTTCAAAAATATGTCTTGATTTGTGAAGAATTCATTTGATAATGTTAACTCGTGTGTGCCGAAAATAGTTCTATGATGGACGTCTGAGGAAAAAACAAGAAAGAAAGAGGATATTGAAAATATATTCGAAAATTACAGGATGTAATTCGCGTTTTTATGTGTTGTCAAAAATGGACTCAACGAAGTGTATCTGGCACTGGTAGAAATTTCGATTTTTGTGTACAACTAATGTTATGCCTTCATATAATGTGGTTCCGGTTTAAGAAAGCTGGAAAAATTGTGTTGAGTGAAAAATAAAATGGAATCTATTAATATCTTCTATAAATAAGACCATCTAGGATAGGTTTTTAGGGGTACAGGTTTGTTAAACATTGTGTGGCATTATAAATAACATTTCAAGTTAAAATGGCCAGTAAGGCATCTAAAACGGATCAGCAGAAATGCCCATCGCCAGGCACGGCCACGAGGTCCAATCAGAAACAGTGTGCACAGTGTGACCAGTTATTTAAAAAGAATCAACGATCAATGAATTGCAATGTTTGTTCATACTGGTTTTGCTTGGATTGCAGTCATGTCTCGGGGAAATTGTATGATGTATTGAGGAATGAAACTACTCCGAATCTTCCTTTCAACTGTGACGGGTGTTTGCGTCTACTGCCTAAGTTGAACGAGATTGGTCTCAAATTGGAATCTCACTCTAAACAATTAATAGTTTTTGATCGCAAGTTTCAAGATATTGAAGAAAGCATCAATGAAAAAGTTAATAAGCGCGTGGAAATCGCAATTGAAGAATTCCGGGAGCGGGAGGAACGGAAGTTGAATATCATTGTACACAACATCCCGGAGCCAACAAATGAGGACAAAAAAAGAGAGGATCTCGAAAAACTTCGAAACATTTTCTCCACAATAGAGTGCGATGATGTCGTTCCAAAGGCATTTGTGAGGTTGGGTAGGCCCGGCTCCTACAAACCTAGATTACTAAAGGTAATGTTGGAATCGGTTTCGTCCAAGCGTAGGCTGTTAGGAGGAACTAAATTCCTAAGAAAGAAAAATGGGGACGGAGCAGTGGATCACGGATGGAGCAATATATATATCACGCCGGATTTAACGAAACAGGAAAGAGATCTAAATAGGGAGTTAAGAATGGAATTGGAGCACAGGAAGATTAATAACCCTAACTTAGTAATCTACAGAGGAAGCATTATGGATAGGAAGGATATTAATGGGCAGGCGGGAGGTACAAGTGGAGGAGGAGGGGCACATCGGTTTCCGGCCCAGTCAAGGTAGTTTTGCACCCTCTGACTCTGTAAATAAAAAAAATGAAGTTAAAGTTAATGTTGATGTTAATTTAAATAGTTCAAATGATCTCAATGTTTTTAGTGAGACTATCATTCAAAATGTTATTACAAGTACACTTAATCATTCCAGTGATAAAATATGTGATCTAGGTGTTTCTAGTCATGATTCTCATTTATTCATAAGTACACTTACTCATTCCAGTGAACAAATTTGTGACACAAATACACTTAATCATTCCAGTGAAGAAATGTGTGATCTCTATGTGCCTAGTAATGTTTCTCAGGAATTTACAAGTACACTTAATCATTCCAGTGATAAAATATGTGATCTAGGTGTTTCTAGTCATGATACTCATGTATCCATAAGTGAAGGCATAACACCAGACAGATTTTTTAATATTTGTCCATCAACTACAAGAGGGCATGACTTTAAACTAGCCAAACCTCGTTGTAATACAGCTTTTCGGCTTCATCAGTTTTCTCAGAGAATTATCAACGAATGGAATTCACTCCCAAAGTATGTTGTCAACTCAAAAGATTTAAATGATTTCAAATCAAAACTGGATCAACACTGGAATCACGATATAATATACAAATTTTGATCAACCATGTCATGGATTATTGAACATATATACTGCAAAGTGTGTCTTTCAAGCTGCAAACCTGTGCAAATTACAAACCTGTGTAAATTATAAGCATTATAAGCATATATACTGCTAAATTGTGACAATCAATCTACGATACTGTCTACAGAACTGCAAATTGTGGCAATAAATCTACATTAAATCTACATTACGGTCTCCAACTGCAAATTGTGAAAATCAATCTACAAGCCTGTGCTAAATGGGACATTCAATGTGCCACATGTGACGTAATCCACAATCTGTGCTAACTGTGATTTCAACATACAAACCTGTGCCATAAGATAAACACAATTCAACGGAAAGTTTTAGACTACCATGTTATGTATGTTTCATGTAAATCATACATACTTCAAACTGTAACATTACTACACAAACCTGTACCCCAAAATATTAAAAACCAGCATGTAAGGATGTAAAAGTCTAAGTAAACAAACCAGTGCAGAAGAAGACGGGCTAAAAAAGGAGAATATCCTTACTTTAGAGCCCAAAAACCATCATAGAGGTATCATAGAGGTATATCTAAAATATGAACTGTTTCTAACCTAGAACTGTTGATTACGTCACTACCGAGTACCGCCCGCATAGATTTGTAAATTTTGCACACGCTACTATATACTACTGTACTTACTGTGTGTGCGATAACCAATGAAAAGCTGGATTTGCACGCGATACATTTTACAACCAAAACCTGCGTCGCTTACACTCATACTCTCATTCGATGGGCTGAATATGCACAATGACACACACACACTTGTAGTCCAGCAGCTTAGCTAGAAATATTACAAAAATTGTTCACTTTGTGATAAAAGCATGAAATTTGGAACAAGTATAGCTGATGTTATTTTAAGAATATATAGATATTGGGCCACCTTGAAATTTCAAAATTTCGCCGATGGCAGCCATTTTCCAAAATGGCCGCCAGCTGCAGCTTTTTTACATTCTATTATAATTCGTTATCTTTCATTTTCTCCGGAATGTATTAACTTTTTTGAATGATATTAAGTGGATAGTTGTATAATGTTAAAACAAAAGCCAAGTTTGAATTGGACTGCCATTAGATAATTGTAAGCCGAGTTATTGCCCTTTGATGTTCATATCTGTACATATTTTGTATACTGCTAAATTACTCGACAGTAAATGCAGATGATTTGTTGTTGCTCTTTTGTGGGAAGTCATAAATAGAAAAAGATCAAGCCTCATCTGTTTGTCTTTCTGGTTTCTACCAGATTATTCTTACAGGAGTAATTGCCCTTGGATTTTGAATTTTTCATAGTTTTAAGGATTGCGCAATTTACACTGCCAGTAGTGCCCTATGTATCGTTCCCGCCAAAATTATAGTGAATGAGTGCAATTGCACTTTTTAAAGTCCAAATGAAGGTGTCAAGCCGTGTATCTTAACGGTTATGATTTAACACTCTCCTTCACAATGACACAGTGCAGTACAATCCAACGCAGCTTTCTTGCACTTGCAATGCTTGACACACCCTTTCTTACATTTGCAGGAAACAAGCTCATAGCTTGATTTGCCTGCATCTGGTAGACTAGTCCAAAATGGCTCATAAAAGCCCTCTGCAGACTTGAACCAACCCCAGCTACAAGGTGAAGGTAGTGTGGGTGCAGACACAAGTGTTTGACCCCACACATGGCCACCTTGATACACAGCCCTTTTGACATGCTCCTGAAGGGCAGCCTTTGTTGGGGGAATGGACTGTACATTGTTTCTTTTCACAAACAATTTCTTTCTAGCCTTGTCTATTTCATGACATGTGCTTGTTCTGTCGTAGAGCAAGATAATGAATCTTTCAATGATGGTCATAACGTCTTGTGGTACATCATGTGGGGCAGAAGATACTTTAATTAGGGCATTTGTAAGCTCTGGAAAGACATCCCATACAGCCCATGCAGTTTTCTTCCCACGACCAACAAAGCTTGACACTGTATCACAGCCTGTCAGTGCATGAGACATAGGAAGGGCGTGCACTTTTTCAGGTCCTAGTCCGGCTGCAATAGCATGGACCGATATATATCTGAAACTTTTTCCAGCTCCAAAGGCTAACAAAAGTTCAGCTTCCAGAGGTAAATTCCGAGTCACGGCTACAGCCAATACTACAACATCAGTATCAACAGTTTTAATCATTACTTTCTGATGACCATTTCTTGCAGCATGTAACACGTGTAAAAACATGCGACTATCAGCTTCCTCGTGTGAGCACGGAGCAATGGTATTCAAATTTGGAAGAAGTGGTTTACTATGGACTTCTGCATTGTCTGTGATAACAAGTTGTTTATCTTCCTGCACAAACCATCTAAGAAGGACATCTGATAGGAAGCAAAACAACTCTGATTTATTACTGTCATTCCTCAAAAAATCCTGCCAGTTCTTCGGAATAGGTACTGTGCCTACAACCCTTCGCTGCACTCCTTTTCCACGCTTTACTCTTGTAGCGGTTTTCAAGGAATCTGCTATGTAACGGTCCCACACCACATCAAGTCTAGACACACTTTGAAGTTTCTTTGATATATATGGAATAAATATCTCATAAGCATATTCATTAAAGGTCTTTACACATGTTGGTTTAAGCATTTGAACAATAACAGCCCCATCTAGTATAATGCATGTGACCTTGGGTTCATCTGATATTGTACCATGAACACTTTCTAGGCATGCTAGTAAATCACTTTTGATCCCGAAGTAGAGATCTCTCCCATTAGATAACGCTGGTGGACAAGACTGATTCTCGTGTTTAAAGAACTCGCCAAGGTTTCCATCTCTGGTCTGGCATGCAATGTATAACCTCGCAAACAGCTGCATGTCCTGTTTAAGAGAAATCATCTGCTGTTTGTTCTTCGAAATTTTCCGGACCGCAGAAGCACCGAATACTACAAGCTTGTTCCTTTGTAGGGTGTCATCTATTGGTTTAGTTCGTTCAATTAGGCGTTCTCTTGTGAAAGCTGCAAATTGATTCTCCCCTATTTTCTTCACCTTATTCACGGTATCAATACTTGTAGGTCCCGCGATTTCTTTTGAATGTAAGACGATCAAATCTTTGCTTTCCTCTTCAAATGGATTACCAAGTTGTTCCATCGTATTAACTAATGAACGGACATCTCTAATGAAAGAGATTTGGACACTAGTTGTTTGGTCATGGTGATGCGAGTCACTTGATGAAAGTGACTGATTGGAACTGGACTCAAAGTCATGTATAGATTGGGCAATTTCTGGTCCCGCGATCATCCACCGAAGAAGAGCAGAAGGGTTTTCAGTCAGGCCTACAGCCCCGCCTTCTCCTTTAATCATGGCATTCAGTTGCTCATGGGCTTGATCAATAGCTATAGATGAAAATACATTTCTTGTTTTCTGAACAGTAAATTTACCAGCATTGAATTCTTCGGCTATTGCAGGGTGGGTCCTTGGTAGATCAGTCATATCTCTAAGATGAACAGGAATCCATCGTGCGTAGTTTGTATGGTCCATCGCATGAAACCATTTCGTTAACTCTGTTAGAGCATCCAGGTACATGGAAAACGACGCCTCTCTCAATGATCTTACAAATACCAGTATGAGAAGCTCTAGCTCGAGTACAATAGACCAGTACCGAAAATGAGGGATAGAATCTGCTTTTTGGTTGCACCAAGCATCAAATTCTACAGGAATTTCATTAGTGATGGTTTGACAGTAGTTGTCATAAGCACGGTGTTGCAAAACATATAGAGCCGCTGCAGTAATCTGGTGAGCTTTTCTGGTTCGAGTTACATGGGTTGCCTTTAGAAATGAGTCAGCTGTCCCTTGTGACGAGATGTCAGCTTGAACTAGTGCTTCAACCCAGCCACTACCTTTTAACCAATTCCCCAACATTTTCAACGCGGTCATCTCAATATGCAGGCCACCGAACATAATAACGAACTTGTTTTCACCATATTTGTCCGGCCATTTAAACTGAATTTGTTTTGCCAATGTATACAGTGGTTGGTCAAATGTGACGACAGGACTCTGGTTAGGATTCAGGTGTTCAACTGCTTTCCCGATGACATCAAGGGAATGTTTTATCATCGCAACAGTATGAGCACTTTCCTGAAAAAGCGGAAGCAGAGCCGTGGAGCACAGGGGTAGAGGGTCATGTGGCCTATGACTTGCATGGAAGGCAGCCCAAGATGTATTCAACACATTATCTGATGTGTCTGTGTCTCTTTCAATGGCATCCCTCGAATTATTTAACCACTCATACTCTTCCTTCGTATGAACGCTGACACCATCTCTTTCTAGACGTTCAACTCTACTTACTGGGACCTGTAACGATTTGATATTGCCAGATACAGGGGGGACATTTGTGTAGCAATCCGGCAAACGGTTGATGGTTCTGGAACTACCTTTCTCAGTCCCTAAACGATCACTAAGGTTTTGGCCATTCCCTTCATCTACAAATGATGGATGCTGATGCAGCGATATAGCTGTGCCATGGAAAGAATCTCTGGCTGTTGTTGAACTGGGGTTATGATCGATATTATCAACAGCAGCAGTTGTAAAAACATGACTACGCAATTGTGGAGGACATACAAGTTGCTGACTTTGATATAGGTCGCAGACTTTGTTCCCCATTTCAGTTGAGAGATCAAGAACACGATCGTATGATACGCTCAAACCAAGGTTTGTCATTCTCTCTACCAACTCTCTTTTACGTGTTTTGGCATGCAACAACAATCCAATATACAATGGTACTGGTGTTTCCTGCGAAATACTGTGCCTCCCAGAAGATGATGTCTTTGGTGCTCGTTTATGCTTAGTGCTGTTGAATTTTAATATTTGAGCAATGGTAAGTGCTGCCGGAGATGTTCCAATTGCCATTTGATCTGTTATACTTGGTCCTTCTAGGATCATTTTAACTAAGGTTAACAACAACTTCGGAACAGATTCTTCTTGGCATCGCTCATGAAAACCATTAAAAGGCTTAGCCTCACTAAATAGATCAAGGCGGACAATTTGTGCAGCTCGTGCAATAAGAACGGCATCCTTAGAGCTGTCTTTTTCACAGGCTTTTTCTAGAGCAATCCCAACATCTTCTTGAAATGCCATAAGGACATCTCTTCCCTTATGATATGCTCGCAAATCGGGGAACTCAGCAAGAAGCCTATCTTTCAATCGCGTTGAATTAATCCTGTTGTCAACGTTTACTCCTAACTGCTCCATGCGTGACATAAACAGATGTGCGAGCTCAGCTAGCTTGAAAACTGGCACTGTCTCCGCATATTGCCTTGTCTCTTCAATATAAAGTACAAGTTCAGCAAATGCAATGCTAGAGGATGATTCTGCTTTACCTTGGCCATTGTCATCAAGACCTTCAAGATTAGCTTTTCTTGCGCGATTGTACAAACCCGTAAGGCATTTGGCATGATACCTGGCTTCGATTGCCACCATATCTCCAGCACTTAGTTTACGAAGTAAGTCTGTGTCTTGCAGAATTGTTGCACTAGTGCGCACTCTTTTGTCTAGCTGAAAGGTAGAAGCTTCGTGGAGACAATCTTGGCCAGCAGGCTGGCTACAGAAGAAACATATTTCATCATTTTTTGCAGAAGTTTCAGAACACAATGACTTTGACCTTGTGCGCTTGCTCTCTGTGTGCGGGTCTATACTCTCATCATAAGGTCCAATTGATCGCTTCTTAGCTCTCTTCAGCTTTGTTGCATTGTAGTTTAGTCTGCATGCCTGATGGTATTGAGCTGTATTTGCAACCATTGCTGCTTCAATACCTTTTCCCATATCTAACCTCTCGAGCCGCAGTGATGGAGGGAGCTGGCCAAGCTCGTTAAATTGGATTAAGTGTTCTGCAAGTGAACTGTATCCACTCCCTTTATCAGTGCGTTTGGTATGCAGTGGACATGTTAATGGGTCTGGTGCTGATTCTTGGCATATAATGCAGAGTGTCCAATCTGTAGTGATTTGGCGAGAAGTTGAAGGTCTAGGATCATCAGGATTCACAATTTTGAAAATCTTATTTGACATTTTGACACTCGTTACAGTGACATTTAATATGAATACAGTAGAGATTCAAATTACTTATAAAAGCAACTAAAGCAGCATGTAGATGAATATTTACGATACAATATTAATTGTGACGTATGTCAATACGTCATGCCTCTTATAGCAGTCACACCAGTGTTAACGGACACAGTTTGAGGTCAGGTTTAAAAATAGAACTATTCGCTGTAGTTTTTACACCGATATCAATACCAGGGCCACACGTTATTACACAGGAAAAAAGAGCTATGTCAACGAAAGGACCAATTAAAAAAAAAAATTGAACTATATACATTCTTCAATGAGCTTTGACATGTGATGGGGGACCTTCGGACATTTGAAACCAATGTAAGTCCTGATCAGTCTTCAATTATGATCAAGACCTACACTACTCATTAAAGTTCAATTAAATAGGTATAATATACAATATATATTGTATAGTTTCCCATGAACATAAACTGGTAACAGAAACAAAAATAAGAAATAATTTGTGAAAATATGTCTCAAATATAAGCCTGTTTATCGGTCGTGAACGTCGAAACGCCTTTTTCTCGGTTTGTGACCTAGTTTCATATTGCCAAAATGTAAACAAAGCGAAGTAACCGGAAGTACATGTAAACTTAGAAAAGTGACTAGGTTATGCAGACAAAAAATGTCGCACGACAAATTGATTTTTCTTAAACGTCACGAAACGAATGCATGGGTCGAATGTAGGAGAAAGAAAGATAATATAGAAATGCTTTTCTCTCTCGAATGCAGTGGAATAAAACATGCACTAAAGCTTTGCCTGATTTTTTATTCACTTTCTTCGATGTCTGACACTACGACTCGATGAAGCCTGACACGAGGGTAAACATTTCGAAAGAATGCTCAAACACCTTATTACAGATAGATAGCTAATATTACACACTTAAATGATTAAATATATGTGATATTAAATGTTGAAACAAATTAAGAGAAGAACAAACTCTGATAAACAATAGATTTAGAAATAAAGAAAATCTGCTCTTTCGCACCCAATTAATTTCATACTTGCCACATATATTGTATGCATCAACGATTTAGATAAACAATTTAGCTGTTATATTGTTACAAGTGTGGTCTACTTGTGAAATAATTAGTATTAAAAAGGAGGAAGTTCATGTCTTCAGCAATTTAACCGTTTTCTCAATGTTTTAAGCGATTAAAGGTTTTCATTGTTGCTTCAGACATGGAAAGGGTTTAATAGCTTTTTATTGCATGTAGATTTAAATCCCAAAATGTATTAATTTGTTGTTTTTTTTGACAAATACAAAACATCCAAAATCCTGACCAAAAGAAATCCTGAAATTTGTAGATCTATGTGGAATTTCAAAAATCCTGGAATTAATCCTTATGAAAACATTATGTGTATGTTTAGACTAATGAAAGTCAAGACTACATGTGTGTTAAAAAATAAATCAATGCAGTCTTTTCCGGCGACATTGATGCCTTGCATCAACTTTCTCTTGTTACTTATGGAACACCTTTGTCCAGAATACATGTTATTCTTCGAATCCTTTCCCTTTTGTCCGGCGCCAAGAAAGAAGATATTCGGTACAACTGTTTGACTAGCTGGAGCTTTGCCAAAAAAAATGGTTAAAATCTAAAGAAACATAAACAAGAACGCATCTTGATACAGTGGACTAGCGATATGTCGAAAAGGACCGATACATTACAGTCGTAGTCGAGAGAAGCATAAGGTTCGATCGGAAAATGTGAGAGATATTGTAGGTAAAAGAGCTGTATACTCCTCCTTATCTGGACCTCTGAAGTTCGTGTTATCGCGGCTCCAGTGTCCCTTCAATTCCTGTTAATGTGACGAGACTCAATAACTTAAGGATCGAATATTGCATCAGTATATTTACAATAAAGTTGACTTCTACGAATATGTTTAAACGTATTTAATTCACATATATTTTACATAGTAGGAAACATCAAGAAATAAACAATGGAGAAATGGATTGGACTGAAAGCTGATAGCTTATTTTAGGTCCTCTCCAATACAGATTGATTTACAGGAAGCACGGTGAATATTTAACATTTTCAGAAAATATCAGCAGACTTTAGCTTTGTAATTTATCAAACCAGAAAAACAAAAACAGAATAGAGAGTGGATAGATAGCAACAGAGCGTGAAAGGAGGTGAAAGGGGGAATATAAAGAGAGAGAGAGAGAGAGAGAGAGAGAGAGAGAGAGAGAGAGAGAGAGAGAGAGAGAGAGAGGAGAGAGAGAGAGGAGAGAGAGAGAGAGAGGAGAGAAGAGAGAGAGAGAAGAGAGAGAGAGAGAGAGAGAGAGAGAGAGAGAGAGAGAGAGAGAGAGAGAGAGAGAGAGAGAGAGAGAGAGTATATATCAAATATCCATACCAAATAAAATATAACATAAAACGATTCATAAAAAGTTGCAAGTAAAAAATAATTCAGAAAAGGGGTTAATCATCGTGAGCTAAACCTTTTGGTTCTGATTATAAACTGATTCAATATGTTTTGAAATTCAAAGTACAACTTAGTACTTAGATCTATATATACAAAACAACGCCTCGTTAGGATAATTAAGACCAGGATTCAACGCCCGAAAATTATAGCTATGGCTTCCCTTCTTCGCGTGCAGGGCTACGGGTTAACATTACGTGCTGGTATTAGGATAAGTGTACCTACAGAACAGGTAATTAAGCAAGGAAACGCGGAGATATATGATTGACCTACTTTTCAACGAGGAGTGAAGCACCATGTACACACAAGAAAATTATATACACAACTATGTATAAGAACAGAATACGAATACCATCTGATATAATATATAAGGACGTAACACTCGTGTTGAAATATATGTATATAATAGACTATGAATGAATGTAGACTTTCTGGATTTAGAAAGGTTTTTGCATATGCTAAAATCCTTATTGAGCATTCAAATTGTGTTTACAGACGATTCTTATGAGTAGCCCTCGGGTTCTAGCAACATATTTTTAAATTAGTTAATAACGAAATAGTGCAGGACGAATATATTTAAACAGGAACTGGCATAGTGATATATTAGATTATAAGACTTTGACTTCTGGTTCCGAATGAATCTTTGGACCGTACAAAGTGGTCCCCTGGCAGATTGTTTCTCGGTAAAGAGGATTAGACGTATGAATGAAATTCAATCAAGAACTTCGACCGTCTTATACGGGCTTTTGGTCGATGAAATATGCATGAGTTCATTTATCAGTTTATTAGTCGCCGGGCAGAAGCCCGCGACTTCTATTTTTAATAGCTTTTCGGAAATCACATGGGAGGGCGGCTTATTATTAGAAAGAAACAAATCTAGATGATTTGAACATATTACAATTGTGGTTGTTTACGAACACTAATAAATGACACATCTAAAATGAAATAAATATTCCGATTTTTTAATGTTTGCAGTTTTTTTTATTTCACTCGCATTTAAGTTTTTTGTCTTATTTACGAAGACAAAAGTGGTCCCTTCAAGACGTGAACCAACACCCCCTAGTGCAGACTCTTATGTGTCATCATTGAGGTCAATTTCGGATTCTCCTTTTAATAGCAATTTTAACTTACTAAATGTTGTTTTCATGTTCAAAGAGATGTCTTGATTTGTGTAGAATTCATTTAATAATGTTAATCCATGAATATCTAAAGTAGGAACTGTTTCTAAGCTAAATATAGACCCTATTCTGTTGTGTAGGTTCGTGACCTTTAACATCGATTTTCGCGCATGCGCATTTCGATATGAAAAAGCGAGTGATATTATTTTATTTTAGACAAGTACAAGACGAATGTTTGACGCAAAGCGTCAAAGAGAAGCCGCAATATTTCGTTGTACATGTAGAAATAAGAAAAAAAGAACATTTTTAAATCCACAAACAATAGAACAATTTAAACTGTAGACGGTAATGCTGATATATTTCTCCTTTTGAAGACTTTTGTTTTCTTCAAATTACCTCCCTTTAAAGCAATACCAGGATATTTACCTTGTGATTCGAATAAGATTGACAAACATTGAAATTATATGAATGAATACTATTATTTAAATAAGTAACAACAGCAAAATTAAATTTAAGCCAAGGTAAATGTGTACACATTTCGTTAGATACCCTAATGTATAGGTATGAATATAACATTTATAAGCAAATGTTTGAATAGACTAAGGAAAGTCAAGAATACAAAAATAATCAATGCAGTCTTTTCCGGCGACATTGATGCCTTGCATCAACTTTCTCTTGTTTTACACTATATACTACATGTAACCAAAGGCGATAACCACAAACCTTTACGTCGCACAGTCTAATTTGGTTTACATACCAACTGCGTAGATTAATTGCAGAGAGCCGCTCTTTACACTCACTTACAACAGGGACACTATATTGTCCCTGCTTACAAATAGTAAATCATAGGTGATTTAAAATGTTTATTTGGTTCGAAACAAATGAAGAAAAGAACAAACCGAGATAAAACTGATTTTAATAGAAAAATTACTTTGAACGAACATTCTCTGCCTATAAAGAGAGTTTCAAGAACGACACCTCTGCGAATAAGAAAGAATCGGTCTTTCGTACAACATTATTTCGTCCTTGACAATTTTAAATGTGTCATTTAATTCCCTAAAGGCATATTGCTTCCGATCTGCATATTGGTATGCATCATTGACACAAGGACGCTCATCATAATATAATTTTAAAACATGAGTAGTTTGTTATTTTCATTATAAAAAAGGAAGGAAAGAATTAAAATAAATTGACATGTTGTAGGGCTCAGTTTATGTTCGAAATTAAGTTTAAATTATACAACAATTTCATTCAGATTTAACTGTTTAGCTGATATTATATTTCGAATGTGGTCTAATTCATAAATATTGGACTACATTTCAACATTTGTTAAAGTATGATATAATTAGGATGCCAAGCTAATATCATTTTGAGAAAAAGAGAAAACTCATGTCTTCAGCGATTTAACCCTTATCTCATTATTTTAAAAGTAGATTGCTGCAAAGGTGTCCTCTGTTGACTTTAATAGAGGAAAGGTAAAATGACGTGCTATTGCATGCAAATCCTAAATTGTCTGTTTAGTGTTTTTATTGAAAAATAATAAAATTCAAATATTCTGACAAACATCTTGAAAAGTGTATGTGGAATTCACAAATCTTATAATTCTTACTTAATGAAAGCACTGTATACATACTTAGACTAATGATTGGCAAGATTACTCATTTCTATTACTGTTTATGATCAATAATTAGTTGGTTGTGTGTATGGTCAACCTACTTTGGAATGGAGATTGATCATAAACAATGAAAGGCTTTAATTATTATTCACTTCGTTGATCAAACAATGCAAGTTATGAAACATTATCACTTGACCCCACCCCTGATGTTCCAATATGCCCCTCAGTTGATAACTGTTTAGTCAACTACTATAATGTTAGTGTTATGCATAACTGCAGTATGGATTTCCGGCGACATTGATGCGTTGCATCAACTTTCTCTTGTTGATCCTCTATATAACGAGCAAAAATTTATTTAAACGTTTCATCAAGTAAAATACACTTTTCTCTCAAACGTCAGTTTAATTAACCCTTTCCCTCATATAGACGCTTACTTACGCCTCTGCAGCAGACGACTTTTTCAAAACTTGGCGACAAAAGAAGAAATTGCTCAAAACGAGCAATTTCTCCTTTTGTCACCATGTGTTCAACCCTAATCGATTATTGTTCTTTCATTTCAAGGGATTTTCTGTGCTTTTTCCTTGACATTGTCAAAGTCGTCTGCTGCAGATTTGTTGTATGTTGGAAAGAGTTGAATCGTTTAGCTCTTACAAATGCGTTACCATTTTCCTCGACACTTTCATGAATACGTGTACGGTAGCAAGTGATTTTCACAAAGGACTCCAACAACAGTTGCAATTTGTTTGAACCGCGTTACTAACTACCGAACATTAGTTGAATTCCATTATAAAGGATAAGAGAAATTAAAACAGGCGATACCTTAAAGGTGCTGACCTCCAGTATTTAGATTTAATAGTCAAAGTTTTAAAACTGTTCAAAAGTTGTCTTGGAATATTGGAATCATAATTCCTGGATAAAATTAATAATATCGCTTTCCAATTTTATAAACATCTACATCGATCGTTTATTTGTTTCATTTTTAATGGGTAGACATACCCATTAAGCCAAAGTGTGTACCTTCTAATTTATTTCTTACTCTGTTGTCCCAATTAGGAATATTTGCAGAAGTTTTAACATTTCAAATTGTTGATCTTCATCTAGTGATTAGCGTCTTTAAATATAAAAAAGAAACGAATTATTAAATGAATTTTTGAAATAAAAAGAAAGCTCAGCGAAAGATGGCCTTAATTTTCACATCAAGTTCAGAAACATTGTTACGTCACTTGCCTTGTAACATGAAGGTATTTAATCAAACGTATGTTTGTTTAGAAATTGGCCAGGCGAAATGATTTATCTTTTTCACTAGAATAAATAGTGTATGAAAAATTACCAGATTAGCGAAATATACAATGTGTGTTTACACAGCATAAATTAATTAACGGACGTCCATAATAAATCATTTGGCTTATGTGGTGAGGGCGAGTTATTTCTCGTTAGTGTGTCCCAAATAATATGAAATGCGCAAGAAATATCTGAAAAACTATTACTGTCATTGGCCATATATACATAAATTTGCTACATAAATGCCTTCAATTTCTGTGAAGATTATAAATAGTTTAGCGAAATATGTATACGTTGCAATGAAACATAGCAAGGCTAAATTATTACACATTAGTATGTGATGGTCTAGCTTTGATAAGCGTTTTACGATCAACATTTTATCAAAACTTACATTAATATGACAATTCGAAAATAGATCAGTTTGTCCATAAACTTTTACATTGTTAAATGATCGTAAATTCCTCCGGAAAATCCATTTCTCCGTTTGTACATTTTTTTATCAAAATTTCTTTCATTGCTATAAACATATTTTTTTTGTTATTCTATGCAATAACATATATATTGTATTGCAATGTTTTGAATTTAAGACAAAAGTAAATATAAGGTATATCAAACATCCTGACTTTTTTAACAGTTATATGCTCCGATAGTCACTAGAAACTATTGATCGTAGACGGTTAATACAAATCGTTGAGTTTGATCGAGGACAAGATCGGTTAGCTGAATGTATATGAGCCGTTCCATGAGAAAACCAACATTATGGCCTCTGCGTAATGTATCGACCCAGACCAGCCTGCCCAGTCCGCGCAGGCTAATCCGGGCCGACACTTTCCGTCTCTGGGAGATAGAGGTATAGAGTAATGATTTCTGAAACAGAAAATACACAGGAGGCGAAAAGTGTCTGTTCGCGGGACGGCTCATTTTACATATACCACGACCAAAAATGATATCGCTTCGACCAAAATGAAGACCTGTCAGTGAATATCATATATATGCCATGACTTACTAGCCCGTTACTGTATGATATCATATCATCTATTGAGAATAAAATTCATATTTAACCTAGTCAAAACTATGAATGCAAATATGTGTATTGTAATTATACCCCCCAAAAACAAAGGTTGTTTTTGTGCGTGCGTGTGTGTGTGTGGGGGGGGGGGGGGGGGGGGGGGGGGGGGGGGGGGTTTATAGGTGTAACTGTGTCGGGCTGTCGGTCGGTCGGTCGGCCGGAAGCCATATTTTGTCCGGCCTATTTCATACAAACCACTCGATGGAATTCAATAAAATGTTACATGAAGCTTCTATACCAAGAGGAGATGTGCATATCACAAAGTTCTTACAATTGCATGTTATTTTACAGAGTTATGTCCCTTTTGTTGGTCGTTTCGGTAGCCATATTTTGAGTCAAGGTGCTGTTTCGGGGGTATTCATCATCTTCAGTGATAGTTCTAGTTTGTATTGGTGACTATAAATCTCCATTTTATTCATCCTTAAATCTGCATTCAAACGGGTGAATGAACTTTTGTCTGTTCAGTATTTTCCACTGTCATGACCGTTAAAGAACTTGACTTTGATTGATGGCGCCTGAACAAATATCCATTGTTTTCCAGTTGATTGAATCGTTCAGTAAAACCCTCATTAATGTTCTCCCAGAATTCCATCCATGTAATCAACTCTACAGCGTGTGAGGACCTCGTATCTTAAACTGTTAAAAAAAACTTTTTTTTTTTTTTGCACACTGCGTACATCTACACACAACTGTGAGTCGTCGGACCTGAGCCGTCCTGCGAAAAACAACAACATTATGGCCTCTGCGTAACGTATCGACCCAGATCAACCTGCGCAGTCCGCGCAGACTGATCCGGGCCGACACATTTCGTCTCAAGGGGATAGAGGTATAGAGTAATGATTCCTGATACGAAAATTCAAAGGAGGCGAAAAGTGTCTATCCGGGTAATCCTGCGCGGCATGCTTAGTTGATCCGAGTCGATACTTTACGCATAGTCCACATTGTGGGTTTTCTCGCGGGATGGCTCAACTGTTAAATAAAAAAAATAGTGTGCAGTGCGTACATCTACACACAACAGTGTGTCATCGGACGTCGTATTCTTAATTCTTTCAGCGCCGAATTGTTTAAAGTAGTCTATTCCATATTCAAAATCGGGCCTCTCCATTACTCATGTAATCAAAGTTTAGACAATTTTGATAACTAAAAGGCAAACAATGCTAATTTCAGGTGAGACAGCTCGTTACGAACTGACTCACCTGAATCAGTATTGTTTGCAAAAACCTCAATATTGCCTTTGGCGCTGAAAGGGTTAAACTGTCCGTCATTTGATTATTAAAACTAGTTCCAATCACATTACGATTGAATATGTGTATTTCAACACTCAAATTTACATGAAACGATTCAACACGCGCTTAAAATAGCTTTTGAGTTATTTTCCCTGTCTATTCAAGAAGACAGACATTACCTTAAACACGACCAAGATTAATGTTGTTTGCTAACGGAGCCTTTGTTTTTAACGAATTATTTTTTCTCAAAAAATAATACAGTTAGTGCGATCGTGTTTTTTTCCGGAAGTCACGGTTAAACTACACTTCCGCTTAGAATACACATTCGCTGCACCTAAATAGTCCTAGTATTTTTTCGATATTAAAATGACTTCTACGTGTTATTTCAATACAGTGAAGTCATAATTATACTATCGAATCATCATAGATAATCAATTTTTTAGAAAATATCAAATTAACAGTACGCGCATATATATTTCATTTGTTGGCAGGTACGTATAAGGCACGAGTATGAATTTTAGTCGTATGCCCATTCACTAGAAGTCGACCCCACGCTGTATAGAACAATGTTAATCTCACAAATATGCCACTACGCAGAGCTAATTATAGATCATGGTTTACATACGCGCGCATTCAGTTAGCTTAATATATATACGAAAGTAACGCTCATACTTTGTATCAAAGTACCGTGGTGTAATGCAGAGCGTGTAGAACTTCTAAGCATGGACTATTTATGGACGCGAGTTCGGGTCCCAATTGTATGGAAGCGTCCTAGTGCCACAGTCTGTAATATTTTTGAGAGATATTATCTCCTAATTAGGAGATACTAAGTCCTAATTAGGAGATACTAAGTCCTAATTAGGAGATACTATCTCCTAATTAGGAGATACTAAGTCCTAATTAGGAGATACTAAGTCCTAATTAGGAGATACTATCTCCTAATTAGGAGATACTATGTTATAATTAGGAGATACTAAGTCATAATTAGGAGATACTTACTCCTAATTAGGAGATACTAAGTCATAATTAGGAGATACTATCTCCTAATTAGGAGATAATAAGTCCTAATTAGGAGATACTATCTCCTAATTAGGAGATACTAAGTCATAATTAGGAGATACTATCTCGTAATTAGGAGATACTAAGTCCTAATTAGGAGATACTATCTCGTAATTAGGAGATACTAAGTCATAATTAGGAGATACTATCTCGTAATTAGGAGATACTAAGTCCTAATTAGGAGATACTATCTCGTAATTAGGAGATACTAAGTCCTAATTAGGAGATACTATCTCGTAATTAGGAGATACTAACTCCTAATTAGGAGATACTAAGTCATAATTAGGAGATACTATCTCGTAATTAGGAGATACTAAGTCCTAATTAGGAGATACTATCTCGTAATTAGGAGATACTAAGTCCTAATTAGGAGATACTATCTCGTAATTAGGAGATACTATCTCGTAATTAGGAGATACTAACTCCTAATTACGAGATACTATGTCATAATTAGGAGATATTAAGTCCTAATTAGGAGATACTATCTCGTAATTAGGAGATACTAAGTCCTAATTAGGAGATACTATCTCGTAATTAGGAGATACTAAGTCATAATTAGGAGATACTATCTCGTAATTAGGAGATACTAAGTCCTAATTAGGAGATACTATCTCGTAATTAGGAGATACTAAGTCCTAATTAGGAGATACTATCTCGTAATTAGGAGATACTAAGTCCTAATTAGGAGATACTATCTCCTAATTAGGAGATACTAACTCCTAATTAGGAGATACTAAGTCATAATTAGGAGATACTATCTCGTAATTAGGAGATAGGGTAAACTGTCACTGTCACTTTGCATTGTAAAATGGAGGATACCATGCGCACATACTTCCAATTGGGGCTTGGATATTCTGATATAATTGCCTGTTTGGCAAAACACGATGGGATTTGTATAAGTCTTAGGACGCTAAAAAGAATTTTAAAACGTTTAAATTTGTTTCGCAGAAAAAACTACAGTGGTATTATTGAAGTTTCATTGTTTGTGTTAAATCAACTTGAAAATTCTGGAAAGCAACATGGGTATAAAATGATGCACCTGAAATGTGTTCATAATGGGTATGTCGTGACTCAAGAAACCGTCAGAGAACTTCTTCACATTTTTGACCCTGCTGGTGTTAAGCAACGACAACGACACCGTCTCCTACGCAGGGTTTATTTGAATGTAGGACCAAATTACCTTTGGCACATCGATGGGTACGACAAACTGAAGCCATTCGGTATTTGTATACACGGTGCTATAGATGGATTTTCGAGGTACGTTCTTTGGCTGGAAGCTTATAAAACCAACAGCGATCCAAAGATAGTTTCTGGATACTACATGGAGACAGTGAAAAGTCTTGATGGGTGTCCTTTTCGGATAAGGGCAGATTTAGGGACAGAAAATTGCTACGTTAGGGACATGCAGACGTATTTGAGGAGTGTTGTACAAGGTAATGATGTACACAACTGCTACCTGACTGGTTCTAGCAATCGAAATCAACGAATAGAGAGATGGTGGGGTATTCTGCGGACCCAGAATGTTCAGTACTGGATGGACTTTTTCCATATGCTTGAGAGTACTGGTTGTTACACTGGGTATTTTCTGGATAAAGCATTACTGCAGTTCTGCTTCATGGATCTCATACAGGTGAACTTTTTTGACTTGTTTAGAGTAAAATACCCCATTTTGAACTTTATTTTTATCTGCATATTTGTTTAATTAAGAAAGAATAAAGAAATAAAGAAATAAATTACTGATTAGGCAACAAAAAAACACCTTCTGTTTCCGGTCGCTCAACCGAACCTAATTTTTTGCCTCCTAATTTAGTGCATGGCCTTGATCAATCACCTTTTTCGTTTCTTTGAATTTTTTGGGGGGGGGGGGGGGGGGGGGGGGGGGGGGGGGGGGGCTTTTAACAATGTCAGTGATGTTAATACTGATATATGTTTATGATGAACAGCATAACATTTATGGTTATAAGTTACAGAACAATCTCGAGGAAGCGTTTAGCTGATAACGGCTTAATTATGTGGAACCGCACTATTACAGATTTTACTTAAAATATAAAATAAATAAATATAAAATATTTGCTCTATTTTCAGAATGAACTTGATGAAGTTCGTCGGCTGTGGAACAGTCATCGCATAAGACCTGTTCGAAACAAAAACAGTCCGAGCGGACGTCCGATTATGATGTACACCTGTCCAGAACTGTACGGCTCACAGGATTATATAAATGTGGTACCAAGAGTTCACATTGATTCATGTTTAGAAGAGTGTGTACACAAAAGTCCCTTCATTTGTGATGAAACCGTGTTTGAAATATCCACCATGATAATGGAAGATAACAATTTACAGAAGCCAAAATGCGGCGAAACGGCAGCAGTTCTGTACCAAACCCTCCGACGTGAAATTCTTGCTGAACTATTCGATGAATAAAATGATGTTATAAGGTGTTTTGTGTCAACGCCAATGTGGTCGCTCGACGTTTAAATAGCATCATTCCGGTCTGTATCAAATCAATTATATTTACCTCTGCACGTTCATCACGTGTTTTTCAAAACATAAGTAACCAGTTTGGTTAAGAAGCTAATCGTGAATTAAGGATTTAAAGTTTAAATTTTAAACTGATTATTTACATACATTTATTGTAAAGTTTTACTCCGAATCGTTCAGAATTATTATTTGGAACCGAAACGAAAATATTCACTGAACAATTTCTTCCGAGTATGATGTAGTTTGAAGTTCTCAACAATAGGTGTATGATATTTTTATATCATGTATATTTCAATGTACAAAAATGTGACTTTGACTTTTGACCTCATCAGCACCAGGGGTTATATCTACTAGTATTCATTCATCATGGGAAGTTCGACGACCAAGAAAGAGATCGATCATTAATAATGTCATATAGGTTTTCATACTTGACAAAATAACCTCGTCATCAGTAGCGACCATTTGCCTTCAATCATCCTGTGAAATTTGTAGCCACAAGCTATGAAAGGGAAATCGTTCAGAAACAGTTTTAGTTAAAAGTTTCATATGACATGATAGTTTGGCCATGTATATTTTCATTTTCTTCTCTAAAATAGTTCATTCAGTAAACTACTTTGAACATTTTTGATTGTTTAAAAGTACGTCAAACATTAAAATAAAAATTATGATGGTGTATGTTTTGTTTGTACATTCTGTTATTCCTGATCAGCGTGTCAAAGGCCCTAGCATTGTACCTCTAAAAAGGGTTTGTCCCTGTAGTATCCATTGTGTCATTAATGCTACACGTATTTTTCTTACAAACCCTTACGTATGGCACAAATTCTTAAAAGTACACGGATCCGTATGATTTGGTCACTATTATGATTTAAGAGTGGTAACGAGTAATTACGAGCCATTTTTACGGTATATTACGAGTTATTACGGTTTATTACGGATAAATACGAGCAAGTTACGACCTTTTTATGGATTGTTGCGAGTTTATTACAGAATGTTACGATTCATCTAAGCTTGTACGTGTATATTACGACCTGTTGTCGTGTTTACGAGTCCTTATGGGTTTGTTTTTTTGCCAAAAAGTATGCAATTCTCTATGTATCATCATTCGACAACTGACATCCAGTTAGACAACATACAGATTGCAGTTATATAAACGATTTTTACAATTGCTCTTTCAACTAGCCCAGAGAAAGAGGAAGATGCCCAGCTTTCCTATATTGTAAAGAATACGTGTATATACGTAAAGTACTCGTATATAGAAGATATTTGTTCGTATCGAGTGGATAAGGATTATATTTCATCGAGAAGTGCTGAAATGAAATATTAAAATGTTATCACTTCTCGATGAAATATAATCCTTATCCACTCGATACGAACAAATTTTCTTTTTATTTTATGCTTATTGATGACTAAAGTAAGGATCTATTTTGTGTCTACGTATCTGTTAACGTACGTTACGTCATTTTTTCATATGGAATATGGATTTTATTTCACTGATAGAACACGGTATTTCATCACTTAGCATAAAATAAACGTCAATATTGCTCGTAATAGCTATTAACAATCCGTAAAGGCAATTGTTACACGACGTGAATGAAATCGTTAACATCACTTAAGCACTCGTAATAATTGTTTACGAGTTGGCGATCCGCAAGGACTCGTAAGGAAAGTCCGTGTGTGTGATTGATTGATTGAGTTATATCACGGCGGCAAGTTCGTTCACCTACTCATGCATTTCCTGGTTTTCTCACAATAGTACTCCACACAACAATCTTCCAAAGCAACTGGGTGCTTTTCTAGATAGACTTAGCCCATTGGTGGAAGACGAATGACGAATGTCGCATGGACTTTTGTCAATCCTCGGAAAGAAAGTTTGCCGAGCTGGGATTCAAACTCATAACCCCTGGATTGACAGCCCGCGTCGCTACCGACTGAGCTACCGGGGCTCGGCCCGTGTGTGTGTATTAGGATCTTTGTCTGTTCCAATCTGATCTACACTTTATTTCTCAACATATTTGTTTTTTAAGGATGTTAATTTTGTAGTGAAAGAACATTTGATTGTTTTAATTGTGTACATGTTCCTAATGTCATTTATCAATCTTTTAATTTTCATTCTTTTCTTTCTCAATAGTATATCACTTTTTCATCATATGAATGGATGACATTTTGTAATAAGCCCAAGTTATGAATCTTGTAAAACACCCAATATCACATTGTCATCTATTGAATTGAAACAAGAACATATCCTTTCATGGGAGACAATAAGGGTACAGTCTGTAACTGAGTTAGGGTTTTTGTAATACATGTATGTAAACACAAGTCAAGCATGTATTTGGATTAAAAAATTATATTTTAACTTTCAACATGTTATGGTTTATAATAATGGGTTACAGAGTTATAGTTCTTGTAGTACAGGCAATTCACATTGGCATTATCATATTGGTGCTTCGGTTTCATACAATTCCTTCCATCCTTTACTGGAAAGTAAATCTATTAGAAGACTGGTAACAAGTTTATAAAGGACCATGCATTTGTTTGTGTATTGAGTTACACAACATGTCAAGAAAAGAGTGTCTTGATAATGTGATAACTGATACAGTTTGATATCTTAAACGCTTATTGACAGACAGTCTGCAGATAATGGTATGGCAGATAAAATTGTGTTGCGAGGTCCTACTGAATGTTTTGAAAAACTTACAGTCAAGTTAAAAGATATCTTGTTTCCTTTTTTCAGTTGTTAGATGAACTTTAAAGTTGTTAACACAAAATACTTTATATAAAATTGAAATAACAATGTAAGCATTGTTCAATTCACTAATCAAATATTATCAATATAAAAGTTTACAATAAAATCAACTTGCCACTGCCTTGTGACAATGATAAGTACCTCCGACAGTTTCTCTTTCCCTATCATAATTGTAACAAGAGCGCCAAATGTCACAACAAACGCCTGTCCTTATTTTTGAGACCAAGTATATTGATCATTGGTTGTACGTCAGGCAAATTTAGAGAGCGGACACTGTTGATATAGTTTTGGCCATTTCAAGGGATATAAGTGTGGAGTGACTAATATAACGTGGTTAGTTATAACACCTGACCAAGATATTCTGCCCATCAACACATGTTATTGTATAAATTGGTGATGATCAAATTCAATGACTATATTTCTATAATGAAAGGGCGATAACTCTTGATTGACTGAAGCGATATGGCTAGTTATCTAATCCGTCCAAGATATTATGCTAATACACATTCTGACCATATTTGGTGATGATCGGACATAGGCTTCTCAAGTTATTTAGCTGACAACATACTGGACACCGCCTGTACGCCGCAGGTAAAACTATAATACGATCCGTTTTTTCAAAACGGGCGTATAAAAAGCAAACTTTTATAAGCATATTCCTTTATTACAGTTGTAACATAACAAAAGATTTCTGCAAGTAATCCAATATTTCAAGTTCTTAGAAATTGGAATATATTTATGAGTATTACTTATTTGTTGAGTGCTACTTATTAAGCCTTTCCCTCATACGACAATTCTGCAGCAGACGACTTTGAACATGTTTTGTCAAAAAATAGAAAATCTCTATACTTGAATGGATAACCTATGACTGAAAGTGGAAACATTGTGGAACAAGAAAAAAATCCTCGTTTTGAGTCATTTTTTTTTTGTCACTATGTTTTCAAAAAGCTGTCTGTTGCAGAGGCGTCAGAAAGCGTCTATATGAGGGAAAGGGTTTGATGATATTTATATATAATTTCATTTTTATTTTAAATATAACTGTTCCTCCTTTGAGAACGTTTATGGCCATGTCTACAACTGCTCAGTTGTAATAAAATATTTAGTTAAGTAAACATTTAGCACTGGTTAAACAATTTTTTCCAACCTAACTGAAATCAGTTGACCCTATCATGAATTATTGTCCAGGCACTTTATTTTTTTGGAAGTTTGAAGTTGAATGGCCATACCTCCAATTAATTCCAATCTGTCAACCCTTTCATGAGTTATTGTCAGGACACTGAAATGTTGCTAAGAATTTCACGATGAAATTAGGCAAATTCATATAGCAACCGTCGGAGGTTCTTTGTGTCAATAACCTTGACAAAGAATCTTTGAAAACAAATAATAAAGTGCTACAAATTCAAAAACAACTAACAAAACTTACTATGTCAAAGTCTCATAATCATATTCTATCAACTCGGATCAAGCAATTCCGTTCAAGACAAGATTTCAGTTAAAAAAAAAAAGTTCTTTACTGGTGCAAAAAATGATGATAAAACATGATATAGAAATTCAGTTCACTAATTAATATAAAAAATATGGTGTGTTTTGTGGTACAAAAGAGTTATGATATAACAAGAGGATCTTGACAGTCCTAAGATGCCCACATGAGTTCAGTGGAAATTAATTAATACAATCACGGTAAAGCTCTATTACCCATCATTTCAATTTACCTATGGGGCATTATTGTAATAAAATTGACCATAGGGCAAAGCCGAAATTTAACCGAAAGACAGAACTAATGAATTTGAAAGTGGACCACCAAAGGATCATTCTGTGAACAAATTTTAAAATTCTATAAAGCAGTTTAGGAAGAAATATTGCTTGGTGATAATGAAACATGATGGACAACACAACAAAAACAAGGTAACTATCAAAATAGCTCACTATGAACACTTGTGCTAAAGTGTGAACTTAAAAAAAAGATAAACAGTATGATTTTGTTAAAATGAAAGGTTTTCAGTACAAGTAAATAACATACCGGTAAGTAAAAACAGGAGCACTGAGATGTGAATGTCATCACTTGTCTGCTCTTGTTTCAAAGGTAAAAAAAAGTGTCATAACTCAATAATTATCAAACACGTGCATTTTGCCTCTGGCAACATGTTTACAATGTTTCATTAGATAGGTCATAACATTTATCGAGTTATGGCAAAGGTTACAGTTTTTGCATGACAACACTAAAAACACAATAGGATATCATAATAGTCAAAGAGATTTTTTCTTTGAAAAAATAACAACATATATGCTTAAAACAATTATTGTTTTTAAGTTTGATTGCTATATGCTTATTGTGTAAAATTATTAAAACAAGAGGGCCATGATGGCCCTGGATCGCTGACCTGATATTTTTTTTCACTTAAGCCAAAAAGGCGACCATGTTTTTCAGCCAATCAACATGGCTTGAAGGAAACTGATAGAGGGTCACCTTAAAAACATTTCTACAAAATTATTTGAAAATCGGCCCAACACTTTTGGAAAAGAAGATTTTTTAAGTTTTAACTTTAGCCATATAAGGCAAAATAGCCCTACCCTGCGGCGGCTATGTTTTACAACCAATGGCTTGAAGGAATCCGATAGTGGGTACTTAAGAAACGTTTCTACAACTTATTTGAAATCGGGCAGATACTTTTGGTGGAGAAGATTTTTTAAGTTTTCACTTTAGCCATATAAGGCAAAATAGCCCTGCCCCCTGGCGGCCATGCTTTTTGACCAATCAACATGGCTTGAAAGAATTTGATAGAGGGTCATCCATGGAACATTTCTACAAAAAAAGTTGAAAATTGGCCTACCAGTTTGGGAGAAGAAGAATTTTAATGTTTTTTGTCGTTTCTTTCCCATGGAAACCAGAATTCTGCATGGATCTCAAAAGTTTGAAGAAATTCTGGTGAGGTCATTGAGAGGATGCTTGCTGTGAAGTTTCATCCCAATTGACCCAATGGTTACTGAGGAGAAGATGTTGACGGACGACGCACGAAAGGCGATCACAATAACTCACCTTTAGCACTTCATGCTCAGGTGAGCTAAAAACAAGCGTTGTTGAAAGTCATAGTCATTAGATAACTAAGCGGAATACTGAAACAACATGTATGAAAAGTTTGATTACAAACTAAATGCAACATAATTGGTTTAATCATTGCTTTTTGAAGAACAAATCAACAAGAGCGCCAGATGTCACAAAATCAAAATTTTTTGAGACCAAGTATAGTGATAATTGGTTGTACATCAGCCAAACTGAGAGCAGACACTGTTAGTACAGTTTTGGCCATTTCGAGGGACATAAGTGTGTATTGACTAAAATAACGTGGTAAGTTATTAAACCTGACCAAGATATGCTACCCATCAACATATTGTCTATTTGGTGATGATCGAATAAAGGCTTCATAAGTTATTTAGCTGACAAGACCAATTTTAGGTAATTTCTATAATTAAAGGGCAATAACTCTCTATCAACTAGAGCAATATGGTTAGTTATCAAACTTGTCCGAGATATTATCCCAAACCACATTCTGAAAAATTTGGTGATGATTGGACAACGGCTTCTAAAGTTATTGAGGTGACAAGACCAATTTTGGGTAAATTCTATAATTAAAGGGCGATAACTCTCGATTGACTGAAGCGATGTGGCTAGTTATCGAACTTGTCTGAGATATTATCCTCATACACATTCTGGTGATGATTGGACAAAGGCTTTTAAAGTTATTGATACCAATTTAAGGTTATTTCTATAGTTAAAGAGCGATAACTCTTGATTGACTAAAGCGATATGGCTAGTTATCAAACTTGTCTATTGGACAAAGGCTTCTAAAGTTATTTAGGTGACAAGACTAATTTTGGCTAATTTCTATAATTAAAGGGCGCTAACTCTCGATTGACTAAAGTGATATGGCTAGTTATCCAACTTGTCCGAAAAATTATCCCAATGCACATTCTGACAAAATTTGGTGATGATTGGACAAAGGCTTCTAAAGTTATTGAGCTAACAAGACCAATTTTAGGTAATTTCTATAGTTAAAGAGCGATAACTCTCAATTGACTAAAGCGATATGGATAGTTATCAAACTTGTCAGAGATATTATACCAATACACATTTTGACTAAATTTGGTGATGATTGGACAAAGGCTTCTGAAGTTATTGAGCTGACAAGACCAATTTTGGGTAATTTCTATAATTAAAGGGTGATAACTCTTGATTAACTAAAGTGATATGGCTAGTTATGGAACTTGTCCGAGATATTATCCCAATACACATTCTGACTAAATTTAATGATGATTGGACAAAGGCTTCTAAAGTTATTGAGCTGACAACAACATACTGGACGCCGCAGGTGAAACTATAATGCATTGGGTATAAAAACAAACAGTCATGGTCATTAGATAACCCAAGTTTCATCGCTATGCAGTGTTAAATGTTTTTTCATTTGCTTTTCAAAAAGAAATAGTTAAACAATAATTTTGCATAAAATTTGTCATCTAAATGCTTTCGATACAATTTGTTCAGATACTTTTGTGCTGAAGGGATAACAAGAAACAATTAGATACATGCAGTAATCGGCAGTAGTATTGTCCTTCAATATCTCTCTTATATAAAGCAACATAGCCCAAGGTAACTTGTACTCCAAAGAATCACATCACTGGTCCTCTTTTAAGTACCCACAGCATAGTCGTGAAAATTAAATACCTACTTTTGAAGTACATATACCCTAATTCTGTATTGTTATGCAGTACATTAGATAATTTCAGCACCTTTAAAAGATTCTTCCTTTTCTGGAGCATGACTAAACAAGAGGGCCATGGTGGCGCTGGATCGCTCATCCTAATTTAAAAAATGTTTCACTTTAGCCATATAAGCTCCGCCCCCTAAGCTAACAAGTATACAACTTAATGGGACATCCCTCGTCAATGGTTTGATATTCATTGCTTTTGAAAAACAAATTCAAAAGAAAACAGCATATAACTTCCTGTAATGTGTGTGGCTGCCAGTAATTGAGAGTACCAATATTTTCTTGATGGATCCTAGGCGAGATGAAATTCTCCTCCCCACTGGATGGCTTTCAACATACGTTGCTTAAAATCTTCAGGGGAAATAGAACCCTTTGGAAGTTCCAATACTAATCCACAAGTATGTGCTACTGGTAGTAAGTTTTTCTTTGCATTGTCATTCACAAACCGAATATATAACCCTGTTGTAATTAAAGCCCATAGGAGGAACTTCTTCAGCACCTGTCCAAAATGATAGAATCTCTGTCAGGCTGCATTCAAAGGTGTTATCTGAAATAATAAATGATTTTAATGTGTCAATATTTTTCTTATAAAATTTTCTGAAATTCACATCTATACATATAAATTACTATATTATGTCAAATTATAATTTTTGTTCATAGCTTGTGATGCAAGCCATCTCTGAAGGTAATTGTAATTTATTATTATTATTTCTTTTTAAATGTACATGTCAAATCAATATGCATAACATGGACTAGAAATATTGCAATGGTCAAAAAACAGGTTTTCAACATACATGTATGTGCATTTAAAATAAAAACAAGAGGGCAAATAAGGTCCTATTGGTCTGGAGTATGAATTGTATTTGTGAAATACAAATTTTGTTATAATATACAAAACTTGTCTCCTATATTGACTTCACCTTATTATGTGCAACACTGTTTGCATGGCATGGTCAAATTGTAGCAGATTTCCAGAAATTTACTCGTACAACAAACATGCAAATTTAAAAAAACACAAATATGATATTACACACAAAAAAAGACCTCTATATTTATTATCATGAATTGCATGTTCAATTGGTGTTCTACGCACTCAGTCTTTGTTGTGTTAAGAAGACAATTTGAAACAAGAGCACCGCCCTCGAGATCGGGAGGTTGCGGGTTCGAGCCCCAGTCAGGTCATACAGAATACTTTGAAAATGGAAGTAGTGGTTTTCCCTCCTTGGCACTCAGAGTTGTGGGGTTAGCATTACAAACTACTCTCTGGTGTCAGAATAAATGGACCAGTAAAACTGGTAACTTACCCAGGAATCGTTGTGATATAACGTAACAACTGACTGGCTTGTGTCAGAATAAATGGACCAGTAAAACTGGTAACTTACCCAGGAATCGTCGTGATATAACGTTACAACTGACTGGCTGGTGTCAGAATAAATGGACCAGTAGTACTGGTAACTTACCCAGGAATCGCCGTGATATAATGTTACAACTGACTGGCTGGTGTCAGAATACATTGACCAGTAGTACTGGTAACTTACCCAGGAATCGCCGTGATATAACGTTACAACTGACTGGCTGGTGTCAGAATAAATGGACCAGTAGTACTGGCAACTTACCCAGGAATCGCCGTGATATAACGTTACAACTGACTGGCTGGTGTCAGAATAAATGGACCAGTAGTACTGGTAACTTACCCAGGAATCGCCGTGATATAACGTTACAACTGACTGGCTGGTGTCAGAATAATTGGACCAGTAGTACTGGTAACTTACCCAGGAATCGCTGTGATATAACTTTACAACTGACTGGCTGGTGTCAGGATACATTGACCAGTAGTACTGGTAACTTACCCAGGAATCGCTGTGATATAACGTTACAACTGACTGGCTGGTGTCAGGATACATTGACCAGTAGTACTGGTAACTTACCCAGGAATCGCCGTGATATAACGTTACAACTGACTGGCTGGTGTCAGGATACATTGACCAGTAGTACTGGTAACTTACCCAGGAATCGCCGTGATATAACGTTACAACTGACTGGCTGGTGTCAGGATACATGGACCAGTAGTACTTGTAACTTACCCAGGAATCCCCGTGATATAACGTTACAACTGACTGGCTGGTGTCAGGATACATTGACCAGTAGTACTGGTAACTTACCCAGGAATAGCCGTGATATAACGTTACAACTGACTGGCTGGTGTCAGAATAAATGGACCAGTAGTACTTGTAACTTACCCAGGAATCGCTGTGATATAACGTTACAACTGACTGGCTGGTGTTAGAATACATTGACCAGTAGTACTGGTAACTTACCCAGGAATCGCCGTGATATAACGTTACAACTGACTGGCTGGTGTCAGAATACATTGACCAGTAGTACTGGTAACTTACCCAGGAATAGCTGTGATATAACGTTACAACTGACTGGCTGGTGTCAGAATAAATGGACCAGTAGTACTGGCAACTTACCCAGGAATCGCCGTGATATAACGTTACAACTGACTGGCTGGTGTCAGGATAAATGGACCAGTAGTACTGGTAACTTACCCAGGAATCGCCGTGATATAACGTTACAACTGACTGGCTGGTGTCAGAATAAATGGACCAGTAGTACTTGTAACTTACCCAGGAATCGCCGTGATATAACGTTACAACTGACTGGCTGGTGTCAGAATAAATGGACCAGTAGTACTGGTAACTTACCCTGGAATCGCCGTGATATAACGTTACAAGTGACTGGCTGGTGTCAGAATAAATGGACCAGTAGTACTTGTAACTTACCCAGGAATCGCCGTGATATAACGTTACAACTGACTGGCTGGTGTCAGAATAAATGGACCAGTAGTACTGGTAACTTATCTAGGAATCGCTGTGATATAACATTACAACTGACTGGCTGGTGTCAGGATACATTGACCAGTAGTACTGGTAACTTACCCAGGAATCGCTGGGATATAACGTTACAACTGACTGGCTGGTGTCAGAATAAATGGACCAGTAGTACTGGTAACTTACCCAGGAATCGCTGTGATATAACGTTACAACTGACTGGCTGGTGTCAGAATAAATGGACCAGTAGTACTGGTAACTTACCCAGGAATCGCTGTGATATAACTTTACAAGTGACTGGCTTGTGTCAGAATACATGGACCAGTAGTACTTGTAACTTACCCAGGAATCGCTGTGATATAACGTTACAAGTGACTGGCTGGTGTCAGAATAAATGGACCAGTAGTACTTGTAACTTACCCAGGAATCGCCGTGATATAACGTTACAACTGACTGGCTGGTGTTAGAATACATGGACCAGTAGTACTGGTAACTTACCCAGGAATCGCCGTGATATAATGTTACAACTGACTGGCTGGTGTCAGAATACATTGACCAGTAGTACTGGTAACTTACCCAGGAATAGCTGTGATATAACGTTACAACTGACTGGCTGGTGTCAGAATAATTGGACCAGTAGTACTGGTAACTTACCCAGGAATCGCCGTGATATAACGTTACAACTGACTAGCTGGTGTCAGGATACATTGACCAGTAGTACTGGTAACTTACCCAGGAATCGCCGTGATATAACGTTACAACTGACTGGCTGGTGTCAGAATACATTGACCAGTAGTACTGGTAACTTACCCAGGAATCGCCATGATATAACGTTACAACTGACTGGCTGGTGTCAGGATACATTGACCAGTAGTACTTGTAACTTACCCAGGAATCGCCGTGATATAACGTTACAACTGACTGGCTGGTGTCAGGATACATTGACCAGTAGTACTGGTAACTTACCCAGGAATCGCCGTGATATAACGTTACAACTGACTGGCTGGTGTCAGGATACATTGACCAGTAGTACTGGTAACTTACCCAGGAATCGCCGTGATATAACGTTACAACTGACTGGCTGGTGTCAGAATACATTGACCAGTAGTACTGGTAACTTACCCAGGAATCGCCATGATATAACGTTACAACTGACTGGCTGGTGTCAGGATACATTGACCAGTAGTACTTGTAACTTACCCAGGAATCGCCGTGATATAACGTTACAACTGACTGGCTGGTGTCAGAATACATTGACCAGTAGTACTGGTAACTTACCCAGGAATCGCCATGATATAACGTTACAACTGACTGGCTGGTGTCAGGATACATTGACCAGTAGTACTTGTAACTTACCCAGGAATCGCCGTGATATAACGTTACAACTGACTGGCTGGTGTCAGGATACATTGACCAGTAGTACTTGTAACTTACCCAGGAATCGCCGTGATATAACGTTACAACTGACTGGCTGGTGTCAGGATACATTGACCAGTAGTACTGGTAACTTACCCAGGAATAGCCGTGATATAACGTTACAACTGACTGGCTGGTGTCAGGATACATTGACCAGTAGTACTGGTAACTTACCCAGGAATCGCCGTGATATAACGTTACAACTGACTGGCTGGTGTCAGGATACATTGACCAGTAGTACTGGTAACTTACCCAGGAATCGCCGTGATATAACGTTACAACTGACTGGCTGGTGTCAGAATACATTGACCAGTAGTACTGGTAACTTACCCAGGAATCGCCATGATATAACGTTACAACTGACTGGCTGGTGTCAGGATACATTGACCAGTAGTACTTGTAACTTACCCAGGAATCGCCGTGATATAACGTTACAACTGACTGGCTGGTGTCAGAATACATTGACCAGTAGTACTGGTAACTTACCCAGGAATCGCCATGATATAACGTTACAACTGACTGGCTGGTGTCAGGATACATTGACCAGTAGTACTTGTAACTTACCCAGGAATCGCCGTGATATAACGTTACAACTGACTGGCTGGTGTCAGGATACATTGACCAGTAGTACTTGTAACTTACCCAGGAATCGCCTTGATATAACGTTACAACTGACTGGCTGGTGTCAGGATACATTGACCAGTAGTACTTGTAACTTACCCAGGAATCGCCATGATATAACGTTACAACTGACTGGCTGGTGTCAGGATACATTGACCAGTAGTACTTGTAACTTACCCAGGAATCGCCATGATATAACGTTACAACTGACTGGCTGGTGTCAGGATACATTGACCAGTAGTACTTGTAACTTACCCAGGAATCGCCATGATATAACGTTACAACTGACTGGCTGGTGTCAGGATACATTGACCAGTAGTACTTGTAACTTACCCAGGAATCGCCGTGATATAACGTTACAACTGACTGGCTGGTGTCAGAATACATTGACCAGTAGTACTGGTAACTTACCCAGGAATCGCCATGATATAACGTTACAACTGACTGGCTGGTGTCAGGATACATTGACCAGTAGTACTTGTAACTTACCCAGGAATCGCCGTGATATAACGTTACAACTGACTGGCTGGTGTCAGGATACATTGACCAGTAGTACTTGTAACTTACCCAGGAATCGCCATGATATAACGTTACAACTGACTGGCTGGTGTCAGGATACATTGACCAGTAGTACTTGTAACTTACCCAGGAATCGCCATGATATAACGTTACAACTGACTGGCTGGTGTCAGGATACATTGACCAGTAGTACTTGTAACTTACCCAGGAATCGCCATGATATAACGTTACAACTGACTGGCTGGTGTCAGGATACATTGACCAGTAGTACTTGTAACTTACCCAGGAATCGCCATGATATAACGTTACAACTGACTGGCTGGTGTCAGGATACATTGACCAGTAGTACTTGTAACTTACCCAGGAATCGCCATGATATAACGTTACAACTGACTGGCTGGTGTCAGGATACATTGACCAGTAGTACTTGTAACTTACCCAGGAATCGCCATGATATAACGTTACAACTGACTGGCTGGTGTCAGGATACATTGACCAGTAGTACTTGTAACTTACCCAGGAATCGCCATGATATAACGTTACAACTGACTGGCTGGTGTCAGGATACATTGACCAGTAGTACTTGTAACTTACCCAGGAATCGCCATGATATAACGTTACAACTGACTGGCTGGTGTCAGGATACATTGACCAGTAGTACTTGTAACTTACCCAGGAATCGCCATGATATAACGTTACAACTGACTGGCTGGTGTCAGGATACATTGACCAGTAGTACTTGTAACTTACCCAGGAATCGCCATGATATAACGTTACAACTGACTGGCTGGTGTCAGGATACATTGACCAGTAGTACTTGTAACTTACCCAGGAATCGCCATGATATAACGTTACAACTGACTGGCTGGTGTCAGGATACATTGACCAGTAGTACTTGTAACTTACCCAGGAATCGCCGTGATATAATTGAAAACTGTTGAAAGCGGCGTAAAACACCATACATTCATTGTTGTTTTGGAGAAGAACTTTTAAAGTTATCAAGTATTTTCTATATCAGCTCATGTAAAACATGTGCCTTCAGGGTGTGGCAGTTTCTGGTCTCTTTGTAGAGTACATAACATACACTGCAGTTTTGGCATGTGTTTTAAGTTTTTTCTGGCAGCCATTTTCTTTGACATCAGAATAATCTTAATTCTTGGTTGACAGTCCTACAAGGAACATCTGTGTCAAATGAATTCCGAATGAAGCCAGCAGTTTTGGACAAGGTTCTGTCAATGTACATGTACATTCAAGGAAAATGAGACCACCAAATGATTTTTCAACAATCATGCATTTTTTAAGTTTCTCCTTTCCATTTACATGGCATCCAGAGTTCTGAATGTAATTCATTTCAATGAACTAACTGTGAAAGGTGACAACTTAAGGAATACCCATTAGAATTTGTATCAAAATTGGCTAATTGGTCAAAGAGGAGATATTGTTTAAAGCAAATTTTTGACAGATGCTGAACATCCAACAACCCTTAAGGATCACCATGACAGGGGAGCTTAAATTTTCTACTGGCAAGTCTTATAAAATAATACCTTCGCATTCCTGGAGAAAACATTCAAAAGCATAAATTGTATCTTCCTCTTGCTCTCTAGCATTCGATCCTTTGTCACTGTACTGGATTGTGTACAGTGCCTTCAGATCATTTACTGTCAATGGTGATAGGGTATTCTCTAAAAGTTGATGCAAGGCTGGAAACGTTTGCATTAATATCCCAAGTCCACCTACTTCATTCAAACCGTCTCTGAACTGCTGTGTTTCAGCACTTACCCTAAAAATAAATTAAACTAGACCTATCACTAAATGTGATTATTACCCCCGTAAGACTGCTTTGTCAACTGAAGAAGTAATTTGTGACAGAATATCTTTAAGAGCCCTACATCACTCCTACAATAATACAAGAAACCGCTGAAGACGGTAAGGCCGGATTGTCGGCAATTTGACCTTGAAAATCGACAAACCAAGGTCAAGGTCAAAGTAACCATAGAAATCAATAGAACTTGTTACTGGTTACCTTCAGGCAAAGTTTCAAGTTTGTAACCCTTTCCAGTGCTGAGATTGCCTCAACCTGAAACTTTAACCGATTTTGCCTCAACCTGAAACTTAACCAAAATGTTGACGGACAGACAGACAGACAGACGGATGGACAGACAGACGGACGGACAGACAGACATCGCCAATCTATAGATCGTAATTGCTAGAGCAATCCAGCCAAAAACTGTTGAAATCAAATTAAAACACAATTTGCTGTGATATAACTATTAAAATATTGAAAGCAAATTAAAACGCAAGTTGATGTGATATAACTATAAAACTGTTGAAAGCGGAGTAAAACGCAATTTGCTGTGATATAACTATATAACTGTTGAAAGCAAATTAAAACGCAATTTGCAGTGATATCACTATAAAACTGTTGAAAGCAAATTAATACGCAAGTTGTCGTGATATAACTATAAAACTGTTGAAATCAAATTAAAACGAAAGTTGCCATGATATAACTATAAAACTTTTGAAAGCAAATAAAAACGCAAGTTGCCATGATAAAACTTTAAAACTTTTGAAAGTAAATTAAAACACAAGTTGATATAACTATAAAACTGTTGAAAGCAAATTAAAACGCAAGTTGCCGTGATATAACTGTTAAACTGTTGAAAGGGGAGTAAAATGCAATTTGCTGTGATATAACTATATAACTGTTGAAAGCAAATTAAAACGCAATTTGCAGTGATATAACTATAAAACTGTTGAAAGCAAATTAATACGCAAGTTGTCGTGATATAACTATAAAACTGTTGAAATCAAATTAAAACGAAAGTTGCCATGATATAACTATAAAACTGTTGAAAGCAAATAAAAATGCAAATTGCCATGATAAAACTATAAAACTGTTGAAAGCAAATTAAAACACAAGTTGATATAACTATAAAACTGTTGAAAGCCAATTAAAATGCGAGTTGCCGTGATATAACTATAAAACTGTTGAAAGCAAATTAAAACGCAAGTTGCCGTGATATAACTATAAAACTGTAGAAAGCAAATTAAAACGCAAGTTGCTGTGATGTAACTTTAACCAAAATGTTGACGGACAGACAGACAGACAGACAGACAGACGGGCAATAGCAACATGAAGGTCAAGAGTTATCATGGAAATCAAAAGAACATGTTAGTGGCTACACACAGACCAATTTTCAAGTTTGTAGCTCTTTCCATGTCCGAGATTTTGCTTCAACCAAAAACTTTAACCAAAATGTTGACGGACAGACAGACAGACAGACGGGCAATAGCAAGGTGAAGAGTTATTATGGAAATGAAAAGAACATGTTAGTGGCTACACACAGCCCAATTTTCAAGTTTGTAGCTCTTTCCATGTCCGAGATTTTGCTTCAACCAGAAACTTTAACCAAAATGTTGACGGACAGACAGACAGACAGACGGGCAATAGCAAGGTGAAGGTGAAGAGTTATCATGGAAGTCAAAAGAACATGTTAGTGGCTACACACAGACCAATTTTCAAGTTTGTAGCTCTTTCCATGTCTGAGATTTTGCTTAACCAGAAACTTTAACCATTTTGCCTAACCTGAAACTTTAACCAAAATGTTGACGGACAGACAGACAGACAGACGGACAGACGGACATCGCCAATCTATAGACCGGAATTGCTTGAGCAATCCGGCCAAAAATGAGGTACATATTAACAATGGACAATGACTCTGTAATTAGTCAAGATAGAGTTATGGTTCTTGGATTATACTAGCTGCAGAAGTCAGTTTAATTGCGGCCTGATCTGGATTTTATACTGATTGCAGAAGTCAGTATTATCTCATAATCAGGAGTTATTGTAGGTGCTGACCAAATATCCAATGAAATGAAGGGGGAATAACTTTGTTTCTACATGTGACACAAGATTTTTCAAAACAATTTTACAAAGTTAGGGGCCATTACTATAATAATTATGAAATAAAATGAAATTTCCAACAAATAGCAGGTACAAATTTCCTAATACTGACAAGCATTCCTAGAAGTTACATGAGTGTATGATCTGCATGCAACAAAAAGATTTTTCATTGGACATGATCTGACAAGAAATGACTTGTCAAACAAGTCTCCTATATATATTGATCTATCTTGGGTAAAATTAACAATTATGTGTTAACTTAAATATATACCTGTACATCAATGAATTCTTAAGTATCATTTCCACCATTTCCTGTTTTATTGACAATGTGATTGCTCCAGTCACACCTTGATCTACAATCCATCCAATGTCTAATTCAGCAAGATCTTTAGCTTCAAGAATCTGAAACCATCAACAACGTTTATGTTGCTAATTAGCAGAAAGTTTACATCTAGAAACAACAAACTACAAGTGTTTAAACATTTTGTTTCCATATCTTACTAATTGTACTTAATTGACTGACACACTTCCACAATGATATTGATATATTCAATTTGACGTGAATTAATTGATGTTACATGCACATGCGACTGTACTTGTTGGCGAATAGTAACCATAATATAAGTAAACATTCATTATTGTAGGAGGTTTAGCATTATCAATATCTTTATTGTGGACCGATTCTTTACACCATTACAGACTTTGAAATTTAAATTAGATTTGCAATTACTCCGAACTTAGGAATTGAAAAGAATACAACTTGCCAAAATAGGTTATGAACGAGACACTTATGGCCCTAAATCGATCACTTTAGTGATAGTAGCAAATGAAGAATTTGAAAGGATCATTCCTGTGAACTTTAGTTGAAATTCGGTCCAGTGGTTTAGAAGAAGATGATGTTTAAAGCTAAAAGTTAAGTTTCAGCAAATCGCTGATCATGTCTTTCAACCAATAAATAAGGCTTGAACATTTTTTGTAGAAAAATACCCAAGGAACATGTCTATCCAATTATATTGTAATCCAAAAAGCAAATACTGAGGAGAAGAATTTGTACATTTTTTCCCTTTTCTGATGCCGCAGCAACCAAAGTTCAACATATAATTTAAATATTCTCACAAATTTAATCGAATTCCACCAAAGGATCATTCCTGTAAACTTTAGTTGTATTTGGTCCTGTGGTTTATGATCAGATGGTGATTAAAGCTAAAAGTTGAGTTTCAACAAATTGCCCCTTTTCTCATACCGCTTGGGAGTCATGTTTTTTGACCAATCAATATGGCTTGAACAATCTTTGAAAAGAGTGGCCCAAAGAAAATTTTAAATTTTGTAAAATCTCCCCTTTTCTGATGCCGCAGCAACAAAAGTTTAGCATAGAATTTAAATCTTTTAACACATTTAAAAGAGAACCACCAAAGGTAGAGTTTGATTGAATTTAGTTCAGTGGTTTAGAATGAGTTGATGTTTAAAGCTAAAATTTTACGGATGATCAAGTGATCTAAAAAAGATTACCAAATTATGTTAAACAAGAAACCACTGAAGACGGTAAGGCCGGATTGTCGGCAATTTGACCTTGAAAATCGCCAAACCAAAGTCAAGGTCAGAGTAACCATAGAAATCAACAGAACTTGTTACTGGTTACCTTCAGGCACAGTTTCAAGTTTGTAACCCTTTCCAGTGCTGAGATGGCAATTTTACCTTGAAAATCGCCAAACTCAAGTTTCTGAGATTTTGCTTAACCAGAAACTTTAACCATTTTGCCTAACCTAAAACTTTAACCAAAATGTTGACAGACGGACAGAGCCAATCTATAGACCGGAATTGCTTAAGCAATCCGGCCAAAAATACAAATAAAAACTTTGCAGGATTGGGATCTCTGACATTGCTTTTTAAAATTATGAAGATATACCAACTTGTCAAACAAGATAAACTGGTTAAGAACCCTTCAGGTTCTGACAATATTTTTATGCACAAATCAATCTCTTTAAAGGTATTTAAAATGTTTATGCATTTAGCATCATGTGTTTTCTTTTCCCTTTTTATCATGTATTCATACCTGTGATATTCTGTCCTTCGTTTCTTGATCTGCATCATTCAAAGATGGGTTTGGCACAGTTTCACCGAGTATGTAGTTAGCCACTGGCAAGCTGAAGACTGGAAAGCCTGGTCCACCATTCATAAGGCTCCAGGCAACACATTTTCCTGCAAACTCATAGTACTTTTCTTCTAACTTAACAACACTGTGCTGAAAAGTTGTGCCATTTGTTATTTTGTCTTTCAGTCCTTGCATGAGCAACCTACAGCATATAAAAAGCATAAACTGATTTATCAAAACTAAACCTTCATTTGTATAACAAATTTCAGAATCAATCTGGCTGGTCAACCTTGGCCATTACAATTTGAGCAACTTTGAGAGCATTTAAATTGAAATTCAACTGTTTAAGATATAAAAAGGACAAACCAATTTAGCCAAGAGTCCACCATCAATGTGCCATTAATCCTTTGTTCACTGAGAAAGCTGGCTGGTGATGACCAACACAATTGCTCTATTAATACCTTGACAAAGCTTTGTTAAGATTGGATTTTAACTCTTACAATGTAGTTTGACAACAACAAAATTCTACAATTGAGGAGCAAAAACTCTTGATGTTCCTGATGCAATCTGGCTGATTATCAAATTTGACCTAGTAATTGTCCCATAAACATCTTGGATGGGTTTTGTAATGATTGCATTTAAATTATTCGAGTGAAGGAACGGAAAGAGAAACTTTAGCCAACATTTCATAATTAAAGGGTATGCAGTTCTGAAGATGATCTGGCTGGTCATGGGACTTTCTATAAACATAGTCCCCATTAACATTAATTTTACTAAAAAAAAAGTTGTCCCAGGGGGTAAAATGTTACTGGTCACATTAAAAGGTGGGAATGCTGAAATCCAGCAATTTCGCCTTTTATTGTTATGTTTCCAAATCTCGTCAATATGATACTTTCAGATTTCCATTTTTTTAAAAAAAAAATCATACGATTGTTGAGCAGGCGACATTTAAAATGATCTGTAAAGTTATGGGTTAAGCTTTCTCACTTATGTGTTTGCAATATCTACTATATGTTTTGTAAGGTGTGATATGACGGGGGGAATATATAAGTTACTGGGCACAGCCTTACTGCCTACCGCAGCTGTTGCCACAATATATCACATCTTTCCAATTACAAGGCAACCACTATATGCTTTCCCTTCTGAAAGAATTGTTCAAATCAATCATATGTATAACCTAAGGCTTAGTACGGTCTTCACATTTGTTTCATTAAAATCCAGCTGGAGTTTGAAAGATAATGTTCCAACAAGCCAAACCTGACAGTAAATATTCTGCAATTTTGCATGGTACAAATTACTCCTTGGAAGTTTCATACCCATCTGGTAAGGGGTTTGGGAGATAATGTTTGGTTAAAAATCTGTAAAAACTTTTAAAGGGCCATACCTCTTAGAACAGGAGGGCCAAGATGGTCCTAAATCAATCACCCGAGTGATTGTATAGTGGCAAATAAAGAATTTGAAAAATTAGGTAGGACCACCAAAGGAACAGTCCTGTGATGTTTGGTTAAAATTGGCTCAGTTTGTTAAGAGAAAATACCACATGAAACTATAATTTCATTTCACTCCTTTTCTTATGACGCATGGCTGCTATGTCTTTTAAACAATCACTATCGTGATAACAAAATTATGTAATGAATCACTTAAGATACATCTCCTCGAAATCTGGTTAGCAATTTCATGAGATTAAAATTCGACAAATTGACCCTTTTCTAATGCAGCCTCGGAGTCATGTTTTTTAACCAATCATTATAGCTTGAACAAAATTTGTAGAGAATGTCACATGGAACATAATCCTACACTATTATATTTAAATCTAACAAGCATATTCTGAGGAGAAGATTTTTAAAGTTTGGACATTTTTTCCCCTTTTCTGAAGCCGCAGCAACCAAAGTTCAACATATAATTTAAATCCTTTAGCAAAATTAAAATAAGTCCACCAGAGGAACATTCCTGTGAAGTTAAAGTGAATTTGGTTCAGTGGTTTAGAAGAAGTTGATGTTTTAAGCTAAAAATTAACGATGGATGATTATGGACAAAGAGTGATAGGAATAGATCATCTTTAGCCTTCAGTTCAGGTGATCTAAAAACTGTTCAACAGGAACATACACAATTAGGCTTGTTAGTTATTTTTTCCATGAAAGTTTATCATAACTTTTAAATGCATATCTTACCTGAAGAATTCTCTTTTTGGACCTCCCTGATCATCACTACTTTCTCCTGAAAAGACCACTCTAACCCTTTTGTAGAAATCAAAGTCTGGCCTGCCCACTGCTCGCTTTGTGGAATCTAGGATTTTCCGACGGTGTATTAGTATTTCTATGTGATCATCAGTTTGACTTCTCACTTCCCACATCTTCAGGATGTTTTCAACTGAAGGCTCCAATCTAAAATGTGTATAAACCTATGTTAATATGTTAATAAGGTAAAAGTTGTATATTGACCATTTATGGGTATAAACTGTATGATACATAAAATATGAACAAAAAAATTACTTATGACACAAGAGTAATTCTATATTTATCAATTGTATAAGGCACAAAATGAGCTTAGGGAATAAAACAAGAGGGCCATCATGGCCCTCTTATCTCTCACCTGATTTTTTTGCATTTTGGCCCTTTTTTTGCATGCCGTGATATTAAAAATTCTAAATGGACCCAAAATATTTTTTATAGAATATTGTAGTATGACACACAAGGAACATACCTGTGTAATAAAAAAAAATCCAGTGGACAAATACAGAGAAAAAGATTATTTTTAAAAAAAATCCCATTTTGGCCGGCCCCTTTTTTCATGCTGTGCATTTAAAATTCTCAATGGATCCAAAAGATTTTAAGGAATCTGGTGGAGGGTCACCCAAGAAACATCCCTTTGTAATTATTTGAAAATTCAGCAAGCAGATTCAAAGAAGAAGATTGATTTGTACAAAATATCCCCTTTTGGCCGTTTTAAATGCTTCCTGTGAAGTTCCATCTTAATTGGCCCAGTGGTTACAGAGGAGAAGATGTTGACAGACGACGAACAACTGGTGATCACAATAATTCACCTTGAGCTCAAGTGAGCTAAAAACTGCCATTAAATTAACTCATGTCTATCCAGGAAATTTTCTGTCATTAAAGAATGGGGTCAAAAACAAGTTTGGCGAGAGACAATTTTGAAAAGAAAGTGTATCAAAAGCATTATTTCAGTGCATGCTTTTTAAAATGCATTTTTGTGTGTTTCAATAAATTTGTCTTTTCAACAAGTGTGATGTTTATTAAAACAATCTTATGATAACATAAGATGGTCTATATACTACTTTAAGGAAATGCAAAATAACCTGGTTTCAAAAAACCAACTGCATGTTCCCTTAGATCAGTGGAACAAAAGTACATACTGCTGTGTCTGAATATTCTGAATGACTGCCTCTGAAATGCTGCGTTTTGTCTCTTGTGGCATGTCCAATGAACCATGTCTGTGGTGCTTATTCTGAAAGTATAGTTTTAGAAAAAAAGTTAAAAATATTGCAAGCCATTAACCTCATATGTCAACATACTTTGTCATTCTTGACATTGATAATATCTCACAAACATGAAAAGTTGAAGACATGTCTGGTCATTGGTAAGAAAGACTGTTCAAAAGAATTATAATTATGTAATGCTTGTATACTCTAAATCTTAAATCTGTAATCAATAATTACAGTAGTTAAAGCAATAGGTACAAGTAAAGTTTGAAATACCCTTTTTATCAACAATAGACATGCGAATGTGCTTTCAAATGAATGAGTGATAGATTGGAATACTGAGACATTGATAGGTTGATATGCTCTGCAAATGATTCACTATGTTATGACAACAGCTTTGTCGGCAAAAGGCCACCACTGTTGAACAATTCTGTGAAAGTTTGTATACCAGTAATTAAATGGTGCTTTTATGACGTTTAATGGTATTGTTCTTTAACCAGGAATGTAATTAATCGGTACTTGATGGCTTTGTTTAACGGCCTGTACATTAACCATTATGGTAAGAGAATGTGTAAGCAGTCCTGGTAGCTCAGTCGGTAGAGCCATCGCCCTGTAAGCGAGGGGTCCCGGGTTTGAGTCCCGGTCTGGATGCATATTTTTCTCACCTGGTTACATTTGCATGAAAGGGATGTCAAACAAACTACAAGGACATACCAATATGGATTGACAGACCATCATGGGAAAATCATTGTTCCTAGGACCCAAATGCATGGCAATGTTACAGCACAGACAAACCAAAATAAACATTTACCAATGACCTTTATGTGTGACCTTGACTTTTTGACTTCTGACCTACTTGCATGTTTCTTACAAGCGACAAACATGTGCTAATGTAGAACATTTATGCCGATTTATCTTAAAATCCTAAATGTATGGGCCAAGTTATTGCCTTGACAAGACAAAATATTGACAAATGACCTTACATTTGACCTTTGGCTGCTATCATGGGTCTTGGTTGTGTGAAATGCCAGCTTTTCATGGTGAACATTGGTACCAAGAAAATGTAATTTCCCCAAAAGCATGACCAAGTTACCAGCTGGACAAGCAAAATTTAGATGGATGGATGCATATTAAACACAGGGAAAGACATACTTAAATAAACTGCTCTGACCACCATTGTGGGCATCTAAGTCATTCTCAGTGAAAGTGGGAAATATTGTGACAAAAATTCTTAGGAATATGATCAGGCTATATCATTTTACAAAAGCCATCAGATTTTGAATTAAACAAATTATATGATAAATATATTTATGTGGCTCAAATTCAAAGTTTAACATGCTGGCAGATGAAACAAAATAATGATGATGGCACAGATTATGACCAGGGGTATCATAACAATGCCATATAAAAAAGTAGATCGCTGTAATTTTTTTCAAGTAAACTGGCTTAAAACTTTCTGTGATGATAGCATGTGAAATAGTTTGTATAAGCATCATCACATAAGCAGGTGGCAAAAAGTAATCAATGTTTTAAAGGAGCAATATTTTGCAGTCTTTCATTTTACTTTTTCTTCTCCTTCCATTAATATCGTTCTGAATATTTCTGCTAAAGAGAAGCCATAATGAAAGATGCACATATTGAATGTTAAGTAGAACATTGTGATATGTTAAGGTCAAACAGGGACTATGTAGGGGTTCTTAATGTATTCTATCTAAAATTAGAAAAGGGGCATAGAAAAATATATTCATAACACTTGTTAACGCACCAATGACAAACATCGCCTACTTTTGAACTGGATAGCAGGTAAATCGTCGTCCAAACAAATTAGGTCATCATCAGCCTGGAAAGCAAAAATATGAATAAATTTAACTAGTGTGTGACAAATTTATGTCAATTTAATTTAAGCGGATACATTTCAAAGCTTATAAATGATATGCAATTTAATTAAGGTAGAAGGATCCTAAAGAAAACCTCCACTTGAAACTCTTCAATTTTAATGCTTTAGCCTATGTGTTAAGGCACAGGATTACAAATCTTTTGAGGATTTCAAGGTAGTGGTTCGAATCCATCCAAAAGCACAAATATCTTTTTTCTTTTTTTTCAATAGCTTACATTTTTTACGAACGCTTATATTGTATTTTCATTAAAAAGTAATTAAATACATTTCTACACATAAATATTTGCTTTTTGGAAGATGATATTGTTATTTTTTGTGTTTTTTTCTATTTTTTGTGCAAATCTTATTTGTGGGTGGCTGAGTGAGTGAGTATATACAAAATTATATATCTTTACTTATACATGGTAAAATATTATTTTTTTGTGTAGTTTGTTTCACACAATATTAAGATAAAAACTAGCAGATTTAATTGGATTGACCTACATTATAATGGCTGAATTTTTTTTATAATATTAAACAAGTGTTTTTGATAAATTGCGGAAAATTCATGTAGATTTTCTTAGGTAACCACACCTTTCATCCTTAAATATTTTTTTTGCTGTAGTTTTTGTTCTAAATGTGCTTTTTTTTTTTATTAAACCTATATAAACAGAATGACATTTAGCCATATCATGAATAAAAAAGTGTCAATTTTGAAAATATTAGTCATTTTGCAAATATACAATTTTCGGTACAATTTTACGGTATTTCTGTAAAGGGCATATGAAATCACTATATTTCTGTAACTGGTGGTCAGAATTTCCTTATATTTCACATACAATCCTGTATTTGTATATAGATTTTGAAAAAACTAGGATATAGAGGATCTGCAGACTAGTCCATTACGCTCCCACTACCTTAAAATATAACATGATTATAAGGCTGAATTAAAAAAATAGTAGGTTGCAATATTTTTTTATTTTTTTTAGTATTATTATCATTGACACACTTAAAACTGGCCCATTTGGTCTAGATTAAAGTTAAGTAATTCACACAATATACAAAAACGAATACATGTTGTACATTTGCACATATTTCTGAATACAGAAACTACCAAAATGATGTATGCTACAGGAAAAATATTAAACAGTCCGAAAAAAGCATTCAATGTACAACACACAATATCAAATTGCTGTCTACATGTGTATACCGGTAGATGATTCCAGTTCCAATCACTTCAATCTAACATTGTTTCAAGTTCTGATGAAAAGTAAATACATTTGCTGAAGCACATTATGCCAAGGAAGGCTAGTTGGTTCTTGAAATGTGCATGTTTTAAACATACATTACTAAATATTTCAATTCTCATTCACTTTTTTAATAAATTCTGCTTAAGCATTGTTTTTCTAATCAAGGCCACAGGAGGTAAATTTTGGTAACACTTAATGGCATTAAGGTACTGGAAATATAATTATTTTCATATTGATATGATTCTATTGCTGCTTCAAGAGTCATTTAATTCTGTCTACAACCATTCACTTTGTTCAATATCTTGTTATTTAGCTTTTTTTCTAATCAAGATGAGTGGGGCAATTTTATAACAACAGTTCAAATAGTTATGTTAAAGAGTTATAGTTCTTGAACAACACAAGTTCAGATACACATTGGCAAGCTTTAATACTGTTCTGAATAAGTCACAAGCTAAATGAAACTTACTAAATTTTCAGTAAAAAGTTTGACACTGAAATCAGTAGACCAAAATGATGTTAATGTCAAGTTGTTTTAGTATAATATATTATTACGCCTGTGTCAATATTGCTTTCATCTGGTGAATATCACATCAATTCATAACTAAAACATACTATAAAATTATTGTTTTATCATATGTTTTCATTAATCATCACTAAAAATTGATTATTAGTAAACATGGCAAGGCCAAACATCATTGCACAAAACTTTCAACTGGTGTGGCCTTGGTTTAAATTTACTCAAAAACTGTTTGTAACTAGAAATATCACTGAAGATGATAAATACCCCGAAAACAGCACCTTGACTCAAAATATGGTTTACGACCGACCAACAAAAGGGCCATAACTCTGTAAACAAGAAAAAGTAACAAAGGGCAATAACTCTGTATTTAGATTAAATAGAGTTATGGTTTCTGTACACTGCACTTTCTCTCAATGTGTTGTATCATCCTATGAAGTTTTATTAAATTCCAACAATTAGTTTTAAAGTTATGCTCCGGACAAGACTCTACGAATATGAAAAAGTAACAAACGGCAATAACTCTGTCATTATGTAAAGTAGAGTTATGTTTCTTGTACACTGCACTTCCTCTGATTATGCTCTACCATTATATGTAGTTTTATTAGATTCCATCTATTAGTTATTAAGTAATTCTACGGACAAGAAAAAGTAACAAAGCGCAATAACTCTGTATTTAGATAAAATAGAGTTATGGTTCCTGTACACCGCACTTCCTCTCAATGTGTTGTATCATCCTATGAAGTTTAATTAAATTCCAACAATTTGTTTTAAAGTTATGCTCTGGACAAGACTCTACGAATAAGAAAAAGTAACAAAGGGCAATAACTCTGTAATTATGTAAATAAGTGTTATGGTTCTTGTACACTGCACTTCCTCTGATTATGCTCTACCATTGTATGCAGTTTTATTAGATTCCATCTGTTAGTTATTAATTATTCTCCGGACAAGAAAAAGTAACAAAGGGCAATAACTCGGTATTTAGATTAAATAGAGTTATGGTTCCTATACACTGCACTTCCTCTCAATGTGTGGTATCATCCTATGAAGTTTTAATAAATTCCAAGAATCAGTTTTAAAGTTATGCTCTGGACAAGACTCTACGAATAAGAAAAAGTAACAAAGGGCAATAACTCTGTAATTATGTAAATTAGAGTTATGGTTCTTGTACACTGCACTTCCTCTGATTATGCTCTACCATTGTATGCAGTTTTATTATATTCCATCTGTTAGTTATTAAGTAATTCTCCGGACAAGAAAAAGTAACAAAGGGCAATAACTCTTTATTTAGATTAAATAGAGTTATGGTTCCTATACACTGCACTTCCTCTCAATGTGTTGTATCATCCTATGAAGTTTTATTAAATTCCAACAATTAGTTTTAAAGTTATGCTCCGGACAAGACTCTACGAATAAGAAAAAGTAACAAAGGGCAATAACTTTGTATTTAGATAAAATAGAGTTATGGTTCCTGTACACCGCACTTCCTCTCAATGTGTTGTATCATCCTATGAAGTTTAATTAAATTCCAACAATTTGTTTTAAAGTTATGCTCTGGACAAGACTCTACGAATAAGAAAAAGTAACAAAGGGCAATAACTCTGTAATTATGTAAATAAGTGTTATGGTTCTTGTACACTGCACTTCCTCTGATTATGCTCTACCATTGTATGCAGTTTTATTAGATTCCATCTGTTAGTTATTAAGTAATTCTCCGGACAAGAAAAAGTAACAAAGGGCAATAACTCGGTATTTAGATTAAATAGAGTTATGGTTCCTATACACTGCACTTCCTCTCAATGTGTGGTATCATCCTATGAAGTTTTAATAAATTCCAAGAATCAGTTTTAAAGTTATGCTCTGGACAAGACTCTACGAATAAGAAAAAGTAACAAAGGGCAATAACTCTGTAATTATGTAAATTAGAGTTATGGTTCTTGTACACTGCACTTCCTCTGATTATGCTCTACCATTGTATGCAGTTTTATTATATTCCATCTGTTAGTTATTAAGTAATTCTCCGGACAAGAAAAAGTAACAAAGGGCAATAACTCTTTATTTAGATTAAATAGAGTTATGGTTCCTATACACTGCACTTCCTCTCAATGTGTTGTATCATCCTATGAAGTTTTATTAAATTCCAACAATTAGTTTTAAAGTTATGCTCCGGACAAGACTCTACGAATAAGAAAAAGTAACAAAGGGCAATAACTTTGTATTTAGATAAAATAGAGTTATGGTTCCTGTACACCGCACTTCCTCTCAATGTGTTGTATCATCCTATGAAGTTTCGTTCAAATCCTATGTTGCATTGTTAAGATATGGTCCGGACAAAATATGGCTTCCGACCGACCGACCGACCGACCGACACAGTGACTCCTATATACCCCCCCAAAACTTTGTTTTTTGGGGGTATAATAACTGCGAGTGAGTGAGACAACTAAGGAAGCGTAGCCATTCAATAGAAGCATAAATACGGAATATTACATTGCGGGAGCGATAAAAGAGTTTGTAATGCACTACAATTAGCGTGGAAAAAAATTAATATCTTACGAGACCTACCATCTATGAAGAGCGAAAAAACTAACAAATATACAGATTCAATATATTATTTATTGGGAATACAATTTTGTAATCTTGAAATGAAAAGACGAATGGCGGATGAATATTTCAAACAATACTTAGGCCACGCCCCTAGTATGCTAATATGTAATTCCACCCTATAATATTATCAAATTAAATTCCCATTGTTTTATGGGAGAAAAATGACAACATAATCTTTACTTGCAGGGTTTTATTAAATTTGACGCTAGGTTTTCGGTACATACAATAGAAACAATTTTCCTAAATAGTACTGGTTGTCTGCATATTTTAATACACACCACAGATTCAAAACGGGAACCTCACTGAAAGTTTTAGTCTGTGCACTGTCTGACGCCACAATCTTGTTTTTTCACTGCGTCTAGATACGGAATTTTAATCCTTCGTGTCTGAACTGCGCATGTCAAACTGCATGTATTTCCACCGGAAAATGTACAGGCATATAATAAAGTAACTTACACTTGTATGATCACTGTTTCCACTCGGATGTTCATAACTGTCTGTCACTGGTAGGAGGAATGTAACCTGTTGAACAATCAAAGGAAGATTATTAAACAGAGCCTAGATTATTATATTTGGTCAACCTTGATCTAAAAGACTGATAGGCATTGATTAATAGTATATCTTCAACAATACAAATTACAATCTGAAATTTAATAATACTTCAACATGAATCTCTTTAACCAGAGTCATCCTTACATTTTACATGCTATACAAAACTTCAATACCCCAATTTACTTTTAGACACATGTACGTAAAGACATACACCTGGCATACTGCGACCTACCAATATGTTTAATTTCAAGACAGATGTATATATTAGGGATGGCAATGGTTACCAATATTACTAACCGGTTACACATGTAATTTTGTAACCGGTTACTCGGTTAACCGTATAGATCAAATACAATAGATTACAAGCAAATTCATGAAATTTATATCCCCCGCTTGCAGGAAATATTGTAGGAAAATCTTGAGGTAAGGTTTAAACATGTCAGAATGGTGCTGTTGAGACAAAATGCATACTTGGCCGAACCCTTAAGGCATTTAACCTTGTTATCAAGTTTGAATGAAAAAAGGTTGACATTTGTGGCAGTTTTTGCACGGAAACAGCAACAAACAACATGTTTTGTTAATTAAGCGGCCATAACTCAACCGAATAAAGTCCGCCGAAAGTGACAATCAAACTTGGCCTAGCCCTTAAGGTATATCAAGTTTTAAAAAAACCAGTTTACATTTGTGGCAGTTATTGCACGGAAACGGCAAGAAACGACGTTTTTAGTTTATTAAGGAGCCATAACTCCACCGAATATAGTCCCCTGAAAGTGACGATCAAACTTGGCCTAGCCCTTCAGGCATTTAACCTTGTTACCAAGTTTGAAAAAAAAGGTTCATATTTGTGGCAGTTATTGTCCGTAAACGAATGTGACAGACAGACGGACGAATCAAAATTAATAACACCCCTTTTTTTCTTCAAAAAAGCGGGGGATGTATAAAGATTAAGGAACCCATCTTCCTTTATCGCTCTCAAAGGCATGTAGTCTGTGACGATCATACCAGCGATGACTAGAGTAATCTGCTCGCTCTGCTGTGCTGACAACTTTTTTGATACGTTGATAAAGGATGTCATTGGTGACTGTTTGTTAAATAAATTAGCAGGCGAATTAAGGGAAGTCTGGTCTTCTGATGGATGTTTTAGTCGAATATGGTTGCGCATGTTACTGGTTCCACCAGTCCAAGACAGTTCATTACCACACAAACTTCACTTGACTTTGTTATCCTCAGCACAGCGTTTTACATACTTCCAGACAAAGGATGTAGCCGGCGGCATTATTCTGTATATCTTTTTTTATTGAAGTGAACGTTATTTGATTTGTAATATGTCGAATGAAAGAGGAACATAGCTGCATATCTTTAATTACCAACTCAGGAAAAATGTGGTACAAACTTCAAATATTCTAATTGTGTTGGTAAATAATGATAACTGATAAACAAAAACAACAATTCAAATTTAACACATTCTTTCCAACTATATATTAGTTGTATTATCAAAATAAATGCAGAATATAATTAAAATGTCAGTATTATATCAATTCTGCCATTATTAGATGTCAAAACTTTTTAAAAGAAACAACCGTCCTTTAATTGACAATTATTCGATCAATAAAAGCAAGTGTGGCAGTTATGTAAACACTCCCGATCGAGGTGTGAATAATTAACCTCTAGTCTCTGTAAGAACAAACTCTATGAGGTAACCTTAATTATCGTATAATCATAAATATTAATATAGTCTATTATCTAAGATTGCATCTGCACATTTTACATGATATACCTAACTTAAATACTTATTTAATTTTGGTCACATGTACGTAAAGACATACACCTGGCAGACTGCGACACACCATTATGTGTAATTTCAAGACAGATGTATATATATATATATATATATATATATATATAACCCTGGATGCTGCATTAAGGAGACCGCATTATTTTTTCTGCATTAAGGAGACCATTTGTATATTTGTTAATATTTGGTCTACCCTTATAATTTTAACATTTTTTAGCACAGATGTAGACAGATAGTGTATATATGTGCTTAGTTTTCCTAAAAACATGTAGCCAAAAAATATACAAATCTGCTGGTCTCCTTAATATTTGTAACATAAAAACCATACTTTAAGGAGACCAATGTATATATTTCTATAATCTGAAACATGGTTTATGGAGACCGGAACATATATATTCACATATAACCCTGGACTCTGCATTAAGGAGACCGCATTATATTTACTGTATTAAGGAGACCATTTGTATATGTGTTATTACTTCGTCTATCTTTACGATTTAAACATTTTTAAGCACAGATGTAGACATGTGTATACATGAGATTTATTTTCCTAAAAAAAGAATACACAGAATATATATAAATTGTCTTGTCTCCTAAATATTTTTAATATACAACCTACTTTAAGGAGACCAATGTATATATATTCCTATAATCTGAAACATGGTTATCGGAGACCAGTGCATACATATATAACCCTACAATCTGCATAAAGGAGACCAAATAATTACTTATTTTTTATTACTTAGTCTGTCCTTACGATTTTAACATGTTTTAGCAAAGATGAAGGCAGATAATGTATATATATGAAATATGTTTTCCTAAAAGTTTGGTTAATATCAGTCCATTGGTTTAGGGGGAGATGTCATTTGAAGATTAAAGTTCATTTTACCACTTTTCAGATGCCACCTGGCAGCTATCTTTTCCAACAAATCAATATGGCTGAAACAAATTATGTACAGTTTCACTAAAGGAACATTTCTGTTAGACTATCTAGAAATCAGTCGAAAACTTGAATAAGAATGAAATTTTAAATTATTGTCGTTTTGCCCCTTTTCTGATGACGTCTGGAAGCCATGTTTTTCAACCAGTCATTATGGCTTGAACAAATAATGTAGAGGGTCACTCAATGACCATTTCTACCAAATTATCTTGGAATCAAACAAGTGGATTCAGAGAAGAAGAATTTTTAAGTTATAGCATTTTCTCCCTTTCTGAATCCACAGCAACCAAGTACTGCATAGAATTTATATCTCTGAACAACTTTGAAAGAGGACCCCAAAAGTAACATTCCTATTAAGTTAGGCTGAAATTAGTCCAGAGGATAAGGAGATGTAATTTGAACCTAAAAGTTAATTTTACCCCTTTTCTGATGCCACCTGTATGCAATGATTTTCAACCAAGCACTCTTACACTATAGTCCAGCTTAAAACAATATTTTAAATCTTTCTCAAATACAACAAATCTGCAGATGAAAACTATGAAAACATATTGGCAGAAACCTAAAAAATCTCCATGAATAAGGGTTAAATTATTAAATATATAACCCGGCCGGGTAGATCAATTGGTAGCGTATCTGACTCGTGATCTGGAGGTCACGGGTTCGATACCCGGTTGCGGCGACATTCTTTCGGGCGATGTTTTCCATTGCCTCTCACCTCTGATCTATGTGAGAAAGTAGTCAGTGGCTTCGAAAGATTGTTGTGTAAGTACTGGTGTGGGAAAGCCAGGAAAACATGGGTAGGTGCACTGACCGCCGTGATATGACCAAAGCTCTTGAAAGCGGTGTTAAACTCCAAACAAACAAACAAACAAAAATTAAATATATAAAGTTGAAAACTTTGTGGCAAAAGGAGAAATGTCTCAACATGAGCAATTTTTCCTATTGCCACAATGTTTTCAAAAGTTGAACGCTGCAAGGGCATCAGAAAGTGTCTATATTTGGGAAAGGGATAAGGAAAGCAATGTTTATATATATTTATATATTATGAAACATGGTTTATGAAGACCAGTACATATATATGAGCTGTTCCACACGAAAACCGACATTGTCGCCTCCTGGAGATTTTCTGTTTCAGGAATTCTTACTCTATACCTCTATTCCCCTGAGACGGAATGTATTGGTCCGGATTGATCTGGGTCAATACATTACGCCGAGTCCATAATGTTGGTTTTTCTCGTGGAATGGCTCATATGATATAACCCTGGACTATGCATTAAGGAGACCACATTTTTTTTTTCTGTATTAAGGAGACCATTTGTATTCTAGTATTTTTATTACATGGTCTATCCCTATGATTTTAGAAAATTCAGCACAGATGCAGACAGGTAGTGCATTTATGATACTAGATTTCCCACTTTTCTATTATAAAGCCCTTAATGTTTTGAATACAATGAAACATATTTGAGGCCAAAGTAAATATATTCCTAAAATCTGAAACATTGTTAATGGCGACTACAATAAACAAAATTAAAACTAAAAAGTCTTCAGGAGACCAAACAGGGCCTCCATGGATATTCGGTTTTTCACCAAATTGATAAGAAGTCGGAGCCAAAGTTGTAGCCAACTTTGAAGTCAAATTTTTTGTTTTACATTGCAAAATTAATTATGCAGATTATACTTGAATGTTTTCTTAACAATGTTTTTAGCATCAAATTTGCTACTATTCACAGCTAGGTCCTCTGCTGTTATGGACTTAAACTTTTTACATAATATATTATACATGAAGTAAGTATACATGTATATGAGAAGAATAGCCTTCTGCTAAAAATATTGACTATCAGCGGTAATTGGGGTTTTAATGCATGTGCAAACAGTGAACCCTTAGGCAATATTATGCATCTTAAAAAGAGGGCAAAGATGGCCCTAATTTGATCACCCGAGTGATGGTATAGTAGCAAATATGTAACTTACTATCGGGGAAAATTTAATTAAGCTGGGTTGCCTAAGGAACATTTCTACCCAATTATCTTGACTGACAAGCTGATTAAGAAGAGAAGAACTTTAGAATTTTAGGCATTTGCCACAGCAACCAAAACTCAGAAAAGAACTTGAATCTTTGAACAATTTTTAAAAAGGATTACCAAGAAAAAAATCCTGTGAAGTTCGGTCGAAATTGGTCCTATGGATTGACACGTTTTGATGAAGGCGACCTAGGAAATTTGGTTGAAATTGGACCAGAAGTTTCAGAGAAAAAGATTTGAACAGATGACGTGTGACATACGAAGTTCAGACGGTGAGTGATCAAAAAAGATCACCTTCAGCCTTCAGCTCAGGTGATCTAAAAACCAAGATTTGTAGCCCTATTTTTTTTACACCAAATTACCTTCATTCATTCATGTTAGGGAGAGTCACAAAGACCCTTAATGGCTTGTTGCGGCTCACATATGTACTGGTATGCCCCTAAAGCTTGGATCATATTATAGTTATCACGACGTGAAACTATGTCTGTACATCTATTTTTGTAACTGAATATTATGCCACATCCTAGTGTGAATCTCTCCCCCTTCTTCATACTCCCCTCCCCAAACATATACTCACATTTCTTTGTCAATGCAATACTTTTGAATACATTAAACATTCCTTATTACATGTGAAATGAGAAACTAATGCTTAATACTTTTCAAGTTTTAATAAACGTTATTTTAAAACTATCACAGCACAAACGATCGTCATAATGACCCAAAAATCGTTCACTTCAGCAACAAACAACAATTGTAGTGGTTCAGACAGAAAAAGTTAGGGCTAACAGTTTAAATGTATGGCTTTGGAATATCAAAAAAGTCTAGATTGATGAAAAAATGTTAAGTTATCAATTCCTTCTGGGGCGTTATCTTTGATCATTCAATAGTTTCTAAGATATTTTGGAAAATGCCACAAATTTAAAAAAAACAAGCAAATTCAGAGAATTATGGTCCCCCGCTTTGGGGCTCTTATTGGTCAGGGTCAAGGTCACAAGGTCAAAATTGGTATTGATGGAAAGGGGTTGTCACAAGGAATACACATGTGAAATATGAAAGCAGTACCTATTACGGTTCAGAAGTTATGACCAAGGTTAAAGTTTTTGTGACAGCGTGACGGAGGGACGGACTGACGGACTGACGAATGAGATTTAATGTCCCCGACGTTTTACTTCGTAAAGCGGGGGACAAAAAAAAAATTGGGACATTCTGAATGAGGTATATGAAAGACTATTTTGAGAATTTAGCTCTGGTTCCAATTTTGCCTTGGGAATGGCTTGAATAATGTTGAAATTTTGCGACAATATTTGAAATTTGACTATTGGTCTGAGTGGAGAAAAGTTTTCACAAGCAGCCATGATGGAAGAGGGTCACATAAAAAACATGCAAATAAAGACATTGACTTCAAACTAGAATTAAGAACTTGACACTATCATTTTTGTAGAAGTGCAAAGTCTTCTTAAGTCTTGTTGAAGCACATTTCTATTAAAATTTGATATGGAATTTGGCAAACAAGTTTTAAATAGGACAACACAAGAACAAATCCTGTGAAACTTGGTTTAGATAGGCTCAGTGGTAAACAAAACTCATAAATTTATTTCGGTGTTGTGTATTTTTCATCAATTGTTCAGTTATATCATGATAATTGACACTTTATTCATCCTTCATGGATATCTAACTAGGATTTTGGACTCTTACCAAAATTTCCCATTCAAATTTATAATTCTGGCGCTCTGACTTCCACACAACAAAGGACATTAGACTATCACAATAGGTCATCTTGAGCACTTTGTGATCTGGCATATTAACAAGAGGGCCAGAACCGCTCCAGTCATTAGGCAAAAATAAACTCACTATTGCCATAAAATGAACAACAGCTCCACCCCTGACGGCCATGTTTTTTGACCAATCAACATGCCTTGAAGGAATCTCATACAGGTTCACCAAAGGAACATTTCCACAAAACGATTTGAAAATTGGCTTCATACTTTTGGAGATATTTTTAAAGTTTTCATTTCATTCATATAAGGCAAAACAGCACAACTTCCTTGCTGCCCTATTTTGTTGACCAATCAACATGGCTTGAAGGAATCTGTTAGAAGGTCACCCAAGGAACACTTGGACAAAATCATTTGAAAATCAGCTTTATACTTTTTGAGAAGAATATTTCTAAAGTTTTCACTATAGCCTTATAAGACGAACAACCCCGCCCTATGGCGACCTTGTTTTTGACCAATCATCAAGGCTTGAATGAATCAGAGGGTCACATAATTATATGAAAATCGGCCAACAAGTTTTGGAGGAGAAGATTTTCTTTCAGCCAGTGAAGCTAACAAGAGGGCCAACCACAGTCAATCACAATAACGTTGTGGTCATGTATGCTATTATCACCAAAACACACATTCTGACAAAATGTCAACATACTCAAATAAAAAATACGTCTTCTAGAGTGTCTTCAATTTGGCCTAGTAACCTAGTTTTTTTACAGGATATGACCCATATTGAACTTGGCCTAGATATTGTCAAAACAAACATTCTGATAAAGAATCATGCTCCTAAAGCAAAAGATACACTGCTTACAAGATGTTTTTCAAATTTGGCCAAGTGACTTAGTTTTTGACTCGACTTGACCTATAGGGGAACATAGCTTTGATATCATCAAAACACACATTCAAACAAAGATTCAACATGCTCAAATTAAAAATGCTGCATTTAGAGTGTTAACAAGATTTTCCTTTTTTTCAGACATGACCCATATGCAAACATGGCCTAGGTAGCATCAAGACAAATATTCTGACAATGTTTCAAGCTGCTGAAGCAAAAAATGTGGTCTCTTGAGTGTTAACAAGGTTTACTTTCTATTTGGCCTAATGACCTAGTTTATGACCAAACATGACCTATATTTGACCTAAGCCTAGATATCATCAAGACAAACATTCTGACAAAGTTTCAACATGCTCAAGCTAAAAATGCGGCTTCCAGAGTGTTAACAAGATTTTCCTTCAATTTTGCCTAGTGTCCTAGTTTTTGACCCAAATGACCCATATTCGAACGACGGACGATCACAAAAACTCACCTTAAGCACTTTGTGCTCTGGTGAGCTAAAAACTGCATCACTTGGCCAAATTTAAGAAACATCTTATATACTCTTTTGCACTGGTTTATCAAATTACTTGTTAATGTGTTATTTACAGATCAATGTTTTATCAATCAACACATACTGTACACACCATAAAAGGTCGGTCTGAATGGCACACACTATTCTATGATAAGTTGGTTTAAAAATGAATCTGGTCAAGCTTTCGACTAAGACTTGAGCGTGCTGTCTTCCTGTCTTTAAATAATTCTCCTCTTGTCGTTTTATACTGTTTATTTATTGTCAGATGCTTAATTGATAGAATCTATTTTGTTCTGTCTTAGAAAAGCCATGATAGCCTCTTTGTCTGAAAAAGAAAAAAAAAAAAAAATTGTTTTAACAATTCTTACTAAAGCTTAAGCCCCTTAACCTACAAACAACAAATATACGTTTAACATACAAATACTTATATAATCAAGAATGATGCTCTGCTGACACAATGCATTTACTAAATTAGTTAAAGAGTATTCTGATGGCTCTGCAAGGACAGAGCTAATTATATATAAACAAGAGGGCCATGATGGCCCTGATTTGCTCATCAAAACATCCATTCTTACAAAGTTTCAACATGTTCAACTTAACAAATGGGCAAAAATGGCCCTAAATCGATCACCTTAATGATAGTATAGTAGCAAATGCTACTTCTAATAAAGGTGAAAACTTGATCGAGAATGGGAATGAACTGCAAATGAAACAGCTTATCAGTAAAGGACATTTGTAATAATGCTTTTAAATCTTTAAACAATTTTAAAGATGACCAACACAGGAACATTTCTTTTAAGTTTGGTTGATATTGGTCCATTAGTTCAAGGAAGATGTTGTCTGAAGGTAAAACTCCTTTAACCCCTTTTCTGATGCCATCTGGCAGCTATCTTTTTCAATCAATCAATATGGCTTGAACAATTTATGTTCAGTGTCACTAAAGGAACATTTTTGCTAAACTATCTTAAAATAAAACAAGAACTTTAATAAGAATGGAATCTTAAAGTTTTGCCATTTTGCCCCTTTTCTGATGCCATCAGGTGGCCATGTTTTTTAACCAATCAATTTGGCTTGATTTTTTTTTTGTAGAGGGTCACTCAAGGAACAGTTCTACCAAATTACAAATTATCTTGGAATCAGATACGCTGATTCAGAGAAGAAGAATTTTTAAAAAATGGCATTATTTTCCCTTTCTGATGCCGCAGCAACCAAAGTTCTTTATAGAATTTATATCTTTGAACAACTTTGAAAGAAGATTCCCAGAGTAACATTCCTATTAAGTTTGGCTGAAATTGGTCCAACGGACAAGGAGGAGATGTCATTTGAAGTTTAAAGTTACTTTTACCCCTTTTCTGATGCCACCTGTATGTTATGTCTTTCAACCAAGCGGTACTGCTTGGAACAATTATGTAGAGGCTTACAAAAGGAACATTTTTTCACAATTATCTTGAAATCAGGCAAGCACTTTCATCAAAATCTGACTTAAAAACTAGAATGGAGTGCTCCGCGGAGCACGTGTGTCACCTGCACCTGCTCACTGACAGTGTGACGAAAAAGTGTGACGGACAGACAGACAGACGGACGGACAGACAGACAGACGCCGGACAAAAAAAAAACAAGAGGGCCATGATGGCCCTGGAATCGCTCACCTGATATTTTTTTTTCACTTTAGCTATATAAGCCCCGCCCCCTGGCAGCCATAGTTTCCGACCAATCAACTTGGCTTGAAGGAATCTGATAGAGGGTCACCCTAGGAAAATTTCTACAAAATTATTTGAAAATCGGCCAGACACTTTTGGAGGAGAAGATTTTTTAAGTTTTCACTATAGTCATATAATGCAAAATAGCCCTGCCCACTGGCGGCCATGTTTTTTGACCAATCAACATGGCTTGAAGGAATTTGAAAGTGGGTTATCTAAGGAACATTTCTACAAAATTATTTGAAAATCGACTTAACCCTTTCGGAGGAGAAGATTTTTTAAGTTTTCACTATAGCCATATAAGGCAAAATAGCCCCACCCCCCTGGCGGCCATGTTTTTCGACCAATCAACTTGGCTTGAAGGAATCTGATAGAGGATCATCCAAGGAACATTTCTACAAAATTATTTGAAAATCAGCCTGACACTTTCGGAGGAGAAGATTTTTTAAGTTTTCACTTTGGCCATGTAAGGCAAAATAGCCCCGCCCCCTGGCGGCCATGTTTTTCGACCAATCAACATGGCTTAAAGGAATCTGATAGAGGGTCACCCAAGGAACATTTCTACAAAATTATTTGAAAATCGGCCTGACACTTATGGAGGAGAAGATTTTTTAAGTTTTCACTATAGCCATAAAAGGCAAAATAGCCCCGCCCCCTGGCGGCCATGCTTTTTGACCAATCAACATGGCTTGAAGGAATCTGATAGAAGATCACCCAAGGAACATTTCTACAAAATTATTTGAAAATCGGCCTAACACTTTTGGAGGAGAAGATTTTTTAAGTTTGCACTATAGCCATATAAGGCAAAATATCCCCGCCCCCCCCCCCTGGCGGCCATGTTTTTCGACCAATCATAATGGCTTGAAGGAATCTGATAGAGGGTCACCCAAGGAACATTTCTATAAAATTATTTGAAAATCGGCAGGACACTTTTGGAGGAGAAGATTTTTTAAGTTTTCACTATAGCCATATAAGGCAAAATAGCCCCGCCCCCCCCTGGCGGCCATGTTTTTTGACCAGTCAACATGGCTTGAAGGAATCTGATAGAGGGTCATCTAAGGAACATTTCTACAAAATTATTTGAAAATCTGCCAACCAGTTTGGGAGAAGAAGAATTTTAAAGTTTTTTCGGTTTCGTTGCCATGGAAACCAGAATTTTGCATGGATCCCAAAAATTTGAAGGAATTCTGGTAAGGTCATTGAGAGGATGCTTTCTGTGAAGTTTCATCCAAATTGACCCACTGGTTACTGAGGAGAAGAAGTTGACGCACGACGGACGCCGGACAAAAGGCGATCACAATAACTCACCTTGAGCAAAGCTCAGGTGAGCTAAAAATCCCTAAGTGCCTACCATGCTACGCAGGGTTACACAAAAATTGTCATTTTGTCCCTCTTCTGATGACGCCTATCAGCCATGTTTTTTAACCAATCGATATGGCTTGAACAATTTGTGTAGAGGGTCGTTCACCCAAGGAACATTTCTGCCTAATTATATTGGAATCTGAAAGCAGATTCAGAAAAGAAGAATTTTAAAGTTCTCCATGGAATAAAAATCTTTGAGCAATTTTGAAAGTGGACCACCAAAGGAACATTCCTGTGCAGTTTGGTTGACATTGATCTTGTGGTTTAGGAGATGATGTTTAAAGCTAAAAGTTAGCGACAGACGAGGGACAGAGGGTGATCAGAATAGATGACCTTGAGCCTTTGGCTCAGGTGATCTATAAATACATATTCCAGAATGTTGACAAATTTAAATTTGTCCTTGTGACCTAGTTTTTTACCCAACATGACCAATATAATATCAAGACAAACATTCTGACAATTTTTAAATGCTGCAGCAAAAAATGCAGTCACTAGAGTGTAAACAAGATTGTTCTCAAATTTGGCCTAGTGACCTGTTTTTTACCAGACATAACCTATATTTAAACTAAGTCTAGATAAAATCTAGACTAACATTCTGATATGTTTCAACATGCTCAAATTAAAAATGCGGTATTCAGAGTGTAAACAAGATTTTCCTTCAATTTGGTCTAGTGACCTAGCTTTAGACCTGACATGACCCATATTTGATCTTGGCCTATATATCACCAAGACAATTATTCTGACAAAGTTTCAACATACTAAGAACAAGAGGGCCATAATGGCCCTATATCGCTCACCTGATTTAATAGAACTTCAATAGTTTTCAAAGTTTTTACCTTACTATATAGATACATATAAGGAAAACAAGCAATCCCCCAGGTGGCCATGTTTTTCAACGGATCAAAATAAATTGAACAACCTTGGCAGAGGGTCATACAAGGAACATTTGTGCCAAATTATTTTCAAATCGGGCCAGTGATTTAGTACAAGTAGATTTCTTTAAGTTTTCACTATATTACATATATAAGGAAAACAAGCTCTGCCCTCTGATGGCCATGTTTTTCATCAGATCGGAATAATTTCAAAAACCTTGGTAGAGGGTCACCAAAGGAACATTTGTTTTTATTTTCTAAATCGAGCAGGTACGTTTGGACAAGAAGATTTTTAAAGTTTTTACAATGCACATATAAGGAAAATAAGCCACACCCCTGGCCTGGCGGCCATGTTACAGATCGGATTAATTTAAACAACCTTGGTAGAAGGTCCCCCAAGGAACATTTGTGCCAAATTATCTTTAAATCTGGCAGGTACTTCTGGACAAGAAGTTATTTAAAGATTTTACAATTCACATAAATATTAAGAGGAAAACAAGCTCAATCCCCTGGCGGTCATGTTTAACTTGGCGGTCCTGAATAACTTGAACAATCTTGTTAAAAGGTGCCCCAAGGATCATATGTGCAAAATAATTTTCAAATCGGGCCAGTTCTTTTGGACAAGAAGATTTTCAAAAGTTTGGAAATTTTCCCCTTTTCTGAATCCGCAGCAACCAAAGATCTACTTGGAGATTAAATTCTTTGAACAACTTTAAAAGGGGACCTCCTAAGAAACATTCCTGTTATTTTGAAACCCGTCCATTGGTTAGGTAGGAGAAGTTATTTATGGGAAATTGTTAACAGACGTTCGTGCAGATGACGACGACGCCTGATGGTGAGTGATCACAAAAGCTCACCTCGCACTTAGGCTCATATATAAAATATACACATATAACCCTGTACTCTGCATCAAGGGGATTGCATCATTTTTTAAAGCATTAAGGAGACCATTTGTATATTTGTTATTATTTAGGATTTTAACATTTTTAAGCACAGATGTGGACAGATAGTGTATATATGAGATTTGTTTTACTAAAAACATAATACACACATTATATATATAAATTATTTTCTTGTTTTAATATAAAACCTACTTGAAGGAGACCAATGTATATATATTTACATAATCTGAAACACGGTTTATGGAGACCAGTGCATACATATACAACCCCACACTGCATAAAGGAGACCATTTGTATATGTGTTATTACTTGTTATCACATAAATACCCTTATTTTCAAGTTGAGAACAAATCACGGAACAACGATATCCAACATGTGTGATAACAAAAACACGTCATACACGCGACTACTGATGACGTCATTTTGACCTTTATCTTTATTATGTTTATTGTTAAGTTGTTAAATTTTACACATTGAAAAATGCAATAATACGTTATTTTGAATAAATAACGAGTCTTAATTGTTTAAAACATTGTTGTTTTTTTTCCTTCTTATTCAAAAATGATGAGGTCTACTTTTTTATGCGGTGAATCACAAGTTCTTATGAAGAATATGTTATTCGGTCTTTGTTTTGATGTTGTCAATATTTTTCATTTAAAACACACTGTTTAGGTGATAAAAAGAATCCATCACTCGTTTTTCTTTGGAGAAGATTTCTTAAATTCGTCTCGAAAAAGAGAGTTATTAACCTCGCCAAGAGGCTCGGTTAATAACCGTCTTTTTCTAGACTCATTTAAGAAATCTTGATCTCCAAAGAAAACTCATGATGGATCCTATATGTCTATCTTTGCGATTTTTAACATTTTTAAGCACATATGTAGACAGATAGTGTATAGGATCTATGAGATTTGTTTTACAAAAAAAAAAAATACACAAAATATATATATATAAATTTTCTGGTCTCCTTAATATTTTTAATATAAAACCTACTTTAAGGAGACCAATGTATATATATTCCTATAATCTGAAACATTGTTTATGGAGACCAGTGCATACATATACAACCCTACACACTGCATAAAGGAGACCATTTGTATATGTGTTATTACTTGGTCTATCTTTGCGATTTTTAACATGTTTAAGCACATAATATTATGTAGACAGATAGTGTATAGGATCTGTGAGATTTGTTTTACAAAAAAAAAAATACACAAAATATATATATAAATTTTCCGGTCTCCTTAATATTTTTAATATAAAACCTACTTTAAGGAGACCAATGTATATATATTCCTATAATCTGAAACATGGTTTATGGAGACCAGTGCATACATATACAACCCTACACACTGCATAAAGGAGACCATTTGTATATGTGTTATTACTTGGTCTATCTTTGCGATTTTTAACATTTTTAAGCACATAATATTATGTAGACAGATAGTGTATAGGATCTGTGAGATTTGTTTTACAAAAAAAAAAATACACAAAATATATATATAAATTTTCTGGTCTCCTTAATATTTTTAATATAAAACCTACTTTAAGGAGACCAATGTATATATATTCCTATAATCTGAAACATGGTTTATGGAGACAAATATCACAAATCTGAAGACGACAACTTTGAAAACATATAGGCAAAAACATGAAAAATATCCATGAATACAGGTTTAAATATTAAATATGAAGAGTTGGAAACTTTGTGGTGAAAGGAGAAATAGATTATCATGAGCAATTTCTCCTACTGCCACAATGTTTCCAAAAGTAGTATGCTGCATGGGCATCAGGAAGTGTCTATATGTGGGAAAGGCATAATGCGACCAATGTGTATATATTCCTATAATATGAAACATGGTTTATGGAGACCAGGACATATACATAAATATAACCCTGGACTATGTATTAACGAGACCGCATATTAATTTCTGTATTAAGGAGACCATTTGAAAACTAGTATATATTTGAGACAGTTGTCTACAGACATTCATTTTAGAGTCAACAAACTACACAATAAATAAATGGTGTCTCATGGTTACTAAGTTCCATACAAGAGGGCCATGATGGCCCTAGATCACTCGCCTTAATTATACAATGTACTGCAATGCAAAACACATCAAGACAATTATTCTGAATGCAACCTCCACAGTGTTAACAAGATTTTCCTTCATTTGCTCTAGTGATCTATATTTTTTTTTACCTGATATGACCCATATTCCAACATGGACTAGATATCATCAAGACAACATTCTGACAAAGTTTCAACTTGCTCGAAGTAAAAATGCGGCCTCCAGAGTTTGAACAATATTTTCCTGTATTGACCTTGTTTCTGACCCAATATCGCCCATATTCGAACTTGACCTAGATATAATTCAGACAAAAATTCTGACAAAATTTCAAGCTGCTGAAGCAAAAAATGCGGTATCCAAAGTCTTAACAAGATTTTCCTTCAATTTGGCCTAGTGACCTAGTTTTTGACCCATATTTGAACTTGGCTTAGATATCATTTAAATAAAACATTCTCATCAAATGTCAAGCAGCTGTATCAAAAAATGCGTCTTCTACAGAGTTACCTAGTTTCTGACCATACTCGAACTTTAATTGATCTAGATATCTTTAAGACAACCATTCTGACAAAATTTCAAACTTGTGAAGCAAATAATGCGGCATCTAGAGTGTTAACAAGATTTTCCTTCAATTTGACCTTGTGACCTACTTTTTGACTCAACATGACCCATGTTCGGACTTGACTTACATATCATGAAGACAAACATTCTGATAAAGTTTCATCATGCTCAAGTTAAAAATGCAGTATCCAGAGTGTTAACAAGATTTCCCTTCAATTTTGCAAAGTGACCATGTTTTTAACCCTGCATGACCCATATTCAAACTTGGCCTAGATGTTATTTGATAAACATTCTGACCAAATTTCAAGCAGCTGTATCCAAAAAGGCGGCTTCTAAAGAGTTAACAAAATTTTCCTTCAATTTGACCTAGTGACCTACTTTTTGACCCATGTTCGAACTTGACCTACATATCATCAAGACAAACATTCTGATAAAGATTCAACATACTCAAGTTAAAATTTGGCCTCTAGAGGGTTAACAAGATAACCCTTCAATTTGGCCTAGTGACCTAGTGTTTGACCTGACATGATCTATATCCAAACTTGGCCTAGATATTATTCAGCTCAACATTCTGACTAAATTTCAAGCTGCTGAAGCAAACAATGCGGCTTCTACAGTGTTAACACGATTTCCCTTCAATTTGACCTAGTGACCTAGATACTGACCCAATATGACCCATATTCAAACTTGACCTAGAAATGTTTAAGACAAACATTCTGACAAAATTTCAAACTTCTGAAGCAAAGATTGCGGCCTTTGGAGTGTTAACAAGATTTTCCTTCAATTTGACCTAGTGACCTACTTTTTGACCCGACATAGCCCATGTTCAAACTTGACTTACATATCATCAAGACAAACATTCTGATAAAGTTTCAACATGCTCAAGTTGAAAATGTGGCCTCCACAGTGTTAACAAGATTTCCCTTCAATTTTACCTAGTGACCTAGTTTTTTTACCTCACATGGCCCTGTTTCGCACTTGTCCAAGATTTGATGGAGATGAATGTTCTGATAAACTTTCATGAAGATCGGATGCAAAAATGTAGCCTCTAGAGTGTTAACAAGCTCAAATGTTGACGGACGCCGGACAAAATGTGATCACAATAGCTCACCTTGCACTACGTGCATAGGTGAGCTAAAAACACAGGCAGCTCCGCCGAAACAAATAGTTCTAAGCAGAGTAATTTTCACACCAAACTGATGATGTGATCAAAGAACTTAAAGCACTATTTGGACAGTTGTGTTGGTATTTGTAGTTACGGTCAGACAGGCGGTTGCATGTGCATATACACAAGAGATGTTTGTCAATATGAATGCCTTCATTTACCAATGAGGTTAGTCACTTTGAAAAAGCAGTTTAAATTTAGAATGCCCATGAGTTTTTGAATTGAATATGTCAATAACATTCAGACCAGATACCATTATAACCACTGCCAGGTTTACAATGCTCGTGTGAGGTTGATAATCACACACAGGAATTAGCCAGCATAATAATATAGATTTAAGTGTGAAAATCTGCAGGATGTAACATAACTGATGGTCATTAAAGGTAGTAAAAGACAATTTACAAAGTTTTCTTTGAAATTATTAATAAACACGATCCTTCAATTTGGCTTGTGACCTAGTTTTTGACCTCCAATGCATCAATTTCAAACTTGACCTAGCTCTTTCATCAAGACAAACATTCTGATTAAGATTTAAGCTGCTGGAGCAAAAAATGCGGTCTGTAGAGTGTTGAAAAGATTTTCATTCAATCTGGTCTACTGACCTAGTTTATGACCAGACATGACCCATCTTTAATTTTAGACTAGATACATCTTCTGACAAAGTTTCAACTACATGCATTGCTAAAGATGAAAGTGCTGCCTCCAACAAGATTTTCCTTCAAATTGACCTTGTGACCTTATGACCCAGTTTTGAACTTGGCCTAGAGATCATCAAGACAACCATTCTAACAGTTTCAAGCTGCCGGAGCAAAAAATTATGTCTCTAAAGTGTTAATAAGATTTTCCTTCAATTTGATCTTTTTTTTACCTATCATGACCCAGTTTCAAACTTAGTCAAGATTTGATTGAGATGTATGTTATGATAAACTTTCATGAAGATTTGATGTAAAATATAGCCTCTAGAGAGTTAACAAGGCAATTGTTGACGAGACTTGAAGCACAGACACAATGTGATCAAAAAAGCTCACCTTGAGCACTTCCTGCATATGTGAGCTAAAAGTAGCAAACAAGAGTTATTTTCCTTGTATTGTACCATTCTCCTGATCAGTGCGTATAAATAGTTGAAATCAAAACCAAAACAAAGTTATTACTAATTGATGCATAGCATGAAGGTCAAATTGACAGATAGAGTTGTCTCTCTGCCTTACATTCCCAGCTACACACAAAAAATGTTGGATGTATCTTATGAAGCGAAAAAAGCATTAGATATCAAAAAGACTTCAAGTTGTACCTGGTACCTACTTGTCAAACAGCCGTTGTTTATTCCTCTTTACATTTATTGAAATGTCTTCTAAACAATTCTGTATCTTTGTCTGACCATTTAACTACAAAAGATTAAGTCAAATAAAATAACATTTTTACAGCCACAGAACTTGTACTGATGTATGTGTCGTGATTCTCCAAATATTATGGAAATGCAAAGCAAATAAAAACCATACTTTAACCCTTTCTCAAAAATCACAAATCTGAAGAAGACTAATTTGAAAACATATAGGCAAAAACATGAAAAATCTCAATGAAAAAGGGTTTAATTATTAAATATGAGGAGTTGAAAACTTTGTGGCGAAACGTGAAATAGATTATAATTCATGAGCAATTTCTCCTATTGCCACAATGTTTCCAAAAGTAGTATGCTGCATGGGCATCAGAAAGTGTCTATATGTGGGAAAGGCATAAGGAGACCAATGTGTATATATTCCTATAATATGAAACATGGTTTATGGAGACCAGTACATATATAATATAACCCTGGACTATGTATTAAGGAGACCGCATAATTTTTTCTGTATTAAGGAGACCATTTGAAAACTAGTATATTTGAGACAGTTGTCGACAGACATTCGTTCCAGAGTCAACAAACTACACAAATAATAATGGTTTCTCACGGTTACTAAGTTCCATAAAACACAGGCAGCTCCGCCGAAACAAATAGTTCTAAGCAGAGTAATTTTCACAAATGAAAACCATACTTTAACCCTTTCTCAAATATCACAAATCTGAAGAAGACTAATTTGAAAACATATAGGCAAAAGCAGGAAAAATCTCAATGAAAAAGGGTTTAATTATTAAATATGAGGAGTTGAAAACATTGTGGCGAAAGGTGAAATAGATTATAATGAGCAATTTCTCCTATTGCCACAATGTTTCCAAAAGTAGTATGCTGCATGGGCATCAGAAAGTGTCTATACATGTGGGAAAGGCATAAGGAGACCAATGTGTATATATTCCTATAATATGAAACATGGTTTATGGAGACCAGTACATATATATAATGTAACCTTGGACTTGTATTAAGGAGACCGCATAATTTTTTCTGTATTAAGGAGACCATTTGAATACTAGTATATTTGAGACAGTTGTCGACAGACATTCGTTCCAGAGTCAACAAACTACACAATAAATAATGATTTCTCACGGTTACTAAGTTCCATAAAACACAGGCAGCTCCGCCGAAACAAATAGTTCTAAGCAGAGTAATTTTCACGCCAAACTGATGATGTGATCAAAGAACTTAAAGCACTATTTGGACAGTTGTGTTGGTATTTGTAGTTACGGTCAGACAGGCGGTTGCATGTGCATGTACACAAGAGATGTTTGTCAATATGAATGCCTTCATTTACTAATGAGGTTAAGTCACTTTGAAAAAGCAGTTTAATCTTAGAATGCCCATGGGTTTTTGAATTGAATATGTCAATAACATTCAGACCAGATACCATTATAACCACTGCCAGGTTTACAATGCTCGTGTGAGGTTGATAATCACACACAGGAATTAGCCAGCATAATAATATAGAATTAAGTGTGAAAATCTGCAGGATGTAACATAACTGATGGTCATTAAAGGTAGTAAAAGACAATTTACAAAGTTTTCTTTGAAATTATTAATAAACACAATCCTTCAATTTGGCTTGTGACCTAGTTTTTGACCTCCAATGCATCAATTTCAAACTTGACCTAGCTCTTTCATCAAGACAAACATTCTGACTAAGTTTCAAGCTGCTGGAGCAAAGAATGCGGTCTGTAGAGTGTTAACAAGATTTTCATTCAATTTGGTCTACTGACCTAGTTTATGACCAGACATGACTTATATTTAATTTTAGCCTAGATACATCTTCTGACAAAGTTTCAACTACATGCTAAAGATAAAAGTGCTGCCTCCAACAATATTTTCCTTCAAATTGACCTTGTGACCTAGTTTTTGACCTCATATGACACAGTTTTGAACTTGGCCTAGAGATCATCAAGACAACCATTCTAACAGTTTCAAGCTGCCGGAGCAAAAAATTATGTCTCTAAAGTGTTAATAAGATTTTCCTTCAATTTGATCTTTTTTTTACCTATCATGACCCAGTTTCAAACTTAGTCAAGATTTGATTGAGATGTATGTTATGATAAACTTTCATGAAGATTTGATGTAAAATATAGCCTCTAGAGAGTTAACAAGGCAATTGTTGACGAGACTTGAAGCACAGACACAATGTGATCACAAAAGCTCACCTTGAGCACTTCCTGCATATGTGAGCTAAAAGTAGCAAACAAGAGTTATTTTCCTTGTATTGTACCATTCTCCTGATCAGTGCGTATAAATAGTTGAAATCAAAACCAAAACAAAGTTATTACTAATTGATGCATAGCATGAAGGTCAAATTGACAGATAGAGTTGTCTCTCTGCCTTACATTCCCAGCTACACACAAAAAATGTTGGATGTATCTTATGAAGCGAAAAAAGCATTAGATATCAAAAAGACTTCAAGTTGTACCTGGTACCTACTTGTCAAACAGCCGTTGTTTATTCCTCTTTACATTTATTGAAATGTCTTCTAAACAATTCTGTATCTTTGTCTGACCATTTAACTACAAAAGATTAAGTCAAATAAAATAACATTTTTACAGCCACAGAACTTGTACTGATGTATGTGTCGTGATTCTCCAAATATTATGGAAATGCAAAGCAAATAAAAACCATACTTTAACCCTTTCTCAAAAATCACAAATCTGAAGAAGACTAATTTGAAAACATATAGGCAAAAACATGAAAAATCTCAATGAAAAAGGGTTTAATTATTAAATATGAGGAGTTGAAAACTTTGTGGCGAAACGTGAAATAGATTATAATTCATGAGCAATTTCTCCTATTGCCACAATGTTTCCAAAAGTAGTATGCTGCATGGGCATCAGAAAGTGTCTATATGTGGGAAAGGCATAAGGAGACCAATGTGTATATATTCCTATAATATGAAACATGGTTTATGGAGACCAGTACATATATAATATAACCCTGGACTATGTATTAAGGAGACCGCATAATTTTTTCTGTATTAAGGAGACCATTTGAAAACTAGTATATTTGAGACAGTTGTCGACAGACATTCGTTCCAGAGTCAACAACAGTCAAATGAAATAACATTTTTAACAGCCACAGAACTTGTATTGATGTTTGTGTCGTGATTTTCTTAATATTATGGAAATGCAAAGCAAATGATCTAAGTGAATTATTTTCTAGATCTCAATCTATCTAAAATTAGAATGAATTCAGTCTTTATTTGAAACATCAGGGCAATGATGATCCTTAATAGCTCACATGAGTTATGCAAATCACATAGTCAATCAAAATATCTCATTTTGCAGTCAGGTAGGCTATGCCAGAAAGTTAACAAGATATCCCCTCAATTTTGCATAGTGACCTTGTTTTTGAAACAACATGACCCATGTTAAAACTTTGCCTAGATATCATCAAGACAATTATTTTGACAAAATTTCAACATGCTCACATTTAAAATACACTTCCAGAGTGACCTAGTTATTGACCCTACATTACCCATATTAAAACTTGGCATAGATATTACCAGGACAAACATTCTGACAAAGTTTCTAGCTGCTGAAGCAAAAAAGCACTATCTAGAGTGTTTAAAAGATTTTTTCTCAAATGTGGTCTAGTGACCTAGTATTTGACTGGAGATAATTTATATTCAAAACAAGAGATGTTTGTCAAACATTATACACCATATATACATTGAGCACCATGTTGTCAGGAATATTTGGACGATTTTTGACCCAATGACCTCAAAATCAATAGAGGTCATCTACTGGTCACCCTCAGCCTCCATGTCAAGTTTGAGGGCCATGGGTGCAACCAATGTCAAGTTATCACTCAGACAAGCTTTTTGTGTTCCTTGACCTTGACCTTGGCCCAATGACCATAACATCAATATATGGGGTCATCTACTGGTCAACACCATCTTCCATGTCAAATTTGAGGGCCATGTTGTGCAGGCAATGTCGAGTTATCACTCGGAAAAGCTTTTCAGGTTCAAGGTCAGTGACCTTGACCTTTGACCCAATGACTTTGAAATCCATAGGGGTCATCTACTGGTCACCCCCAGCCTCCATGTCAAGTTTGAGGGCCATGGATGCAGGCAATGTTGAGTTATGACTCAGACAAGCTTTTCAGGTGGTCACTGTAACCTTGACCTTTGACCCAATGACCTAAAAATCAATAGGGGTCATCTACTGGTCTGGCCAAGCCTCCATATCAAGTTTAAGGACCATGGGTGCAGACAATGTCAAGTTATCACTCGGACAAGCTTTTCAGGTTCAAGGTCACTGTGACCTTGACCTTTCACCTGAAAATCAATAGGGGTCATCTACTGGTCACTCCCAGCCTCCATGTCAAGTTTGAGGGCCATGGGTGAAGGCAATGTTGAGTTATCACTCGGACAAGATTTTCGAGTTCAAGGTCGATGACTGAGACCTTGACCTTTGAAAAGATGACCTCAAAATCAATGGGGTTCGTCTACTGGTCATCCCCAACCTCCAAGTAAAGTTTGAGGACTATAGGTCCAGGCATTGTTGAGTTATCACTCGGAAACTTTGGTCTACCGAAGGACCGACCGACATGTGCAAAGCAATGATACCCCTCTTCTTCGAAGGGGGCATAATTAGCATAGATATCTTCCAGACAATAATTCTGACAAAGTCTCAATATGCTCAAATTAGAAATGTGGATTTTAGGGTGTTAAAAATATTTTCCTTCAATTTGACCTTGTGACCTAGGTTTTGACACAACAGTACACATATTCAAACTTGTTCTAGATATTATGAAGACAAACATTCTGACAAAATTTCAATATGCTGAAGCAAAAACTACAGTCTCTATATTGTTAACAAGATTGTTCTTCAATTTGGCCTTGTGACCTAATTTTTGACTGGACATGATCTATATATATATTCAATTTGACCTTGTGACCTAACTTTTGACCTCACATGATCCAGTTTCAAACTTTGCCAAGATTTGATGGTGATGTATGTTCTGATACACTGTCATGAAGATTGGATGTAAAATGCTGTACTGTAGAGTGTTAACAAGGCAATTGTTGATTACAAAAAACAGACAAAATGTGATCACAACAGCTCACCTTGAGCACTTTTTGCACCTGTAGGTGAGCTAAAAAAAAAAAACTATTTTCAAAACGATTTCTTTAAGATTAACATGAAATAAAATGATTACATGTAGATGTTGTATCTGAAAATATGTGATGGTTCCACACATCGTTTTATTTTTAAAAACTTGATTAATATTCTAGCCTACTTGCATTATTTAAACATCTTTACAAATGTGCGAATTACACGAACAACAAACTATCAAATACAATATAAAATCCAAAATACCAAAACAGACATTTTCAACAATTATACACTAAAATACGTCATTTTATAATAATTTGGTTGCATAAATTAGTTGACATAAAAACAATGAATTACATATTTTGTAATCTTTGATGTATATGGGTGTTTCATGTAACCCAGGAATCATATTATCTACCATAAATAGTGATTGCCCCTCTTTTCACAATGTTTAGGATATACATCCAATGAAACAACATTAATCATTAGTTAAGTTGTGTTCTTGGACGAATGGGGTCATTTTAGTCTCGCCGCGACAAAGTATCGAAATAGAGACTTAGGTGTTATCAAAAGGTAAAATTATCAATTTGTTGAGGGCTGCAAGCAAAGAAGGTATAGCAAAGATAAAATTTGAGCAAATAAGGTTGCCTCATACCTTTATCTTGAGCATGTTAATCTCATCCAATGAACTTCAGTGGAATTAAAGGCACATTCTCATCTGAAATATGGTAAAATTGATAAATGCCGATACATCATCAATAGAAGTGAGCGAAAGTCAATAAGAATGGTTATGTAAACATGACACAATTGGGAATTCTGCATGATTTTAAAGACTTTTGCCATTGGAAATTGGTCAGGATATCTGACCCATAGGATGCGTAGATAAGGGCCTACCAGCACTGTTGAAAAGCTAATCAGAATAGCTCATACTATTCTGAAAATAGTTTTAAAGGTATCAGAAACTATTTGATGAGGACTGAGTTGAAAGAAAATCTAACAAGCAGTATAAGTTGAGTGAATAAGGTTACTTCATACACGTATATATCTTGAGTATCTAATAATCTTTTATGAACTGTGACAGGTCTAAAGACATGTTCTTCTCTGAAAAATGGTAAACGAATAGTGAACATGAACAAGAGGGCCAAGATGGCCCTAAATCGATCACCTAAATGATAGTAAATTAGCAGCAAATATTTAACTGCAAATATCTGTGAAAATTTGATAAAGAGTTCAAATGAAACTGCAAGGAGTGGACACTTAATTAGGTAGAGTTCATCAGTAAAAGCCATTTGTATCTTGAAATCTAACAAGAACTTTAATAAGAATGGAATTATAAAGTTTTGTCATTTTGCACCTTTCCTGATGCCGCTTTGCTGCCCTGTTTGTCAACGAAATCAATATGGCTTGAACAGTTTTTGTAGAGTCACTCAAAGAACATTTCTGCCAAATTATCTTGGAATCTGACAAATGGATTATGGAGAGAGATGTTTTTAAAGTTTGGGCATTTTTCTCAATTTCTGATGCCGCAGCAACCAAAGTTCTACACAGAATGTAAGTCTTTGAACACTTTTGAAAGAGGACCATCAAAAGAACATTCCTGTGAAGTTACGTTGAAATTGGTCGTGTGGAATGGTAGGAGTTGTCATTTGTAGCTAAAAGTTTAATTTATCCCTTTTGTGATGACGCGAGGTTGCTATGATTTTTTAACCAATCAATACGGCTTGAACAAAGTAAGAAGAGGATCACTGAAGTAAGATTCCTATTCATTTTTCTTAATATCAGACAAGGAATTTAAAAAAATTGGAATTTCCAAATTTTGTCATTTTGCCCCTTTTCTGATGCCTCCTGATTGCCATATTTTCAAGCAAACAGTATGCCTTGAACAGTCTTTGTAGAGGGTCACCCAAGGAACATTTCTACCAAACTATATTGGAATCTGACATGCAGATTCAGAGGAGAAGACTTTTAAAGTTAGGACATTTTGCCCCCTTTCTGATGCCGCAGCAACCAAAGTTCTTAATGGAATTTAAATCTTTGAACAATTTGAAAGAGGGCCACCAAAGGAACATTCCTGTGAAGTTTGGATGAAATTAGTCCTGTGGTGTAGGAGGAGATGATGTTTAAAGCTAAAAGTTAACGCCGGACGCCGGACGAAAAGTGATCAGAATAGCTCACCTTGAGCCTTTGGCTCTAGGTGATCTAAAAATATACTCAACTTGACATCAATGTTTTTTTCAATAAGCCTTTTTTTTTCTAACCAAATTATTAGCATCAGTCATTTTGTTGTTAACAAGATACTGAAATCATTTTTAAAATCTAAAAATAGCATTTGACTATATATTGACATAAAGGTACATTTCCTATTTTACAGCCCGAGACATCACTGAGATGACATTTGGTTTTTAATTATTCAACATATTTTGCTGTATAAATTAATGACAAAGTGCCTTATGCGTACAAGAGAGAGAAAAAAAAAATTCCTTTCGAAAAAAGCGTAGTTTTGTGTTTTTACGTCATGGTAAGGCATTCGGAACAAAACATGGCACACCAAGCCGACCGATCGTAGAAAATAGCTGGAGATAAAAAACAAGAGGCCCAAGAGGGCCAGTATCGCTCCACGGCCATTAGGCAAAAATTAAATCTCCAAGCAGCCCCACCCCCTGATGGCCATGTTTTTGACCAATCAACATGGCTTGAAGGAATCTGATAGAGGGTCACCCTTGGAACATTTCTACAAAATTATTTCAAAATCAGCCTGAAACTTTCGGAGGAGAATTTTTTTTAAGTTTTAACTAAAGCCATATAAGGCAAAATAGCCCCGCCCCCTGGCGGCCATAGTTTTTGACCAATCAACATGGCTTGAAGGAATCTGATAGAGGGTCTTCCAAGGAACATTTCCACAAAATTATTTGACAATTGGCCAAACACTTTTGAAGGAGAAGATTTTTTAAGTTTTCACTATAGCCATATAAGGCAAAATAGCCCCGCCCCCGGCGGCCATGTTTTTTGACTAATCAACTTGGCTTGTAGGAATCTGATAGAGGGTCACCCAAGGAACATTTCTACAAAATTATTTGAAAATCAGCCTGACATTTTCGGAGTAGAAGATTTTCACTTTAGCCATATAAGGCAAAATAGCCCCGCCCTCTGGCGGCCATGTTTTTTGGCCAATCAACATGGCTTGAAGGAATCTGATAGAGGGTCTCCCAAGGAACATTTCTACAAAAAAAATTGAAAATTGGCCAAACACTTTCGGAGGAGAAGATTTTTTAAGTTTTCACTATAGCCATATAAGGCAAAATAACCCCACCCCCTGGCAGCCATAGTTTTCGACCAATCAACATGGCTTGAAGGAATCTGATAGAGGGTCTTCCAGGGAACATTTCCACAACATTATTTGACAATTGGCCAAACTCTTTTGAAGGAGAAGATTTTTTAAGTTTTCACTATAGCCATATAAGGCAAAATAGCCCCGCCCCGCCCCCTGGCGGCCATGTTTTTCAACTAATCAACTTGGCTTGTATGAATCTGATAGAGGGTCACCCAAGGAACATTTCTACAAAATTATTTGAAAATCAGCCTGAAACTTTCGGAGGAGAAGATTTTTTAAGTTTTAACTAAAGCCATATAAGGCAAAATAGCCCCGCCCCCTGGCGGCCATTGTTTTTGACCAATCAACATGGCTTGAAGGAATCTGATAGAGGGTCTTCCAAGGAACATTTCCACAAAATTATTTGACAATTGGCCAAACACTTTTGAAGGAGAAGATTTTTTAAGTTTTCACTATAGCCATATAAGGCAAAATAGCCCCGCCCCCTGGCGGCCATGTTTTTCGACTAATCAACTTGGCTTGTAGGAATCTGATAGAGGGTCACCCAAGGATCATTTCTACAAAATTATTTGAAAATCAGCCTGACATTTTCGGAGTAGCAGATTTTCACTTTAGCCATATAAGGCAAAATAGCCCCGCCCTCTGGCGGCCATGTTTTTTGGCCAATCAACATGGCTTGAAGGAATCTGATAGAGGGTCTCCCAAGGAACATTTCTACAAAAAAAATTGAAAATTGGCCAAACACTTTCGGAGGAGAAGATTTTTTAAGTTTTCACTATAGCCATATAAGGCAAAATAACCCCGCCCCCTGGCAGCCATAGTTTTCGACCAATCAACATGGCTTGAAGGAATCTGATAGAGGGTCTTCCAGGGAACATTTCCACAACATTATTTGACAATAATGAATTGGCCAAACTCTTTTGAAGGAGAAGATTTTTTAAGTTTTCACTATAGCCATATAAGGCAAAATAGCCCCGCCCCGCCCCCTGGCGGCCATGTTTTTCAACTAATCAACTTGGCTTGTATGCATCTGATAGAGGGTCACCCAAGGAACATTTCTACAAAATTATTTGAAAATTGGCTTAACATTTTCAGAGTAGAAGATTTTTTTAAGTTTTCACTTTAGCCATATAAGGCAAAATAGCCCCGCCCTCTGGCGGCCATGTTTTTCGACCAATCAACATGGCTTGAAGGAATCTGATAGAGGGTCTCCCAAGGAACATTTCTACAAAAAAAAAATTGAAAATTGGCCAAACACTTTTGGAGGAGAAGATTTTTTAAGTTTTCACTATAGCCATATAAGGCAAAATAACCCCGACCCCTGGCAGCCATGTTTTTCGACCAATCAACATTTCTTGAAGGAATCTGATAGAGGGTCACCCAAGGAATATTTCTACAAAATTATTTGAAAATCGGCCCGACACTTTCGGAGAAGAAGATTTTTTAAGTTTTCACTATTTTTTTCTTTTGGTTGCCATGGAAACCAGAATTCTGGATGGATAAAAAAAATTGAAGGAATTTAGGAAAGGACATTGAGAGGATGCTTCCTATGAAGTTTCAACCAAATTGGCCAAGTGGTTAGGGAGGAGAAGTCGTTTAAAGGAAAAGTTAACGCATGCACGCACGACGGACAATTCGCCATGACATTTATAAGCTTGCCAGTGGAGCTAAAAATCAGCGCGCAAATCCTGAATACAGAATACTTACCATGTTTTATAGCTGTAAAATAAGTAATATATAATTGCCCTATGATAATAGTGCATTCAAATGATATGACACTTCTTAAAAATGGAAAAAACATCTGCTTTACGAGTTTTTACTCAGCCCTATATCTCGCTAATAATTCCATTAACTCTAATGCAATTTGGTACATAAATTGCTTTGATAACCTTCATTTAACTTGGCCCAAGTCACTGCGTTACGGTCATGGTCGAGTGCTCTTAGGCAAGGCACATTTCCTAGCCTGGTTTATTTACCCAGGGATCATGAATAAGAGAACTTTTGCAGTGATATAACTGAAATAATGTTGAAATGGCAAAAAAAACCACTTAAATTCCCCTAAGCACCAGCAATGCTGAAAAAAGTAAATGATTTTATCAATTGCTCACCAAATGCAATGTCCTATTCTCATCAGGTTCTGTCACTTCAAGACACCAAGTTGAAACTATTTTGTCAATAAGGCCATTTTTGTTCAAAACCAGCTTTGTAAAATACTCAGCCCTTCATCTGGCATAAATTTCATTATCTAGAAAGAAACATTATACAAATAATAATGAAAGCTCATAATACAATGTTACTGACTTAGAACTGTCTTGGTTACAAAAGATATATGCTAAAAACAATAGATGTATGATAATTAACCCTTAACCCTTTCCCTCATGCAGAGGCCTCTGCAGCAAACGACTTTTGAAAATGAAAAATTTCTCCTTTTGCCACAATGTTTTCAGCTTTAAATATTCAATAGAAATACCAACATTGAAAAAGATTTATTTAAATTTTCCCTAATTTTCTTTTTAAATTGACTCATATATTTGTTAATAAATTTAACATTGTGTTTATAACATAACTTACTGGGGTTGGAAATGATTTTGGGGTTTAATGTTGTTATCAACAATTTTTCAGTCATATCAACATGGCCAGTTCACCTACACATGTGTTTCTTGGCTTTCTCATATCAGAACTCCATAACTCTTTTGAAGCAACAGGTTGCTTTTCCATATAGACCGAGATCATTAGTTGAAGACAAATGATGCATGTCACATTGACTTTTGTAAAATGTCAGAAAGAATGTTGGCCAAGCTAGGGTTCAAACTCAGAACACCTGCATTGCTAGCCTGCATAGCTACCGGGGCTCAGCTGTGTTTCAAATGAAAGCACTGAAAGAAAGTTTGATAGGTAGCCAGGCCATTTCAATGACTTTTGTTGGTGGCTGATAAAAATGACTTTTGTAACGTTAAAGTAAATGAAGCAATATTCAACGTCAATAAGTTCTCCTTTTTACCATTATATTTTCAACTTTATTCAAAAATAATCATTCACTTACAGAGATTTTCCATATATTTGCGTCCATATTTTTTTAGCTGCAATTTTTGTTGTAATTGTGGAAAAGGTTTTAATTTTATAATGTGGTAAATGCACATGATTAATGACAGAAGACCAAGCAATCTATTTGAGATATAAGGAGGGGGATTGTGCTTATTCTCACACACTGTTTTGAATATTCCCCTCTAAATGTATATGGAAGGGGGATTTTTTTTACAAAGACAAAGAAGAAAAAATGCTTCAATTTGTTAATAAAATCAATTTCCAAATATAATTCCCCCCTTGTTTTCCAATCCTTGATTGGACACTGAGCCCAAATAAAAGAATCTAGCAACTTATTTATTTTAGTTGACCCCTTTACGACATCTAGACACTTTCTGATGCGACTGCAGCAGATGATTTTGAAAACATTGTGGCAAAAAGAGGAATTGCTCATAATGAGCAATTTATCCTTTTGCCAAATTATTTTCAACTCTTTTAAATTATCATAGCCTCAGGTTTACCATATTCTTAACCAGAATGATGTTTTCTAAGCCGTCTGCTGCGGATTAGTCATTATGTGGGAAAGGGTTAAAAGTGTTAGGTAGAAACTGAAAACTGAAAGAATTATATTATTGATAAAGGAGCAATCTCTTCTTTTTGTAAGGGTTTGCTTCTTTTGCTGCAATGTTTTTAACAGACAAAATTATGAACAGGACAGAAATTCAAACACAGCTAGGACTTCCTGTTTCAAACAGCACGTACTGCAACCAAGACTTAGTGTAAACAAGACATTTCACAACACAAGTAGATTTTTGTCAAACATCATTAACATAAATTTATAGAGCCTTGAAAGCATTGAGTTTTGTTAAATACAATACTGTTACTGTATGTCTGAACTGATTATATAACCGATGTCAAATCGTTGAGGCAAAGCGATTGTAACAGATAATCCATTGGTAAAACTGGTATTGATTGCCCATCAATAGAATTTAGGTGATTTTATTATTGGTAAATATAAACATGCGAGTCTTTGGAAACTGAATAGAACATGCTCACTGTCAAACACCTTCTCCAGATGAACAATTTGAAGCTTGAGAAGTTCAGTCCCTGCAGTCTTGTTGCAGTGTAAAAGGCTTGCACCTTCCTTATGACGCTGGATGATTATTTTGGCAGTAAATTTAAATACAGGCATGCTGACGAGAACCTAAAGCACCAAGTAAATGGTCAGGTTAAGCTTTAGATTGACTGATTGAGATTTAACGCCGTTTGCCAAATAATTTCAGTTATCACAGGGGTAAGTTGACCTCTCCATGTATTTCCTAACCTTTTCACACCAATCTTTCCAAATAACTGACTGCTTTTCCACATAAACTGTCAGTCTACTGGTGGAAGAAGGATGACGCTTGTAGCATTGACTTTGATCAAAGGCAGGCAAAAATACTGGTCAAGCTTGGCTTCGAGGTCACTACAGCCTACTGGAATCAGTCAACTTCGTATTCATTTAAAATCAACTGTATATAATATTTTTGCATGCCCTATTCCCATCTATCTTTGTGCTTCTTATTCGCATTTTCGGCTTTAAAATCAGGAAAAAAGTCAGGACCAGAACAAAGAAAATGATCAACTATGAGATAAATATCTTACCTTTGATTTTTAAAATATCCAGAGATTCATAAACACTTCCCAAACTCTCCAAATATTTTGTTGACTACTGTACAAAACAGTGAAAAGTGTAGTCGCCATTTTCCTATGAAATGTGCTTTTTTTCAATTTGGGCCAGGTCGCTTATATCCTAGCTAAAAATAAATGCAATGAATAATACGTCACACATGATCATGTGACTGTCTCAGTGAAGAAATGGGGGAAAAGTGAATAGTTAATCTTTCAAAGGAATCAGACAATTAAATGTTAATTTTGAAACAAGTATTTGTGATAACACGATATTTGTAGAACTGTTTATACACAAAATATCATTGCATGAATACATGTATCAAAATAATTGCAAGTTTATGTCTAAATATCTGTTTTTGCCCAATATTGTGTTGCAACATTGACTTTCTTCATAATGTTTATTTTCTGGCTCATGTTTTTATAGAAAAATAATTTTGATCATAATTTTGCTGCCAGATTGCAGACGATGTAAGTTATATTTGAACCACAACATACTCGCCTATTGAAGACTTGATTGTTTTTAGTCCTACATTAAAAGACATCACATTATATGCGCTCATTTTGTTTATATTCTGCAGAATAAGGTTGCCAAATAAATGACAGATGATAAAATGAGCAAGCCAAAGTCTAAATTATTTGGACTAGATTTTGTGTTTATGCTGCTTTCAACAAATTTCCAGTTAAATATCACGGAGTTGCCTGGGTTAGGTACCAGTACATCTTGTACATTTATCCAGAGACCTAAATATAATCATTTGTAATGCTAAGCGTCAAGGAGGGCAGCCATTACCATGTTTAAAGTCAAGACTATTGAAAGAAGCAGGCTTGTTTGATAGTCCTTCAAAGAAAGAAGTCGCATATGTTTTTTTTTCATTTTTTATTATCCAGCATATGCCTGCCATATAAATAACAGATGATAAAACGAGCAAGCGAAAGTCTAAATTATCAAGATTTCCGAATCATGGAATGACTGCATTTTCAATTAGAATAGTGGCAGTTGAATGCACTTTAAATTGCTCTAAATTCAATTATGTTTGGATGATTAGGAAATTCATCACATGAATATTCGTTTAATGTGTGCTAAAATAATATATTAATAATATAATAAATAAAAGTCGGTCCATACCTTTTAAGCTTTACGTTGAAACGGCCGCCATCTTGGACAAGTATAAAACCACCGTTATTTCAAATTCGAATTCTAGACGTTGCGTCAGAAATGAAGATCTACGTTCTCGGTTTGGCATAGAGTGAAAATATGCGAATTCTTTATTTATCGACAAAAAAGAATGAATTTATCAGGATTTATTCAAATGAAATAAATTAAGTTGATAATGTTACAAAAGTAGTTATATATAGTCATTTTTATGAAATAAATCCAATTTAAGGTGGTCTCCTTAATGCCTATTTTTATACCTATTGAAATATACAGTACTCATTTTATAAAGTCATTTTTCTTATCACAATAGTATGTGATGTAGAAATTTAATGTTAGTAACTTAGAAAATCGTTAATGTGCTTCACATTGAAAGTAATTTTGAAATGTGAAATTTATCTGTTGTTTGATTTTTGTCCTTGTAAAATATTAAGGAGACCGGGTTTGGTCTCCTTAATCCACCGGTCTCCTTAATGCCTATTTTTAGATACGCATGGTCTCCTTAATGCATATTCCATATATATATATATATATATATATATATATAAAAATATATAAGACAACTATCTGCAGGAAAGCAACGTTTTAATTAAGTAAGATGTAACCTAGACAATTTCATGGCATCGAGTACCTGCAGACACAGTTTCAGAAGTTAGCACTGATAAATAAAATGCATAGTACTCACTGTGGGTGTTCCAGTATATACATGTTGCATCAAACTGTTTTCATTGGATCCCTAGTAAATATAAAAAAAGTGTTACTCACTTTGTACACAATAAAAAATAAAAAATATGTTTCAAAGGAAGCCTTGCTGTGACTTTTTAATTTGCTGTCAAATACATACAATTCCAGATATATAATTGGCTGACTTTTTTCAATATGGTTTACAAAAGACAGTCTGATCAATAATAATGGTAAATATATATTGCCAGCACATAATATTGTGACACATATACATAGAATGAATTGTTGTGAAAAATAAAATGTAACATATATTACTTTTTGACCATTATTACTAGCAGCTGACATTTTATTACTTCATACAATACATGCATGATAATAAATAAAAATCTCAAAAGGTATTTAGTGCTGTCAAATTTTAACTTTAAATTAATTCATAACAAAGTCACTGGTTAGATAACTACTTTATCACATTTCTGACTTTTTTGTTAACAAAACATCCACTTAACAAATCTCAGTAAGAACTAACTCTATGAGGTAACCTTAATTATCGTATAATCATAAATATTAATATAGTCTATTATCTAAGATTGCATCTGCACATTTTACATGATATACCTAACTTAAATACTTATTAAATTTTGGTCACATGTACGTAAAGACATACACCTGGCAGACTGCGACACACCATTATGTGTAATTTCAAGACAGATGTATATATATATATATATATATATATATAAAAATATATAAGACAACTATCTGCAGGAAAGCAACGTTTTAATTAAGTAAGATGTAACCTAGACAATTTCATGGCATCGAGTACCTGCAGACACAGTTTCAGAAGTTAGCACTGATAAATAAAATGCATAGTACTCACTGTGGGTGTTCCAGTATATACATGTTGCATCAAACTGTTTTCATTGGATCCCTAGTAAATATAAAAAAAAGTGTTACTCACTTTGTACACAATAAAAAATAAAAAATGTGTTTCAAAGGAAGCCTTGCTGTGACTATTTAATTTGCTGTCAAATACATACAATTCCAGATATATAATTGGCTGACTTTTTTCAATATGGTTTACAAAAGACAGTCTGATCAATTATAATGGTAAATATATATTGCCAGCACATAATATTGTGACACATATACATAGAATGAATTGTTGTGAAAAATAAAATGTTACATATATTACTTTTTGACCATTATTACTAGCAGCTGTCATTTTATTACTTCATACAATACATGCATGATAATAAATAAAAATCTCAAAAGGTATTTAGTGCTGTCAAATTTTAACTTTAAATTAATTCATAACAAAGTCACTGGTTAGATAACTACTTTATCACATTTCTGACTTTTTTGTTAACAAAACATCCACTTAACAAATCTCAGTAAGAACTAACTCTATGAGGTAACCTTAATTATCGTATAATCATAAATATTAATATAGTCTATTATCTAAGATTGCATCTGCACATTTTACATGATATACCTAACTTCAATACCTAATTTAATTTTGGTCATATGTACGTAAAGACATACACCTGGCAGACTGCGACACACCATTATGTGTAATTTCAAGACAGATGTATATATATATATATATATATATAAAAATATATAAGACAACTATCTGCAGGAAAGCAACGTTTTAATTAAGTAAGATGTAACCTAGACAATTTCATGGCATCGAGTACTTGCAGACACAGTTTCAGAAGTTAGCACTGATAAATAAAATGCATAGTACTCACTGTGGGTGTTCCAGTATATACATGTTGCATCAAACTGTTTTCATTGGATCCCTAGTAAATATAAAAAAAAGTGTTACTCACTTTGTACACAATAAAAAATAAAAAATATGTTTCAAAGGAAGCCTTGCTGTGACTATTTAATTTGCTGTCAAATACATACAATTCCAGATATATAATTGGCTGACTTTTTTCAATATGGTTTACAAAAGACAGTCTGATCAATAATTATGGTAAATATATATTGCCAGCACATAATATTGTGACACATATACATAGAATGAATTGTTGTGAAAAATAAAATGTAACATATATTACTTTTTGACCATTATTACTAGCAGCTGACATTTTATTACTTCATACAATACATGCATGATAATAAATAAAAATCTCAAAAGGTATTTAGTGCTGTCAAATTTTAACTTTAAATTAATTCATGACAAAGTCACTGGTTAGATATTCATAACTACTTTATCACATTTCTGACTTTTTTGTTAAAGCAAAACAATCCACTTAACCAACCTCAGTAAGAAATAACTCTATGCTGTAACCTTAATTATACTTATAATCATAAATATTGTATATATAGAATAATATTTAAAATAGTTTTTATTGCATTTTTATTACAGTAATGGATTAATCTTGACTGATCAATAAAGATTTGGTCTTAAACTTTACCAAAAACCAAGGTTTTAAAAAGTATTATACCTTTATGATGACAGTGCACAGCTCTTATCCTGATATTTGAGAATAAAGAGATGAATAGAAAGGCTAAAAGCATAAGCTACTTAAATTTATTATCTTACCTGTATGAATTGGTAATTCATGTTGAAACTCATCTCCTCATTGGTCAAGAAGTCTGTAACTGATAGTAAATCACCTGGTTCTTTGTCTACTTGATGACAGGCACTTGTTTCACAAGAAGCTGATGCAGGTAATTCTACCTCTGTGAATGGTCTGTTCTCACAAGGGATGGTAGAGCTTGGTAGTGTCTTGGACTGTTCTTGGTCTTCCGGAGCACAGATACTTGTCTCACAAGAGCTACTTAAGTAGAATGTAACCATGCCTGTTTTGAACTTGTCATAGCAATCATTAACTGTGGCATTGTTTGGTAGCGATGTTTCTTTAAAGTCCAAAATATCATACTGAAAATCATCAACGTGACCTTTACGTGATTCCCCCCCAGGGAAAAATAGGTCCTTACCCAACTTAATTAAATCGTCTTTTACAGCAATAGTAGGGGCATCTAATTTTCTTGTGCCACCTCCTGAGCGTTTCCTCACTTGTTTTTTATTATGAATCCAGCCAAATTCGATTTTTCGGGTCGTTTTTCTGCTCTTTCTGCTTTCCAATTCCACACTTGTCTCTTTACAATCTACATGTCCATCAACTTTAGTTCTTAAAAGTTCAAATAGCTTAGACCTTTTCGTGGTTTTCTTTTTCTCACCATCATTCTGTCTTTCACAAAAGTTTCTTATTGCTATTCGGTCCCCAAGCTTTGGTATGTAATTGGCCATTATTGAGTCATCAACACTACAAAGTGTTTCTTCATCAATCTGAATTGAAAGAAGACAAAATTTAAAAAAAAAAACAAGATGTGTTTGTGAAACACTAATGCCCCTTAATGGCAACATCTAGAATATGGAAGCTGTACACGTTACGGTTTAAAAGTAGTGACTGTGGTCAAGGTTAAAGTTTTCATTTTTGCCATAGACAGAGGGCGGACAGGCCAAAAACGAGATGCCCACTGAATCGGAGATTCCAGGGGCATAAAAAAACAAGAGGGTCATGATGACCCTGGTGCGCTCACCTGAATCAATGTTCTGATTTCAGAGGAAACTAAATTCCATGCCGATAGTCTTTTTTTTTTTACAAATGAAAAATAATTTTATCATTTTAGTGGACGGTCATTATGAAAATGTGATTTAAAAAAAATGAAGTAAATGTATTTTTCAGTGTAGTAACAGTTACTGTTGTTGCCATCTATTATTCTTAGTTGTGGTGGCCATCTTGTTCAGTTAACAAATTTGTTGTTCGGACAAAAAGATTTTTCAAGATTTTCACTATATGACTCTATCTAAATTATTGATCTCCAGGGTTGGGGTAATTTTTTACCCCCTGAGGGCTATTATTTGAACAATCTTTGTAGAGGTCGACTAGATGAGGTTACATACCAAATTTGGTAGGCCTGGGCCTAATGGATATAGACAAGAAGATTTTTTAATATTTTCCCTTTTTAAGTCTTATGTTATATAAAGTCAAAACTCAACGCCCTCTGGCGGCCATGTTTTTTGACAAATCAGAATTTCTTGAACAAACTTTAAATGGGGGCCTTCAAAGAAAGTTCTTGTGAAATTATTTGGAAATCACCCAAGCGGTTTCTACTAAGATTTTTTAAGATTTTTATTAAATATGGTGTGGCGTCCATTTTGGTCACATGACAATATTTTTTTTTTAACACCATTTTTTTCTCCTTGACCAGCACTTTTGGACAGGATTTTTTTTTAAGATTTGGCAATTTTCCCCTTTTCTAATGCCGTATCAACCAAAGTTCTTCTTGGAATTAAATTCTTTGAAGAACATTGAAAGGGGACCACCTTAGGACCATTTCTGTGAAGTTATTTTGAAATCTGGCCAGTACTTTTGGACAAGAAGATTTTTAAAGTTTTAACAATGCACATATAAGGTAAACAAACCCCACCCCATTGCGGCCATGTTTTTCAACGGATCGGAAATATTTGAACATGCTTGGTAGGGGGTGCCCCAATGAACATTTGTGCAAAATAATTTTTAAATCGTGCCATCACTTATGAACAAGAAGATTTTTTAAGATTTGGCAATTTTCCCCTTTTCTGATGCTGCAGCAACCAAAGTTCTACTTGGAATGAAATTCTTTGAACAACTTTGAAAGGGGACCACCTAAGGACCATTTCTGTGAAATTATTTTGAAATCTGGCCAGTACTTTTGAACAAGAAGATTTTTAAAAGTGTTAACAATGCACATATAAGGAAAACAAGCCCCGCCCCCTTGGGGCCATGTTTTTCAAAGGATCGGAAATATTTGAACAATCTTTGTAGAGGGTGCCCTAAGGAACCTTTGTGCAGAATAATTTTCAAATCGGGCCAGCACATTCGGACAAGAAGATTTTTTAAGATTTGGCAATTTTCCCTTTTTCTGATGCCGCAACAGCCAAAGTTCTACTTGGAATTAAATTCTTTGAACAACTTTGAAAGGGGACCACCTAAGGACCATTCCTGTGAAGTTATTTTGAAATCTGTCCATTGGTTTAGTAGAAGAAGTCATTTGTAGGAAATTGTTAACAGACGGATGGACAGACGACGACAACGACAACGGAAGCCGGACATTCAGTGATCACAAAAGCTCACCTTGCACTTCGTGCATAGGTGAGCTAAAAATGCAAAAGGCACAATGTTTTATTCTTAGTGATTTTCCAAATTTTATACAAGCTGTCTTCTGATTTTCAGTTTGTAGGACATGGTAAATTCTTTCAACTGTTCATGCCTATACTATATTGAAAGCTACACTTGAAAACATTGTTTGCTTAACCCTTTCCCACCAATAGATGCTTTCTGGCGCATCTGCAGCAAACGACTACTGAAAACATTGCGGCAAAAGGAGAAATTGCTCATGATTTAACACTGCAAGATTTGGTGAAGTATGTGATAAATGGTTAAAATAAGCAATTTCTCTCTTTCCTAAGACGCATGGAACTTTATGAGTTAAATATGAATTATAAATCTAAACACACATTATGAATTTAAGCATTGATCAGGAAAACCAATCTAAATGTAGCTATTAAATTGACAGCCACTACATGCATAAATCAATAGTAACAATGTTGAAATCTACCGTTTGATGTTCATAGCAGAGTTAGATCAAATTTATTAGACTGATCTTAATCAAATGACTCAAAAGTTCACATAGTTGGTTTTACTAGATCATGGATCATATGAACCCATCTGCAGCAGATAGTTTTTGAATACAGTGATAAAATAAACAATTCTCCTTTTGCCACAATGTTTTCAACTCAACGTCATAGGTTATCGATTCAATTACAGAGATGTTCTACTCTTTGACAAAAATTGTCTTTCCCAAACTAAATTAAAAAAATAAGGATCTTGATTTATTTCTTTTTAGATATTTTAGAGTTTTTCAATTATATTATAAGGCTTTTGTCCTTCCAGCCAAGATCACTATGTATCTTTTTTTATTTTTTTAATAATGGACTATATAACATCGTACACACTTGCTCTGCTGACTAATTGTGTTTTTTAAATAAGAAATATGTAGTTGTGTCTCATTAATCCAAAAAGATTTATTAAATTTAACTTTTAAAAGCTGGAAATGTATTACAGACAAGGGTGGCCATTATTTCCCAGGTCATTCATTGTCCAATCAGTGAGGGGAAAACCATACTTGTCTATTTCTGACATCCAATTGAAAATACTCTCACATCACGTGATTTTTGGATATTCTTCCCTTGCTAAAAGAATATCCTTGATATTTACCGCCTATTGACATAATTTAAAGCAAGTTACTGCACCGGAAAAACTCTTTGCGCCCTGAGTACAGATAGGCCACAATTAAGTGTTCGGAGACTCTCTCTCTCATCTTATTGTATTCATATGTATTTTCTGTGTTATGTCCCAATAGAATGTATGACGTCAGCGGAAATCAAATTTTGTTTTTACGAATCATGATTTACAGTGATTTCACATAAATCCAAAGTCAATTAAATCACCACTCTTAGGTTGATTAATGTATAAATACCTTATACTCCTCATGAATTAATCCAACTACGTAATTGTTCCGTTGGGACAATTAAAAATCAATTTAAAATCCATGAAAAACACATGTGTCCAACATACGCTACAAATGGAGGACGAACAAGGGAGATAACTTTCTATTTTTAATAGTCAATTATGTAACTCCCAAATCTATTTTATCCGCATTTTGATGTCAATCTCCCCATTGTTTTAATAGTGGTTTGCAATTGTCAGAGGGAAACTAAGTTTTTTATGCTTTCTGGCAAGGGTAAACCCATAATTATGATGAAAAGGTTGTGCTGTGCAAATTGTTACAAATCTGATTTGTTTCAAATAGAAACAGTGTATTTATGTATACTGTCCCTGTTTCAATCAAGGATTTGTTAAATAATTTTTTCTTAGACTGTAACACTTTTGTGTTTATTTTTTCTTTGTCAATGTTTAAAAATTAGAATAATGACAGTTTTTACACCATTAGGTGGGGAAAGGAAATTCATGTATTTCCTTTGAAGCACACACTATCAGATGCCTTGATAATGACATTTAGGTGATCAACAACAAGAAATCTGTTTCTAACAGTCTAAAACGTTAACATTCTTTCATTCAAGTGCAATTATTACATTGTTTGTCCTAATGAAATCAACAATTTCGTCATGTATCCTCAAGTAACAAGTAATCTAACTTGATTTTCTTGTCAGGAATGTCCAAGACTACAGTGGACTCGACAGTTCCGGGTCAGTAACCAAATGATCGAATATTGTCTCTTTGAAAAGAAAGTTGAGAGAAACAAAACTGCATAAAATGTTAAACAAATACTTCCTCCCCACGATGATATAATTCAACAATTATACAAATTTGTTAAAATGTTTCTTTAGTGTCTGCAATTGCAAGCTGTAAATTTGACAGTTTCGGGTCAAACTTGCCATTTCCGGGTCACGTGACAAATGTTTATTTCTGTTATCAGGGGTAACCTCAAACAGCTGTGTTTTAATAACAAGATATCATTTAACATTTTTATTAAAATAATATGAAAAAATAGAACTAAAATATATCACTTGCAATAACCTATTGCCATGAAAAACAGCACAATGATAGGGCTAAATTTACTGTACACACTTTCATGCACGAAAACTGATGAATTTTTCAACCAACTAATAAGTCATATTTGACAAAAAATGTAAATTTTAATAACAAATTTTTAACATTGATTTATCACCATAAGCTTTGAATTATTCTTAAAAAGTTCCCAAAATAGTTTTACTAATAAATTGATAATTTTGAGAAATTCCTTTTGGCTGACCCGAAAGTGTCGTATGTGAACTAGGTCAAATTTATCCGCTAGTTTGGCATAAACAACTTCAACAGGTCAATAAAAGATATTTATCTTGTTCAGTAGTAAATAACCTATATATGTATGTGCAATACATAACTGTATTACTGAAATTATGGCTACAATCAGCAATTTACGCTGTGACAGGTAATTAAAAATATTGAGATTTTGCTTTCGCGGGAATCGATGCAGTCATGTGTTTCGAGATTACGACATCCGTTCTTGAAATGAAAACGTCCTAAATTGAAGTGAAACTAGCCAAGCTAATGGGGAATATGACTTGATAATCAAATTGTCACAAATACTGTATCATTCTCGAATACTAAACATTTTTTTCCAAATTTGACCCGGAATTGTCGATGACCCGGAACTGTCGAGTTCACTGTATGACTGTCGAAGGATAAGATAAATTTACCCCCCCCCCCCCCCCCAAAAAAAAAAAATCGAACACGATCTATTTATTTTGTAAACAACCAAACTTTTCACTAGTTCAATGAGATTTGAACACAATACATCCCAGTTACATATATAACATAACATATTAACTGACCTTTGCTCAACAAGTATCGGCAGCAAGCGTTGCATATTTAAACCTTCATTGAATGATCACCCAGCTTCAATGTCACTCAAACTTCATGCCTGCGTCTAACTCGATCATGTCATTATTCTTTGCATCTTCATTGTGTTTAATCAATTCATGATGTTGTGTTTATCATTTAAGTTGTTAAATATGAGAAAATGTGTGCTGTCACATTGTAAAAACAACTAACTTTCGCCAACTCTCGCCAACTTTCGTGTCTCTAAATTGAAGAGTTTGACTAGGGGCGAATTAAAATGGGCGAATCGTCTTCAAAATATGTTAAATGTTTGTTGAATTGATATCACGCAGTTAATTTCCCCAGAATCCTTATCCAAAGCATATTCCGTATACACATACTTCAATAATATTGTAATAATATTCCATGTTTTTTCACCAAAACCTACTTACTGACCAAGTTTCGTGAACATCTTTGACTTTGTATGAGTGGCCAAGTTTGGTTGGATGGTTACAGAGAATTACACTCATGCACTTCCTGATTTTAAACGTCGCCTAGTGCAACAATCAAATGAAAGACATGTACGTTCACCACATGGAAGAAACAATATTTTAAAACATGCCTTCAGTGCAAGAATAAAACAGAATACCTTTTCATCTTGAAGAGTGCGTATGACGCTCTCCGGGATGCCACGATGTTCCAGGAAACTTACGAAACTAGCTTCCGAATCCGCCATTATAACAAAGGGGCATAACCGCACAGCCGCGTTTACTATTTGAAATGTATCTCCTAATTAGGACTTAGTATCTCCTAATTACGAGATAGTATCTCCTAATTAGGACTTAATATCTCCTAATTATGACATAGTATCTCGTAATTAGGAGTTAGTATCTCCTAATTACGAGATAGTATCTCCTAATTACGAGATAGTATCTCCTAATTAGGACTTAGTATCTCCTAATTACGAGATAGTATCTCCTAATTAGGACTTAGTATCTCCTAATTACGAGATAGTATCTCCTAATTATGACTTAGTATCTCCTAATTAGGAGTTAGTATCTCCTAATTACGAGATAGTATCTCCTAATTAGGACTTAGTATCTCCTAATTACGAGATAGTATCTCCTAATTAGGACTTAGTATCTCCTAATTACGAGATAGTATCTCCTAATTATGACTTAGTATCTCCTAATTACGAGATAGTATCTCCTAATTAGGACTTAGTATCTCCTAATTAGGGCTTCAAGGGGGGTAATATATATCCGACACTGTGTAATTGTGTAATTACAGATGTAGCCACTTTAAAGTTCAATGCATAAAAGGGGTGATATCTGCCTCCAAGGAAATTTAAAAAAATACTTTAAACATTCAAGTGTATAGAGTTAAATGGTGTCTACGGTTTTTCCTTAAAATTTTAAATTAGGGGGTAGGGATCAGGAAAGTGTTATGGAGTTGAATATGGATAACAAAACATACTTCTTGCTTATTTCAGAAAATAGCATGGTAATTCATGATTAAATTGGTGTATCATTTGTCCATATAAACAAAGGTATAGTGAAGTGACAAGATAAATTGCATGTTCAAAATTTCAAAACGAACCTGTTTTTGGACAATTTTCCACCCTAAAATGCCATTTTAAAGGATCTTTTCCAAAATGATTAAACTTTTTCATCAGCAGAAAGATGTAGTTCATTGCTATGCATGCTTGCCATTGCTTGGGCATAATAAAAATTATCCCTTGAGTAGGGACATGTGACAAAAACATGTTTTTTTCATAATCTGAAAGAAGGGTTGTCATCTTTGAAGGGTGATAACTGTGATTAAGCTACCACTTTGGAACGGCTATCATGTTGAAATATTACCTAGAGGTATAGACCTTTTCAAAAAAAGAACTTAGAATTTGCCACCTTGAGTGGTACCAATAAGCCAAATTCCTGGCCTGGGCCCATGGACTAAAATATAGAAACACAAAATCGTGTTTATTTCACATTGACCAAAACGCGTTCGATGTTAACAACCGTGTAGACAAATTGCATGCGTGTGTAATAAAATGGTGTTTTCCTTTTTCAGTGTAATCTAGCTGGGACATTAGCGACAAAGGAAGTCCAGATTGTTTGTTTTAGCCGGGGGGAGAGACGTTCATTTTACTGCATTTATTCTCGACATAATCGGACTTATATAGACTAAACCACAACCATGTAAGTAAACCTTTAGCTTTCGTGTTAATCATAATCTGTAATTCATTTAATTATACATGCGTTTTGTGTTTTGTTTCTGCTAGTATTTTACTAAATCGCCGCCTAGTAGACTCTACAACTGTACCGTTATACAGTCTTTCCCACGTACAGACGCCTGCAGAACAACCTTTTATAAAATTGTCATGTTTGATGAATTGATTCTTTCGATCTTAATTTAGATATTTACAAACATCTCTTTTTTTAACGAAACGTTGTCAGAGTTCGCAAAAACATAAACAAATGTGTCGACTGAAACAAAATGCAACGTCTGTTTAACTTTGTCTATTTTGCGACTACATATATCTAGATATTTACAGTTCAACTGTTGTTTATATTATTTCTATTCACAGCAAAATGTTTAAAGTAACAGGAAGTTGACATTTTTTCTAATCGTATTCGCAATTTAACGCTCTTGCAGCATAGGGCATTCGAAATCATTGTGTCAGAAGGATACATTGATTGTAATGTTCAATTTCGCATTTTACCACAATGTTTTCAACTCTTTTTAAAAAATACTTTTATTGATAAAGAATTCATATTGCCTTCGAAGTTCTTGTTTTATCTGCTGCATAAATTGTGTATGTGGGAAAGGGTTAAATGACTTCTATTTTCAATTTTACGTTAATGTTATTTATTTTTTAAATTCATTATTGCTGACAAAATGGACATGATTTATTTGTAAAGCCACGTCGACATTTTGCACTTTGAATAGTTTGATTAAAAAAGATAAAATCCTGACAAGATAATGTTATTTTAAGACTTTCACTATTCATGTACACTGTCATCAAATTCCATTTCGAGTGAGAACCACTCGAGGCTGTCCGTCACAGTCAACGTAAGTGATCAGAACAATAGATAAGGGAGTGTTTACCCCTCTTTCCCGCAAGCAAACACATCTTCAGATGACATGTCAATAAGATAAATTACTTTTTGAGAATATTTTCATTTGGCTTATTTGTTTTCAAAACTATTCTCAACAGATTAATATACTTTCGTTTAATTAATCCTTCCCTTAATATAGACGCTTTCTTGTGCCTTTGCAGCAGACGAATTTAAAAAAAAAAACATGGCGACACAAGAAGAAATTGCTCAAAACAAGCAATTTTTCCTTTTGTCACCATGTTTTCAACTCTATTTAATCAGTGAACTTTCCTTGAGGGAGTTTCCGCCCTTTTTTTTTATCGAGTATGCTCTACTATATATTTGCTGCCTTTCGAAAATAATCGCGTGCTCAATCCTCATGTGTAAAGCCACGTCAATATTTGCTCTTCAAAACGTTGACAAGAAGATAAAATCCAGACAAGATAAATGTCATTCTTAGAATTTCACTATTCATGTAAACTTTCATCATATTTTATTTCGAGTCCAAACCACTCGAGTCTATCGGTCGTCTGTGATCAGAGCCATAGATAAGGGTGCGGTAACACTTTTCCGCTTGCAGACGGAACTGTGCATCAGACGACTTTTACCCTTTACCTCATATATACGCTTTCTGACACCTCTGCAGCAGATGGCAATTTGAAAACATAGTGCCAAAAGAAGAAATTGCTCAAAACGAGCAATTTCTCCTTTTGACACAATGTTTTCCACTTTTAGTCATAGTTTATCCATTCAATTATAGAGATTTTCCATTATTTGACAAAATATGTTCAAAGTAGTCTGCTGCATAATTGTCGTATGATTTTTCCTTTTGCCACACTATTTTCCACTATTTTCATAGATTATAGAGATTTTCTATTTGTTGGCGAAATATGTTTAAAGTCGTCCGCTGTAGAATTGTTGTAAAAGGGAAAGGTTTAAAAGTATGTTCTTTGAAAGAAAGGTATAATAACACAGTTTGAGCAATGCTTTTTTACGCCACCATCTTATCAGAAGCCGTTTGCTGTACAAAGTAGAGATATTTCATGAGCAATTTGTTCTTTTACAAGCATTCGGCTATGTCTTCAACTGTATTCAATCTATTATACTTTCAATTTTAGAGGATATCTATCTTTTTGCCTAAACGTTGTTCGAGTCGTCTGCTGCAGATTTGTTGAATTTCGGGAAATGATTAAGTTTTCAATCGCTATTTGACCTAAATACTCGATATTGTGGGTATCATCAGTAAGGCGATTCTTTTGAAAACCCACAAACTTGGTATTTTTTATTTTACTTATATGACATAAACTGTTGGGCAAAGTTATTTATCCATCCGTGTAAAGGACTATAAGTGCTCAAAAGTATTCATGTAAGTAATGTAAACACGTAAGCGTTGCTACAACCACAAGTTTATGTTTACACTGTCTTAAATGTGTTCTTATAAATGTCACAGATCTAAGAAAAAAGAGTGCCACATGTATTATCGAGAGACATATAAATACATTAAATATATGTATATATGTCTCTATATTATCGAGAGACATATACATACATTAAATATATGTATACATGTCTCTATATTATCGAGAGACATATACATACATTAAATATATGTATATATATCTCTGTATTATCGAGAAACATATACATATATTAAATATATGTATATATGTCTCTGTATTATCGAGAGACATATACATATATTAAATATATGTATATATGTCTCTGTATTATCGAGAGACATATATATATTAAATATATGTATATATGTCTCTGTATTATCGAGAGACATATAAATACATTAAAAATATATGTATATATGTCTCTATATTATCGGACAACACTGCGCTGTTTGAACATACAAGTGCACTAGATTTACATCAAGTTAATGTCTTCATTTCACCTATATTCGTACGCCCTGACGTTAAATGTCAATGACTAAACACTTTGTAAGACATGTGTATATATAAGCGGTGCTCCAGGGAAACAACCAAAGCGTAATTATAACACGAGTATATATTATGAGAGATGCTTTAGAAAAACCAACATTAGCATTATTAGTACACGTGTATCTAAAAGCCCTGCATGCGCAGCCACGGGGTCTTAGGCGTATCTTTGACCTATTAGCGAACAGTGCTTCTGCAGATCCCGATCAATCCGCAAGGATGCTAAGTTTGATCATGGCCTGATCTTCACCGACCGTAACATTCCCGTATGTTGGTTTTCAAAGAGCAACACTCATTTTTTAAAACATTCCGGTATTGGCTCACGTATGCTTCATACACGAGGTCCTAAGATACCTTTTGGTTCATTCATTGAGATCACTGTTCCCTCATGATGTTGACATCATCATTCGCCAGATACCAAAGCATAATTAAAGATGGTTGTTTTATTACAAAATGTCACCATCTTGAACGAATATTTATTATTTCGAGCTCGTAAGAGAAGAGAAACAGATCGTTCAACGTAATATTGAATTGTACCCGCTACGCTATTGTCAAAGTCATAAGCAATGGACGTGTCCAAGGACGTCTGTAACAGGGAAAAATGAACAGTGGAAAAGCGGAATGGTCGCAATGGAAACTACTCCGATGCACACACCTGGAAACCTTATCATTCCTTTGTGATTTGGGTAAAGGGCCAGATGACCTACTTTCAAAATGAATAGAACAAAAGGGTTTCAGATGCAGACGGAATGCAAATAGAGCATTGTCCAGTGTTAACCCAGACGGCGGGGAGGGTGTGACCATAATCACGAGTTGAATATCGAATAAAAAGAGAAAACCTTTTGCGCTAAGTAGTTGTTTACTCTAATGTGATAATGCAGCAACATGCACTACTGCAACGCAAAAATGCAAAGAAAGGTTAAAGATATCCCACTTATGACAAATCTGCGATAGACGACATTTGAGAACATATAGGCAAAACCTTGTAAACTATCTATTAATATGAGAAAACTTATGGAATAAAAATTGAAACCATTGTGACAAATGGAGAACACATTCATTGTGAAGTTTTTGTTCATTTGTCACAATGTTTAAACAGTTGTTGCTGTACAATCGTCGGATTTGAGAAATGCTTAAAAGGGGGAAAAACACTTTGATGTAACTAATAAACTATATACCTATAGCACATTTAATTAATTCTTTTCACGTAGCAAATTAACCCTTTACCTCATATAGACGCTTTCTGACGCCTCTGCAGCAGATAGCTTTTTGAAAACATAGTGACAAAAGAAGAAATTGATCAAAACGAGCAATTTCTGCTTTTGACACAATGTTTTCCATTTTTAGTCATAGGTTATCCATTCAAATATAGAGATTTTCCATTATTTGACAAAATATGTTCAAAGTCGTCTGCTGCAGAATTGTCGAATGAAGGATAGGGTTAACTCTTTCAGCGCCAAAGGCAATAATGAGGTTTTTGCAAACAATGCAGATTCAGGTGAAATCAGCATTGCTTGCCTCTTAGTTACCAAAATAGTCCAACACCTTCATAAATTGAGAAATTGACACACCCGATTTTGTACACGGAATAGTCTACATTAAACAATTCGGCGCTGAAAGGGTTAAGGGTGAACGACCGGACGAGCTAAATTTAGCTAATAGCCGTCGTAATCTTTATTGTGACGTAACCAAAGTTCACGCTGCTCTGATAGACACATGATTACGTCACACTATGTCGGCATTCAAATATACAATCAATGTGTCAATTAACACTGGTAAATATTTACCCCGACGGATAGAACAGTTCTATAAACAAATTACCTTGTCCAACTGATTTTCAATACCTTTCCTGCGATGTTTTACTGTAGCAGTTTGGATATGCAAAGGGTAACATAGACATTTAGTGCATCAACCTTTTGTATGCAAGCAGATGTATTTTGACTTATACGCAAAAACAATTTCGAGATTTAAAATATTGCACAACTTTTAATAGGAAAGCACCTTTTTATCAGACGCAGGTGTAATAAATGCAATAAATGGAATGTAACATAGTACTTAGCGGGTTATCTTTGAAGGTAGTGCTAATTTTCACCGTCAGGTGGCGGGGTTTCCAGTCTCCCGTTGTGCATCCCCTGTTATTTATAGCGCGTTCCCCGTAAGGATGAATCAAATATTACATAATTCCTGCTGATCAACTTGTCAGTATTAACCCTTTCCCTCATATAGACGCTTTCTGACGGGTTTTTGAAAACATAGTGACAAAAGAAGAAATTGCACAAAACGTGCAATTTCTCCTTTTGCCACAATGTTTTCAACTTTTCGTCATAGGTTATCCATTCAATTATACTGTATAGAGATTTTCTATGTTTTGACAAAATATGTTTAAAGTCGTCTGCTGCAGAATTGTCGTATGAGGGAGAGGGTTAAGTGGTTCCTAGAATCGGAGTGTTTCTTACATCCAACCGACACTTTCTTGTATAGCCGACGCAGCACCTTCACCGTGTACTCTTTCATTCAATAAACGGGCAGGTTGTAGAACTTTATATATCGAGGCAGACCCTAATGCAAGTGGGTAACATGAATCAAAATGTTGGGGCATTCACAAGGATATCCGTTCAATCGTTTAACAATATCCCACGTGTACACACATATCGACGCTTTTGCAGCAGATGACTTTTAACTAAGGACATGGTGACAACGAAGAAATTGCCCATGATGAGCCTTTTGGAAACTAATGCGACAAATAATTCACTGCTCTCAGTGAGCAAGTTCTTCTTTGTCACAATGTTTTCAGCTTCATTCAGTTAGGATATGATTATAAATAATGCCAAGATTGTTTCAAAATGTCTGATGCAGATTTTTTCTTTGTGGGTAAGGGAGGGGGTTCTTCATTATTGTTATACCTAATCATCGTCCTCATGGGAATAATACAATTATCTGTTACTTGTCAATTATCCTTGGTATTTAGCGAAATGAATGTCCACGTTAAGCAGTTATCAAGGGAGCTGCAAGCTGACATTTTGAAAAGTACATCAACACCAAAGAGACAATGGTCAACGTTATTTCCAACGTTATCAAAGACTGCAGGGTTTCCTTTCATTCATCACGAAGATTTAGGGGTTCATTATAGATCCCTAATATCCGATATTATCGATTTTATTGGCGGTGCCTAAATGTCAATATTTGTACTGTCTTTATCACTGTTTGAGGTGCACTAGATTACACAAAGCTTGATAAGAACGGATAAACACTCGTAAATAAAATCAACCAACACTCAGTTATAAAATCTCTATTAATCGTTAATGAAAGTATACTTTTCGGATTCACTTAAAAACATTGTGGCAAAAGGAGAAACTGCTCATAATGCTCAATTCCCCCTTTGCTTCACTGTTTCCTGAAAACGTCGACTGTAGGCGAGCTAAAATGCGTCTGTGTAGAACTAAAGTGTTTGCCTTTCACCTCATATATAGTAAAGTTATAGTCATCTGCTTATGGCGAATCAGAGTCAAACAATGTCTGTACTGTTATATATTATATCGACACTGAATTCATGTGGTAAAAGTGTCCGCATAGTGAACGGGAGACCAGGATTCGACCCCCGGTCCCGGTCGGGACTTATCACAAACCAGTAATGGCGTTCAGGATTATGGGGATAGCAATGCGACTGATGATGCATCGGTTTCTGGATAAGTAATACCGACAGTACTGGTCATTTACGCAGGAAACGTCGTGATAAAACGTAACTGTTGTTGACATAGACAAACTGAACTATGTTAATGATTCACAATCTCTGTTGAAACCAGTCACGAATATTCATGTCCTAGTATTACGTGATTTTGGTACAACTTTCTTTTTGATTCATTTCTATCAAAAGGAAAATAGTTTAAACTTGACAACAATGTTTAATTGATATGTTTTCCACAATCACACACAACGCAAACCTGACGGGTAATATATTGCTCAAATAATTATATGTACAGACATTTACCCGGGTTAAACCTTCAACAATCACGCATTCAAACGTTCAAGGACACATGCTAATCGTTAGTTTTAGGTCAGGGCTATTGATGCAGAAATTATACATTACCATGGAAACCTTTCACAGTCGTATTTTATGGATGAATTTCCGAAATCAATCATGTCCATGTCCAACAGCGAAATGGGTTCTTTAATTGACTTGGCATAATTGATTGTCCATATCGGATTAGCAGTCATCCCTTTATTATTTATGCAGCAGTTTCAGAATGCGTGCGTGACCGAGTTTAACAGAATCAAATTCTTTATTTTTCAAAATGTTTGTTAGTGCCATTTGCTTATCATATATATATATATATATTACGTTGAGCAATCCGCCGCCCGTCTGACTAGCACGGGTAGGCGAAATTTGAGACAGGCCATTCCGGGTTCAATCCACATCGCGACAGATTACATTATAGTATGGCAAGGCTTACTTCCTACCCTATTACTGAGTTGATCGTGATCCAGATATCATTGGCGAGCTGTATAATGGTTCTTAAATTCGACGTAAAAGAACTCAGCATGGATCAAAGAAGTCCAATGTTTCTTCGACATTGTTATAACGGTCTGTGTGATAGAGCGTCCGCCTTAAGTGCGGCAGATCGCGGGTTCGGTCGCCGGCCGGGTCATACCAAATTCTTTCAAAGATGATATTTGTGGCTATTATTCCTTGCCGATCAGGATTATTGGGTAAGCATTACCGAGTTGCTGGTGTTAGGTAAAACGGACTAGCTGTACCCAGGTAACGTCCTGGTATAACTGAATACTTGTTGAAGCCATGGTATAACTGAATACTTGTTGAAAGCCATGGTATAACTGAATACTTGTTGAAGCCATGGTATAACTGAATACTTGTTGAAATCCATGGTATAACTGAATACTTGTTGAAAGCCATGGTATAGCTGAATACTTGTTGAAAGCGGCATAAAACATTCAAACAAACAAACCTCTACATTTTGGGAAGTGTGATACAAAATACAGAAAAATAGTCCCCATAATTACGGCAAAACAACCGTCTCTCTAGATTAGTTCGCTGTTTGACCGTCACACACTTATTTGAGACGGTTTCGCCAGGTTTCATGGACTTAATGGATTTTCTTTCGACTTTAAACCCTTCACGCTAAAGTCAATGTAACGGTTTGGTAAACTTACAGTCCGTTGAGTGATACGACTGCATGTAGATGTATTTGATTAAAAACCTCATACGTATGCATCTAACAATCAGCTTCGAATACATAGGATGCTAACGGCTCTTCTGCTTATCAAAAGCATTTTAGTCATTTCTTTAAAGTGAACGTAAAAAATACCTGCAAAACTAGAAGACTGATGTTTGAGGCTAAAGGATAAACTTTAAACCACTATTCAATAGCCGATCATTTGTTATAAACCGATTTATCGATTATTGATTTCGGCTTCGATCAAAGTTTATCCTCTCTCCTTGTGCAGCTGTACATGCCTTGGTGCCATATTAAATGTGTAGGCGTATAAGTTGGCTTGCCTATCATTATTCCGTAGTGTAAATTATCCGCATAGTAACTCAATGCTTGCAGAAAGGAAAAGCGGCATTATCAATTCACGATATTTAAATGTAATATTTCGTTTTCCAAGATGTTTTTATCCGCGTATCCCGATTTGAGGTCTTAACCCTTTCCCTCATACGACAATTCTGCAGCAGACGACTTTGAACGTATTTTGTCAAAACATAGAAAATCTCCATAATTGAATGGATAACCTATGACAAAAAGTGGAAAAACATTGTGGCAAAAGGAGAAATTGCACGTTTTGTGCAATTTCTTCTTTTGTCACTATGTTTTCAAAAAGCCGTCTGCTGCAGATGCGTCAGAAAGCGTCTATATGAGGGAAAGGGTTAATGCATCTGCGTAGTGAATTCTCAATCGAGCCTTTGTGTTATCACTGTCCTAATAGGCCGCATTTAACGTATACATATATCTGAATGCACATTCTGACAAAAACTGGAAGTGTAACCCCAAGTACTTTTATAAAGTCAATGCGACATGCGTCATTCGTCTTCCACCAATGGGCTTAGTCTATGTGGAAAAGCAGCCAGTTGCTTGGGAAGATTGTTGTGTGGAGTACTGGTGTGCGAAACCCAGGAAATGCATGAGTAGGTGAACTGGTCGCCGTGATATAACTGAGAAATTGTTAAAAACGGCGTTAAACCCCAATCAATCAACCCAAGTACTTTTATTCCAACACGTGTGTAAACGATGTCAAAGCGATTTGTTAGTAAGACCCAACATAACTTGACGCGGCCAGGTTTTACCCTTTCCCACATATAACAAATATGTAGCAGACGACTTTGAAAATATCCTATCAGATATTTGAAAAATCTTCATAATTATATTTGAAAACATTGTTGCAAATGGAGAAATTGCTCATCATGAGCAATTTCTCATTTTGCCACAATGTTTTTAAAAGTCGTCTACTGCAGAAGCGTCAGACTGAGTCTTCAAGTGGGAAAGGGTTAGGTTCGTTATTTAGAGACCAATTATATTAAATGTATTTAGAAAGGGTGTCCGTAATAAACCAATATGTTAAAACCGTGTTCGATAAGAATCAAGTCCATTAATATTCTAATTTTCGTCACGAGGGCTTTGGGGTAATTATATTTATGAACTGTGGGCGTTAGACTATTTGTCTGGACTATTTACCTGACTTATTAAGACACCGTCAACGTTAACAGTTTCAACGTTAACAGTTTCAACGTTAACAGTTTCAACGTTAACAGTTTCAACGTTAACAGTTTCAACGTTAACAGTTTCAACGTTAACAGTTTCAACGTTAACAGTTTCAACGTTAACAGTTTCAACGTTAACACCTTCAACGTTAACAGTTTCAACGTTAACACCTTCAACGTTAACAGTTTCAACGTTAACAGTTTCAACTTTAACAGATTCAACGTAACGTTAACAGTTTCAACGTTAACAGTTTCAACGTTAACAGATTCAACGTTAACAGTTTCAACGTTAACAGTTTCAACGTTAACAGATTCAACGTTAACAGTTTCAACGTTAACAGATTCAACGTTAACAGATTCAATGTTAACATATGCAACGTTAACAGTTTCAACGTTAACAGATTCAACGTTAACAGATTCAACGTTAACAGTTTCAACGTTAACATATTCAACGTTAACAGTTTCAACGTTAACAGATTCAACGTTAACATATTCAACGTTAACAGTTTCAACGTTAACAGTTTCAACGTTAACAGATTCAACGTTAACAGTTTCAACGTTAACATATTCAACGTTAACAGATTCAATGTTAACATATGCAACGTTAACAGATTCAACGTTAACATATTCAACGTTAACAGATTCAACGTTAACAGATTCAACGTTAACAGTTTCAACGTTAACAGTTTCCCACATGCGGACGCATCTGCTGCACATGACATTTGAAAACAATGATCAATGTCTCCTTTTGGAACAATAAATAATTATATTTTAATTTTATTTTTTCAATAATTTTGCCTAGGCGTTTTATCTCAAAATCTGCTGCATATTAGTTTCATGTAGAGAGTGTTTAATGACAACTTAACAAAACCTTGTACTTTTAATAAAACACTTATTAATGTTTCCCTTTATCTGCACTTACGTATTTTGCATGGTGGAGATAGAAGACATAATGACCTCCATGCACGACGTTGTGGTACGAGTCTCATTGGGAGAAAGTGATCGTCCTCCATAGACGGAGAAAACCATGCAACGGTGTCGCTTTGATGCGTCCGCGTCAGCTGCTGAGGCTATTAACTCCACCATTTTTCTCTTCCATACCTAGTTTTAGCTATGAACTCTTCCAGATACACTGCTGGACATGTCCATTAAAAAAACCCTCAACATTGAAAAGGTTAACAAAACGTCCTTATTATTGGTTCCAGTAATGCTTTATACAGAAATATTTTCTTTATACACATTTTGCTCAACCCGTAATAACATCTTTAAAAGAACATCCATACATTGAAATATTGTTTACGTCTTTTTATTGGTGAAATGCCATTAAACATCCATCCATCATGCCGAGCCCCGGTAGTTCAGTCGGTAGCGACGCGGGCTGTCAATCCAGGGGTTGTGAGTTCGAATCCCGGCTCGGCCAACTTTCTTTCCGACGATTGACAAAAGTCAATGCGACACGCGTCATTCGTCTTCCACCAATGGGCTAAGTCTATGTGGAAAAGCAGCCAGTTGCTTGGGAAGATTGTTGTGTGGAGTACTGTTGTGAGAAAACCAGGAAATGCATGAGTAGGTGAACTGGCAGCCGTGTTATAACTGATAAATTGTTTAAAACGGCGTTAAACCCCAATCAATCAATCAATCCATCCATCATGGAAGAATACAACACGGTAACACTTGGTGATAAGTAAACTAATTGTTATCTCGTGTATCGCGTGTCATGGTATTAAATTAGTATTGTCCCCTTTAAATGACAGGTTGTCAGTTATGTTAATGAAATTAAGTAATTATATTCAGTCAGAATATACCGACAAGCCGAACATATAAAGATGTAGTAATGCATGTTTCGAGCATGTGGTACCGATACTTTTGTGAGGCGTAAAACAGATAGATCATCCTAGATTATTAGTTTAAAATTTAAAACTTTGATGATTGATTATGGTTTAACGCAGTTTTCAACACTAGTGCAGTTGTTAACCTGTGGACAATTCGCTATATTAACGTGTCGTTCTCGTAAACCACACAATGCTAGCTAAGTCGAACGTTACATAAATGAAGTAAAGTGGTCTATCCCATAGATAGACAATATGAAGCTATATGTTTGTATTAGGGGATACTAATACAGCCTTGCTATAGAGCTAGCTTTTGTAGCGACGTGGTAGAGTGTTCGCCTCCGGGACAAGAGGTCATGAATTCGAACCCTTGCTGAGTTACATAACGGCCAACATAATTCAGGCAAACACAAATGGTACGGACATGTACCTGTTCAACCTCTGTTTATTTCTTTCAATTGTAAAAAGTTTGAATGTTTATTTTGCGGTTAATGCGTCGCTCTGCAATATGATAAATGAGCAGTGAATGGCTTACTTAGCCAATCCTACATATGACCGGTACTGTGCCAACTTGCAACAATTGATGATCCAGATAAACCAGTGCATCGTTTCAGTCTGATCAGGCTCTGCACCAATTTGACATCGCTACAAAGGTACAAAGGTCCATCATACATATGCATGGAAATACATAGAAGTGGGTAGTAACACAATTCCAGATCTTTGTCAAGGCTGCGTTTATTGTAATGCGATAAATGACGGCTACCATTGTCTGCTCTTTTTAGATTGTCCGTACGCTCAAATCTCATATCTGTCTGACCATTCACTCTTCGCATCATGTAGTACCTTTTACCTTTGGCGTGCTCAGCTTCTTAAAAAAGAAACTATGTATTCACAGCACGTACGTGTTATACTGCATATTTTAGCAGACTACGTCATTGATAGTTCCTTTATGTCAGCTTACATACTTACCTTGACCTGCCTTAAAATCTAAGATCACGAAGAGCTTTGTTATTTATTTCCAAATATCAGTTGAAATATTAATTTCGTAATGATACTTTTGGCATGGGTTAAAAATGAATTTGACTGTAAACAATTTAATATGTATAAATGAGCAGTCCCGCGAGAAAGCCAACATTGTGGCCTCTGCGTAATGTATCGACCCAGACCAGCCTGCGCAGTCCGCGTAGACTGATCCGGGTCGACACATTCCTTCTCAGTGGGATAGAGGTATAGAGTTATGATTCATGAACAAGAAAATCCACTGGAGGCAAAAAGTGTTTGTTCGGGTTAGCCTGCGCTGCATGCTCAGGCTGATCCGGTCCATACTTTACGCAGAGACCACACTTTTGGTTTTCATGGGACGGCTCAAATTGACTGCACTGAGAAATTACTCAATGTCTTAAGAAATACTTGACATTTATTCGAATAATGAATAACATAAGAATTTTTATAACATGCCATTGGATGACATATCCATGTGTGAATGTCAACTCTTTACTTGATTTCAAATGATTTTGTAAAGTCGGCATTTATCAAGATTAATTCTTCCTGCCTTTTCTCGAATTATTCTGTGATTTGATAAATATTCGGAGCAACATGATGTGAATTTGGAACAATATTTTATCACATTTAAATGCAAAAATGATTTGAATTAAATCTATTATAACTTATGATGTAGATAGAAGTAGTATTTAGAGTATTTACTGTATTGAAATCACTTCTTATGAACAATCTAGAACACTAAGATACTTACTCTCTTCAGTTCAAAAGAAAGCGTTTTATCTAATGCAAGTATTCGCAGCATACTTTGACATATCATTAAAACAATCGCATGTTTATTAAACGCCTTTCCCATGACCTTCCGTGCTGATACTCAATTCGCTACACAGCCATTTTATCTGTGAGAGATAACGGTTCCAAATCTAAGGACGAAAAACATTTTGTTGATGCCGTTGCACGCTGGATAACGCATATTGCTTTTTATATATAACCCTTTCCCCAAAACGCATAATCTATTTAATACAACTTTGAAAAGATATAGGCTTAATATGAAAACATATATATAAACGAAACCAAATTATTGAAAAGCATTTTTGTTTGTTTGCTAAGGATGTGTCGAAATGCGTCTATACGTGGGAAAGAGTAAAGCGGGTTTTGCAATTTAGCTACGTACGCATTTAGAAACAAGCTGATTGGAGCGCAAAGTGTGGATCATCGTGTCAAAGTATCCAAATAAATGTACATGTACTTTGATAAACGTAACCATACCAATTTCCGAAATAGCTTTATAAGTATTCGTAGTTAATAAAAACAACCACTGAGTCGTAAATCGTGAACATATCGTAAAATCATGTTGATGATAAAATGTCGTGACAACGTCTCTAAAATAGTTTACATTCAAACTCAGTCGTTGTACGCTTCGAACGATACCCAACGATACCCGATTAATACTGTTCGATCGACTTTTAAATCGATTTGAAGTCTATTTAATTTCATTTTAACAAAGAATGACTTTGAAGCTATTGTCTTAATGTTATACTAGTCAAACTTAATATGTATTCAAGTCCGAGCAAGTATTACTAGATTCATATTCAGACCGTGTATGCAGCATGAGCTCTAGCTTAGACGAATTTTGTATTTATTAAATTTCTTATTTTATCCTCCAACCCTATGTTGGGGGTACTCAAAAGACTCGTCTGATTGAGACGATTATTTTGAGTACCCACATCATAGGGTTTGGTTGGATGATATGAGAGATATTGTGGGTAAAAGAGCTGTATGCTCCTCCTTATCTGGACCTCTGGTGTATGTATCAGTTAGGAAATCAGTGTATATAGTGTAGATAAAATATACAAATGGGTCATCCTCTCCCCGTGTGTAATAGATGTCTTAAAGCCATTACAATTTATCTCCCTTGTCTCAAAACCATTACAATAGTTATCTCCCTTTAATGTAATTATAACCGCTCACCTTTGACATTTCAAAAAACTATCCTTTATGTTTAGATCACCTGCGTCGAAGGCTCAAGGTGATCTATTCTGATCTTTCTCTGTCCATCGTCCGTCTGTCCGTCCGTCGTTCGTCGTTAAATTTTAGCTTAAAACTATAACTTCCTCATAGTTTAACCAGAAGACCAATTTCAACGAAACATCACAGGAATGTTCCTTTAGTGGTCCTCTTTCAAAATTGTTCAAAGATATAAATTACATGGATAACTTTGGTTGCTGCGCCATCAGAAAGGTGGAAAAGTGGCAAAATGCCTAAATTCTTCTCCTCTGAATGTGCTAATCGTATTTTAACAGGCTTTATCAAATTATTCCTGATATTGGCAAATACACATTTGTTACTATACTATCACTAAGGCGGTCGATTAAGGGCCATCTTGGCCCTCCTGTTTAAATTGTTCACGTATAATGCCATTATCTGTTTGTGGAAAAGATGTTAGGAACTTTCTTTTATCACAAACTGTGTTATGTCTCTTACGGTTCCATTTGCCAGTATAACTGTTTGCCCAAGTCCTTAGGATATGTGAAATGACTGCTCGCTCTAGATCATAATCTATCTGCTTGTGCAAGACCATGTATTGAAAGAATCCCAAATCGAAAGAATGCTTCAAAGAGACATACGGTTGAAAAGCTATTTGTCTTTAAATGATAAATATGCTGACAATATTACAAAGGGAAACATTGTTAAAGAAATTGTCGATAATTTGGTTTATTATTTCCAAATGCTAGACTTGTATACCAAGGATTACTATGATTAACGTAACTGCAACGAAATGTCGAGTAGTATATTTTGAAATGAGAATTAAAAGTAATCCTATTATGACGAGGAACTTGATATAAATATTTGTTTATGTTCCCATAATCATTGTTTAATATGTATCAGCACTATATACTTCTGGGATCCGTTTGATAGACAATAAACAGTCAACTTAAACATTAACCCTGTCCCACATGCAACACTGTTACACATATATAGCAGACGACATTGAAAACAATTAGGGAAAAATATGTGAAATCTTTGTAAATGAAAATATACTCGATTTTCACGAAGCATCGTTTGGTTTGAGGTCCGAATTACCAGTTATAATATAACGAAACATGTATATATGTTTATGGTTTAATTTCATCTTATTAAGGGAATCCGCGATGAGATTTCATACATCAACAACATATTTAAATGATGTGACATGCCGTAAATGCATGAGAAAGCTATTCAAACACCCACACAAATGCGGGGTCGCTTTCATCAAATTCGTAAACACTTAGATATAGTAATAAAATATCACACAGAGGAGTGGTTTTGATTGATTTGGTTTTAACGCCCTCAACAATTCAACCAGTTTTCAGACATATGACGGCTGCCAGTTGACGGCTGCCAGTTCACCTACTCTTGTGTTTCCTGGCTTTCTCACACCAGTAATCCACACAAAAATCTTTCCAAGCAACTTGCTGATTTTCCACATAGACTGTTAGCCCTTTGCCACAATGATTTTTGACAAACAACAGACAGAATGTTGGTCGAGCAACACAACTGTTCGAAATCACAACCCCTGGATTGACAACTTGCGTCTTTTCCGACTGAGCTACCGGGTCTCGGCCTTCGAGTAGTGGTAACTGGCGTCGGACTTGTAGTTTTGACTATAATACACCGGACTAAATCGGTGGTGTAGCGGATGTCGTCGGATCGACCCCCGGCGGGGTCATACCAACGACTTGAAGCAATGGTAGTAATGGCTGCGCCCATGGGTTGCGAGAACATCATCACGACTGACTGGCATGTACCGGGATAAATGGACCAGTTGTACTGGTAACTTACCCAGGAGACATTGTTGAAAGCGGCGTTAAACACCGTTCAAATAAGCAAAACAAACACAGGACTGAATGTAGTAAATCTCTGTAAACGAGAATGATATATTGAATATAATAAAAAAAAAATTGGCAAAAGGTGAAATTGCTCATCATAAGCAAATTATCTTTTTTGTCACATTTTTTTTCTCTCCAAAAGTCGTCTGCTATAGATGCGTCAAAAAGCGTCATAAAGCACGATCTAATTCCTGACCTTGTCCACTTACGATATCACAAGCCAATACACTCTCACGTCGTCGTATATGATGAGTAAGTACGTTAGAATGAGTGCGTTACATACAAGGAGGAACTACTCTAAAAACACATCGTATAATGTGACTCAATATCACTCGTTACGGGAACGCTCTTGTCAAACACTTCCGTCTTCTCTGAAAATACATGTCTATAATTACAATGTACATGACAGGCCGTAAAATACACCTAGAAATGTTTTAATGTTGTACTAGTACATCTACATTCAATGCCAACTTAAGACCTTACCCTTTGGTAGAAAGAAAGGGAATTATTTTTATCGATACGGAATTTAAGCTATGTACACCTTTAAATCTGTCGTTAAATTCTACCCTTCTCTTAACAATATATACGCCCAATGACGAACAGGCCTAAATTCGCATACCTCAGCTTTTTTCTTGTGTCATTTTAGTCCTATTACGAATCCAGGACAACGTCTAGGAACAAGTATGCATACTATATGCTTAACCCTTTCCCACATACAACAATCTGCAGCGGACGACTTTCAAAACATCTAGGCAAAAGCATGGACATTCTCTATAATTGAAAGTATAATAAATGAAAAAAGGTTGAAAACATTGTGGCAAAAGGAGATATTTCTCCAAGTGTCACATTGTTTTCAAAACTCGTCTTTTTCAAAGAGCTGCATTGCCTACTAGGACACTTGCCTGCTAGGACACTTCTTCGAAGAAAGAAACGTAATAGGTCTCTGCTTATAGGAGAACAACCATTGTTAATCCACGTATGGCGGAATTGTGAAATTGGCTTGATAGATATAGTGGTAGAGCAAAGAACAATTTAAGCAACTTCATGTTGTGGTACTGGAAATAATCGTGTTAAACTCCGCCTGGTACCCACAGCATACGAATTAATCAATTCCCACATACAAGCCAAACGCTTTCAGGCGTCGTTACTGTAGACGACTTTTGAAAACAATGTGACACTTGGAGAAATGGCTCAAAAGGAGCAATTACAACTTTTACTACAATGTTTTTAACTCAACTGACGCATACAGTTGAAGGCCCGAAGTAACGAGTCTTGTCTGTCATTGTTAAATAGTCTCGCTCTACCCCCAACATCTATCTTTCTCGATCGTTGTTCGCAATGAAGTGTTTCGCCCTTCTCTTAAACATCTGACGTCTAATTCATCTAAGGCCAACTTTTAAGCTCAAGTCTAAGACACGGAAATTTCGCTGTAAGGTTTACTAGTTCGATATTGACGTTTTTAAGTATAAACTTGACTTTTGAATGTATACATAATTTAACATTAAAGACGTTTTATTATCAAGATTGTATTCGTTTGGGATAAAAACAAAAAAGAATTGCAGGGGTATCATATCCAAAACAAAGATTTTATTTTTTTAAACAAGTGGATTAATGCACTCTAATGTCATTCTTGAATCCGCTGTGGTCGAGTGGTTAGCGTCGGGGATTTCGAAACCGGGTGTCCCGGGTTCGATCCCCAGTCGCGGCACTACGGTCATGGTGGAGTGCCCTAGGGCAAGGCACATTTTCTAGCCTAGTACTGGTTTGTTTACCCAGGCATTATGAATAAGTGAACTGTCGCCGTGATATAACTGAACTATTGTTGAAAGCGGCGTAAAACCCCAACAAAATAAATAAATCTAATGTCATTCTAAAACAGATCACTACAAAGTGAAAAACATGATGAAAGTAATTTGAAAATTGTAAGATAGAATGTCTGTCACACACTGATAACGACAAAAGAATCTGGGTGCAATATAAAATACAGCGCCATTTTGAAATGGCTCACTGCATTGCAAAATATCGGACGGAGATAATATATAGTGTATTGAAGGGAGTTACTCGATTTTATACTAACTTTGTCTCAACGCTTTCGTACTCGATTAACACAATAAATGTACGTATTTTTTGTTATACATTTTCTTGTTCTGGTTGTTCTGGTTGTTCTATTTCTTGTTTTATGTGTGTTTGATTGTTCTAAATTTATATACATTTTAACTTTTATAATATGACTCAAATGCCGATAAAACTGTATTTTTAAAGTGTATTTTTTTTTCCAGATAACCATATTGATTTTTTTTAATTTATAGTTATACTACAAGAATATATTCCAAATTATATTTTGTCATTTTTTTAGCTCACCTGTGCACGAAGTGCTCAGGGTGAGTTATTGTGATCGCCCTATGTCCGGCGTCCGTCGTCCGTCGCCCGTCAACATTTTCTCCTCTGTAACCGGTGGATCAACTGGGATGAAACTTCACAGAAAGCATCCTCTCAATGTCCTCACCAGAATTCCTTAACATTTTTGGGATCCATGCAGAATTCTGGTTTCCATGGCAACAAAATGAAAAAAACTTCAAAATTCTTAAAAAATCTTCTCCTCCGAAAGTGTCAGGCCGATTTTCAAATTATTTTGTAGAAATGATCCTTGGGTGACCCTCTATCAGATTCCTTCAAGCCATGTTGATTGGTCGAAAAACATGGCCGCCAGGGGGGGGGGGGCTATTTTGCCTTATATGGCTATAGTGCAAACTTAAAAAATCTTCTCCTCCAAAAGTGTCAGGCTGATTTTCAAATAATTTTGTAGAAATGTTCCTTGGGTGACCCTCTATCAGATTCCTTCAAGCCATGTTGATTGGTTGAAAAACATGGCCGCCAGGGGGCGGGGCTATTTTGCCTTTTATGGTTATAGTGAAAACTTAAAAAATCTTCAACATCTTCTCCTCAGTAACCAGTGGCTCAATTGGGATGAAACTTCACAGAAAGCATCCTCTCAATGACCTCGCCAGAATTCCTTAACATTTTTGGGATCCATGCAGAATTCTGGTTTCCATGGCAACGAAATGAAAAAAACTTCAAAATTCTTAAAAAATCTTCTCCTCCGAAAGTGTCAGGCCGATTTTCAAATTATTTTGTAGAAATGATCCTTGGGTGACCCTCTATCAGATTCCTTCAAGCCATGTTGATTGGTCGAAAAACATGGCCGCCAGGGGGGGGGGGGGGCTATTTTGCCTTATATGGCTATAGTGCAAACTTAAAAAATCTTCTCCTCCAAAAGTGTCAGGCTGATTTTCAAATAATTTTGTAGAAATGTTCCTTGGGTGACCCTCTATCAGATTCCTTCAAGCCATGTTGATTGGTTGAAAAACATGGCCGCCAGGGGGCGGGGCTATTTTGCCTTTTATGGTTATAGTGAAAACTTAAAAAATCTTCAACATCTTCTCCTCAGTAACCAGTGGCTCAATTGGGATGAAACTTCACAGAAAGCATCCTCTCAATGACCTCGCCAGAATTCCTTCAAATTATTGGGATCCATGCAGAATTCTGAACTTATTTTGTAGAAATGTTCCTTGGGTGACCCTCTATCAGATTCCTTGAAGCCATGTTGATTGGTCGAAAAACATGGCCGCCAGGGGGGGCGGGGCTTTTTTGCTTTATACGGCTATAGTGCAAACTTAAAAAATCTTCTCCTCCAAAAGTGTCAGGCCGATTTTCAAATAATTTTGTAGAAATGTTCCTTGGATGACCCTCTATCAGATTCCTTCAAGCCATGTTGATTGGTCAAAAAACATGGCCACAAGGGGTCGGGGCTATTTTGCCTTTTATGGCTATAGTGAAAACTTAAAAAATCTTCTTCTCCAAAAGTGTCAGGCCGATTTTCAAATAATTTTGTAGAAATGTTCCTAGGGTGACCCTCTATCAGATTCCTTCAAGCCAAGTCGATTGGTCGGAAACTATGTCCGCCAGATGGCGGGGCTTATATAGCTAAAGTGAAAAAAAAAATCAGGTGAGCGATTCCAGGGCCATCATGGCCCTCTTGTTTCATTTAGACACGCTATTTCACGGATGTTAACAGTATTAGAAAACACACCACTTGTGTTGACATATGTAATACATGTATACATTGTAGATTGCGCTAGTATACCCCCAAGTCAAAGGGAAGCAACTCAATTATCGCAATTTCGTACAGAGTTATATATCCTTCATATTTTCGTTCCACGTTATCAACATTGTATTTTGCAATATTTTGATCTGCTTAAGCATATAAATTCATTACTTCAAGCATGGTATTGGCCATCTTCTAGGATAACAAAACATTGTTTTAAAGGGAGAAATTGTTTTCAACCCTTTTCAATATATGTTTTGTTCAATATACCCGAGTGTTGCGTACATGTATGCTTTCAAAGTCGTTTTTTTTCCCGACCATTTCAAAAAAGTTGATATTTCTCCTTTTAATTGTTACCATATACCTGATATGATAGCCGTAACCATTTCCAACATACGACAAATCTACAGCAGATGACTTTGGAAACATCTTGGACAATACATGAAAAATCTCTGTATATTATGACTATAGTTGAATACATTGTGGTAAATGGAGAAATTATTAATTTTTAGTAATTCCTCATTTTCTAACAATGTTTACAAAACTCTGCTGCAGATATATTAACTGTCGTCTGTATCAGGAAAAAGCAGCCATTTGCTTGGAACGACTCTTGCGTGACCTACTGGTGTGAGAAAGCCAGGAGACACACGCGTAGGTGAACTCGCCGCCTTGATAATGTTGAAACGGCATAACACCCAATCAATCGATCAATTAATCAGAGAATTAATCGAGTCATTCGGTGAAGAAGGATTTCCATGTCTGTATATATTGTAAAGGACATGGATTAGTCCTATGCAAATAAAGGACAGCCGTCTCTAAGGGGATCGTCGATATGTATATAGATATTTATGAAAATTAGCAGATTAGCTAGACTTGCATAGATTTGATTTGATTCGAGGGGTTTCCTTCACTGTCATAATACAAAATAAAGTGGAAAATCAAATTTAAAACATCATTATCTAAAGAGGGGAACTTGCTCCCTGTCCGACATTGTTCTTCTCCCTGTAGCATTTGACAATAAATACTAGTAATACTTCTAATAATGATAGTTAACATTATACTTTACTTTTTGTATTATTACATGCTTTACACATGCAGAATGGACAGGACCAGTTTGTATAAAGGTAAAACACTCGGAAAATAAACACGACTTTTGAGTGCTTTTTATGTGTTCTTGAAATTGCATTTAACAAGTTTATCCCGACTTGTTTTGAAAGGATTCATATTTAAATCGTGTGCGTGCTTTATATAACGTATTCTTCTTTTTTTTTAAAAAAAGGTGTTATATTATTTTTTTGTTTGTGAAGGCCAAGTGACAGTGGACACGTGAATGCATCATTCAGTTCACTTTACTCGTAAACGCGTAAACACAGTAACTGTATTAGTAATGGGTCTATGTGCAAAACGATACTGGTCTATACGATCGTTCTAGAAAGTGTACATCGTATCTAAGCAAAAATCAAGTGCAGTAGCCGTAAGTTGCGTGTGCGTGTGGTCAATTAGTTTGAACAAAACAAATTGGAAAGCAATTTGTAAGTGTCTTACATTGTGTTGGATGCGTTTCGACACGTGAAACGAAATGTGAAAACGCTTATTGTTTAGTGAAGACACGTTTCTTCTTTTTCTATTTTAAAAAACAATCCTTTGCGTTCAGAATTGTAAACTTGACCAACGTTTTGTCTTTATGTAGTCTGTTTGCGCTGGCCATAATGTACCATTTTAACATGCACTGACTGTACTTTATTGTTAACTTGATTAACCTTTTGTCTTCATGTAGTCTGTTTGCGCTGACCATAATGTACCATAACATGCACTGACTGTACTTTTATTGTAAGGTGCAGATTATCGATTTAGGATGTAATACGGACTCTCGTACATAGATGGATGTCCGTATTGCATACACTAGTACTGGTTTGTTTACCCAGGAATCATGAATAATTAAATTTAATTGCGCGCTAAATGACCTTAGCTGTCGATGCGCCATAAAACAATATACATTCATTCATTCCGTATTGAATACAACACATTTAAAGAACCCTTCTTCACACAAAGAGGTGTCATCATTATATAAATAATGTCGCTAAAGATCGGACACCGGCTTTCAATCACAATATGTGGTCAAGTGTTTATACTGATTGTTTTAATGTTGTGTAAGTACTGGTGTGGGAAAGCCAGGAAAACATGGGTAGGTGCACTGACCGCCGTGATATGACCAAAGCTGTTGAAATCGGCGTTAAACTCCAAACAAACAAACTGATTGTTTTAAAGTTATGGAATCTGCACAGTACAATTAATGTGGGGTTAAAAAAATACGGTCTGCCAGTCAAAGTACTCACTAGCTGTTTGTGTTATGAAACAATTCAAGTCTCGCTTTAGTCTAACAGCGATCCCCGATAGTTATTTTTGCGCAATATTATCAAATATGTTAACCATTTTCCCTCATATAGACGCTTTCTGACGCCTCTGCAGCAGACGGCTTTTTGAAAACAAATTGACAAAAGAAGAAATTGCACAAAACGTGCAATTTCTCCTTTTGCCACAATGTTTTCCGCTTTTAGTCATAGGTTATCCATTCAATTATAGAGATTTTCTATTTGTTGACAAAAATTGATCAAAGTCGTCTGCTGCAGAATTGTCGTATGAGGGAAAGGGTTAAAGAAACCTAAAGATTCCTTTTCATCGCAGTCTGAATAATTCAATAAGATAAGGAATTGTAGCACGCTTATTTTGACTTGATTTGTTTTTTAAAAGGAATTATATGTGTTCATTGGACATGATTGATACATGAAACGTAACTTTAAATCGATGATAGTGACAGCCTAGTGCATTTTTCAAAATGGATGTTGATATTATGAATAGCAATGCATGTGAATACATCTAGGAATAAGATACTGTGAAATGATAGAGTAAGTTTTGTTATTATTCCAAAATATAGTTCTAAACTTGATCAACCGTTTTTTCTTCAAATATCTTACTTAAACGACACAACACAATCAATGGTACTGTTTACACTAAGCATCTTGAAACGTCTCCTGGAAGACGTATTACATTCAAAAAGCCGTAACTCTGTCTTAATTTAGGTATCTCCGTTTTTCGCATGAAACGTTGATAAACGTAGAACGTGCCATACTCTGAAAGCCCAAATCTTCATTAGAATATGCGGATTCACAATTCATGTTCGAGTCTGAAGTGCACGTTTGAGTCTCTCACGTTTTCGCATGAAACATAGATACACGTAGAACTCTGAAAGCTCTAATCTTCATTACAGACTACGTGACTATGCGAATACTCAATTGTCTTAATGTTTAAACCACATTAAACCTTTCAACATGCGCACGCATTCTGACGCTTATGAAGCTGACGACTTTTCAAAGCAGTGCGAAACAAATAAAAATATTTCTCATTATGAGAAATTTCTCCATTTGCCACAACGATTTCAACTATATTCAATAATTGAATTTTCATTTATTGAGACTTTCTATATGTTTGCCTTGCTGTTTTCATAGTCGTCTGCTACAGCATTGTTGTATATGGGAAAAGGCTGGTATTCAGGAAACAGTAGGGCCTACCACATATAACACACTCAGGGGCGTAGCTCCTTTTAGGCACTGTAGGCACGTGCCTACACATTTTTTTCTACAAAATGCAGCTGCGGCGATACACATCTGCGTAATGTATCGACCAGATCAGCCTGCGCTGTCCGCGCAGACTTGATCCGGCCGACACATTCCGTCTAAGGGGGAATAGATAGAGTAGTGATTCCTGAAACAGAAAATCCACAAGAGGCGAAAAGTGTATATCCGGGTACGCCTATGTGGCATGCTTAGGCTGATCCGGGTCGATACTTAACGCAGAACCTACACATTGATTATTGCCAAGCTACGCCCCTGACACTTGTTTTTAACAATGTCAATTATAGCTTATACATGTATGTTCTTTTCTATTACAGGGTTGCAGGATTATTGGGGGCGGTGCCCTCGTTCAAAAAGCTCAGCTCAAGTCGGAGCGATGATTGGATAGATCGTATGAACCACATCTATACCGTCTTCCTACTGGTCATTTTCGCTGTCCTGGTCAGCACTGGTCAGTTCGTCGGTGACCCGATCCATTGCTGGTGCCCCGCACAATTCACGGGTGCATTCGAAGCGTATACAAAGAACTACTGCTGGATTAAAAATACGTACTATATTCCTATGATGGAAACCATACCAATTGATATTCACAAGAGACAGGTAGGTTACAAAATATTTCATTGAAAGGATTTTTTTTCCGGTAGAGCTTAATATATATAATAACAGATACAATCGAACAGATATTTTTTTTCATGAAACATAGTTAAATCTTTCACTGCCGAATTTCAAAAGTCGACTCTTTCATGTTGAATATTGGTTCACTCCATGTTTCGTCCAGTAGGACATTTGGTAAAATTAAATGTCTAAGTACATATTTCACGTGAGACGGCTCGTTATGGGCTGTCTGCAAGATACCTTATTGCCTTTGGCAGCGAAAGGGTTAATTCGTTGAGAGTCATACAATGATTTTAACAAATGAAATGCGCCCTAAACGTAACGTTTGAAGTAAATTTATTAGTGATATGTTTATCGAGTCCTGATGACATTCTGAAGACATTCTAAAGACATTTATCTCTCGACAATTTTGACCCGATTCTGACCTTTATGCAACTATATATGGGTCGAGTGTGACGATTTATGGCTCTGATTGGCTCTCCGTAGTTGGGCCATATGAATACAGATTGGTGTTAAATTAAGTGGACAGTAGTTCTAGTTGTATGTCAAAAGATGCTCCCATGAGTAAATTACATGTATACGGTCAGTGAAGGCTCTTTTCTGGGTACCCATTGTACGGAGGTGAATAAACTCTTTCTCACATGCATAAGCTTTCAGAGTTATTGAGATATTCCCTATGTTTTCTGAGTTATAGCGATATTCCCTATGTTTTCTGAGTTATAGAGATATTTTCCAATTTTTTTCTGAGTTATAGAGATATTCCCTATGTTGTCTGAGTTATAGAGATATTCCCTATGTTTTCTGAGATGCTTTCTAAGTTGTCTGTTGTAAGATGTGTTGTATATGGGAAAGCGTTAAGATCCAAAATCGTTAGTGGTGTTCGTAAATATCATGAGGACGAAAAGGTAGTTTACATTATCCCACCATGTAAATTTGATAGAAATACATGTTCGTCGTGATAATATAAAGGCCAGCTAAATACTGTCTAGAATACTAGGTCAATACATTGATAAAGCATACCAGGTCAATACTGTCGATTGATACATTTATGCAGAATACCAGGTCAATATTGTGGTATGATACATTTATCCAGAATACCAGGTGAATATTGTGGTATGATACATTTATTCAGAATACCAAGTGAATATTGTCGATTGATACATTGATCCAGAATACCATCTATTTCTCTTCACAGGAAGCCGAGATCACGTACTACCAATGGGTGCCATTAATCTTGCTCTTCCAAGCCTTCATGTTTAAATTCCCAAACGTTTTATGGAAGATGTTGAACGGTGGATCCGGCCTCAACTTGGACAAAATTTGCAAACTTGCCGATGAGACCCAATGGGGAGCTCCAGATGACAGGAAGTCCACCATTCAAAACATGGCTTTCTTCTTGGATCGCTGGCTGCTGACCCACCGTCCCTACAAGCACAACATGGTGTCCCGTATCAAGGCCAAGGCTTCAAGGTTGTTTTGCTTCTTGTGCAATAAGAGAGAGGGAACATTTCTGACAGCCCTGTATCTCTGCATCAAGGTTTTGTTCTTGGGTAACTGTATAGGACAGTTCTTCTTGTTGAACGCATTCATGGCCACAGACTATAATATGTATGGATTTGAATTTATCAAGATGATGCAAAACGGCGAGAGTATGCGAGAATCACCGAGGTTTCCCCGTGTGACGTTGTGTGACTTCCAGATCAGACAACTCCAGAACATTCAAAGGTAACTATACGATATACAATATGTCGGTCTATCTGAAGCACTTTATTTAAAATGTCTGTTAATATTAATCGTTTCCGTCATACAGACGCTTTTTGACGCCTCTACAGAAGACGGCATTTATAAATGAAACAGTGTGGCGAACGGTGAACTTTCTCCCTTTGCCGCAAAACTTTACTTTCATATGTAAAGATTTTCCATATTTTACAATAGATGATTTCAAAGTCGTCTACTTCAGATTTGTTGTATGTGGGAAAGGGTTACTGAATCTTAAACTGTGTTATACTTGATTGTGATCGAAATTGATGTTTATTACATATTCTGACCCATTAACAAATAATTCATTTTAAAAATAATTGAAACAAATTTATAACTAATTCGGCAAGAAAATCAGGTAAGTGTCACAGATGATAATGTGGAAAATATAATGTGTGTTGCCATTGAATCAATCTTTCTAACCAGAGAATCACGTTTATTTCAACAAGTTTTTGTTATTTTAGGTGGACAGTACAATGTATGTTACCAATCAATCTTTTTAATGAGAAAATCTTCATGTTTATGTGGTTCTGGTTCTTCTTCATTGCCTGCATGAGCGGATTCAACTTGATCAAGGTAGGTTTGCCTTATGATTTATTTTAACTATACTTTACATATTATTTTACAAACGTTTAGTATGTAAATGTTGCAACAACATGTACAATGTAATATGCAAATGAGGAAATTGAATTGAAATTATCTTTGGTAAGCCATTTTCAACAGTGTTTCTTTAAAATCATGGAGTCAAAACATGTTTTCATATCCCTTGGTCACAAACAAGAACTAGGCTAGAACATGTGCACGTCACCATGTCTACGTTACCATGGACGGGATCGAGTCACAATGGTCGATTTTCGTTTCACTTCTCCTAACTATTTTGGGATAAATCATATCTCATGAGCACCCGGGTTATGGATACTCCAAAAGACATTGCCTTGGTACTAGGTGAGTGTTGAATGAAATATCAAATGATGTCTGATTAGTTGATTTTCGTCTACACAAAAATAGATCTTTGACTCTAAAAATAACGTTAAGCTATTGAATAGAGTTGAAAGCATTGTGGCAAAAGAAGAAATTTCTCAATATATATGAGCAATTTCTTATTGTGTCACAATGTTTTCAAAGGTGAAGAGGCTTAAGAAATCGTCAGTATTTGGGATATACATGTATTTCAATTCTCATACTTATCCACTCCCCTTATAAACATAACTACAGTAAATACTTCTGTGTTTCAGTGGTGTTTCTTGATTGTCTTCAAGAGAAATAACTATCAGTTTGTGAAGAAATATTTGACCATCACAGATAAATTGAACTCGCCATCAGACAAGAAAGTGTGCAGAAAATTCGCCGAGAATTACCTTAGGTATGTTAATTTCATTCAATTGTGACAAGTGTCGTTCTTCTTCCACCAACGGACTACATAGGTGATGTTTGAATGTAGCCTGTTGCGTAGAAGCTGGCGCGAGAAAGACAGGAAACACGTGGTTGGTTATACTGACCGTCGTGATAACTGAAATACTGTTTAAAACGGCGTTAAGTTAACCCTTTCCCACATATGACAAATCTGCAGCATACGAACAATAATGAGCAATTTCACCTCTTGCCGCAATGTTTTCAAAAGTCGTCTGCACCAGAGGCGTCAGAATGTGTTTGTATGGTGGAAAGGGTTTAATTCCTACCAAACAAACTATATAACACTTGCACATTGAAACACGTTCAGATTAAAATCGTACACATAATTCATACTTTAGACGTTGTTCAAGATCGTACACATAATTCATACTTTAGACGTTGTTCAAGATCGTACACATAATTCATACTTTATACGTTGTTCAAGATCGTACACATAAATCATACTTTAGACGTTGTTCAAGATCGTACACATAATTCATACTTTAGACGTTGTTCAAGATCGTACACATAATTCATACTTTAGACGTTGTTCAAGATCGTACACATAATTCATACTTTAGATGTTGTTCAAGATCGTACACATAATTCATACTTTAGACGTTGTTCAAGATCGTACACATAATTCATACTTTAGACGTTGTTCAAGATCGTACACATAATTCATACTTTAGACGTTGTTCAAGATCGTACACATAATTCATACTTTAGACGTTGTTCAAGATCGCCTGAGTGCGGGAGGACGCGGGTTCAATCCCCGTCCCGGTCATACCAAGGACTGAAACAATAGCAGTTATGGATGCCTCCTTGGCGCTCAGGGTTGTGGAGTAAGCATTACGACTGACTGGCTGGTATCAGATGTCAGGATACATTGACCAGAAACACTGGTAACTTACCCAGGAAACTCCGGGTTATAACTAAAAGAACGCTGAAATCGGCGTAAAACACCAATACATCAAGCAAGTGAAATTAGTCCCGGTGTGTGGAGAGGTTACAGAATCCTTTCCAACTAAACGCCTGATAGTAAACGGTCAGCCTAGATAAAAGTGATTCGGAGTGAATTAGAACAGGAAATCGGTCATTTTGTTCCGGAATTATTAAAATCATCGAACGTTTTTTCCAAAAAGTTTTATTTATTTCCTCATAATAATAAACCAAGTCAAAATTCTGTATCAAGAAGTGTTTAACCTTAACTTTATGATGGCGCAGTTTGGTGAATCTATGAAATACGGTTTGTTAAACGATTTTGGCATACGGTGAATTTGCTCAACATGATCATGTCTCCCTTACCTTCATGTTTCCACTCTTCACACATTCATCTTCCATTATTGTTTTCATAGTCGTCTGCTAGGTATGTGCTGTATGCAGGAAAGGGATAATATAACGTCTCAAATATTAACCGTTGTATATTTATTTTAGGGACGATGGTTGTTTCGTGGCACGAATGATAGGCATGAACTCTACAGACATGGTGATCACAGACTTACTCGATTGTATGTGGGTCAACTACCGTTTACGGGAAGAGCCGAAACAACCCGAATACCCACCACTGAACGAAGACGAAGACGCGAAACTCTTGGGCAGGAATAATGAAAAACCTCCACTGGACTTTAGACCTCACAATTCTTAAACACATGTATGGTGAACCGTTAAGGCCATCCCTTTTTCATATGTTGTTCTTTTGTTGATGATTTGTATGGATGAGGTATCATGATACAACATGTGCTGAGACAGGGTGATTATCCAACTATACACAGTGTGATTATTGGCTTCAAAAGCAAGACTAGAAGTTAAATGCACGTGATGCCAAAATAATTATTTTTCTAGTACATGTACATAGTGATTTCTCTTTCAAATCATGAGGTAAAAAGAACGACGCATCGATGGTCTTAATGGGACACCATAGGTTAATATTTTTACATGGAAATTGCACTCATCTCTGTGATGAACAATTTAAGTATAGTATGTGAAATGGATCTAAATTGTTGAAATGTGGGACTACAAAATATAATATGAAAATATGTCAAACAGTTACAAATACAATTCATTGATAATCATATTTTAAAAAATCAGTGTTGATTAGCAGATAACGACTTAAAGTAAGTTATGTTGCTTAGAAATCGATGATTTATTATGGCCAGGATTATTAACCCCCCTTCACAAACATTTACTTTCATGCATATTGCCAATATCGAATGATGGTGCTACTTGTATATAAGCCTTAAGTAGAACGTTTTCCATATCATGGTTTTTTCATTTCGGCATTCAATACTTCTTGGATTGATTTTTTTCAGAACCAAACCGAGACATTTACAAGCACTGTATTTGAACTTAAATGTTAACCTTAAAAACAAAGCGATATCTCCCGGACGATATAGGAAGGAGCTGTGCTAGGACATATTTACGCATTCCAAAGCATACAAGCCTGAACACCAAATGAGTTGTGTTATCTGAAAACTACCATGCGGCTTTTATGATCAGTGTATGGCTAGATCTATATATGCTTCCGCGCAGCATGAAACAACTGCACACTCTTCATCATTTTGTAACAGAAATCTTGTAATATTCGACGCTCAGCTCAGATATTCTTGCCAGTGGTAAGGCGAGCACCGGTATCTCAGTCGGTAGCGACGTGGGCTGTCAATCCAGGGGTTGTGAGTTGTGGAACCCAAGCTCGGCCAATATTCTTTCCGACATTTGACAAAAGTCACTGTGACAAGCGTCATTCGTCATTCATTAATGGGCTGTTTAACAATCTATGTTGAAAAGCAGCCAGTTGCTTGGAAAGTATGTTGTGTAGACAGTACTGGTGTGATATGAAGCCATGAAACACATGAGTAGATGAACTGGTCGCCGTGATATGACTGGAAAATTGTTGAAAACAGCGTTAAACCCAAATCTATATATTGCCAGTGGTAATGGTCGTTTATGGCAATTGTCAGTTACGCAATGTACATCACACACGGGACAATGATATAAGTTTGAAAATGTTATATAGCTGGTAGAAAGATACTTATTCAGTGTGCTACAAAAGCGACTGCTCATTTAATTGCTTCAAGTAATGCATTATCAAGTGGCATTTTTTCATTTGGCTGTATCTCACTATATGTGATCTATCAGGAGGCATTCATGAATAGAACTGTAGAACTCGCAATCGAATACAGTATAACTTATGAAACTTTGGTGAAACAAATGGTCATTAGACCAGATTTTCATTAAACCCATTGTAGTTTGTTCTATAATTGTTCTCGTTTTCCTGACATTTAATATACATTTGGTTATCATATTTTTATTGGTTTGCATAGCTAATTGAAACTTATGTATTGTAAAGTGTAGAATGTTATTATACAATTGTGTCTATTACAAAAGCATCATCAAAACAAGACCATGTCCAAGGTTCGGGTGACTAAGTAAATTAAGTCGGCAGTTTAAGATAGACGTTTTTAAAACAAACTCTCCGAGGCATTTATACTTGCGTTTATAAAACAAACTCTCCGAGACATTTATATATGCGTTTATCAAACAAAACTCTCCGAGGCATTTATACTTGCATTTATAAAACACTTATTTTTGATAGCACGATGTTAACATTGATATTTTCTGTGTCATATTTTTCTGAAGTTGTACATTGCTTTTAACTCTTTCGGCGTCAAAGGCAATATTGAGGTTTTTGCAAACAGTGCAGATTCAGGTGAGTCAGCTCGTAACGAGCTGTCTCACCTGAAATCTGCATTGTTTGGCTGTGTGTTATAAAAATATTCCAAAAATCCTATAACATGAAACTAGAGTCGTCCGAGTTTGACTATGGAAGAGTCTACTTTAAACAATTCGGCGCTGAAAGGGTTAAGCGTGGATATTGTTCTGTGGGACCATGCTTTATTATCGAGAGGCATTCCAGTTAGTTTAATGAAGTGATTTTACGATAGGCATTTAATGCAAACACATGACGTAAAAACACTCGGCATTTAGATAGTTTATGACGTAAGTTGGCATTTAAATATTCGGACCATATTTGGACACAATAAGTACGTCGACAACGTTTAATTAACATATCATAAATTGAAACTTCGAGAGGCATTTTAGACAATGATCTTACCAGAGCGGTTATTAATTAATGTCATATAACAAAATCATTCTCATTACCTATTTTAATATTCATGTCCTCAATGTGACGAGTTGAATTTAGATGTGTTATCTTCGGGTTGTTGTACCTCGCACATCTCAATACTTATTTGACATTGAGTGTCTACAGGAGTTATCCTCATTGACATTCAATATTCAAACAGAGTGCACAAGTGAAGGGCATTTGCTTATCATGGTCACAATTCTTATTCTCTAATTTGTTCTTTTCTTTTATGATGAAGGCTAACGGCGCTTGGTTTTTATTATGATAATTTTTCCAGCAATGGTTGTCTTATTAAAATTGAGAGTTTTCGTAAATTTATTAATACTACTACATTAATCATTACCCTATATATTTTCACAAATACACATACAATTTAAGGTTTATTATTTTTTATCTTGTTGTCTCATTGGAGTGTAAAGTTGATGATGAGTTGAGCGGAAACACAAACAAAACCTACTCTATTGCCTGTGTATATCTTGAATATACTAAATAGGCTATCACATTGTAGGATTCTGTATGTTCTTCCTTCTCCAATATACGCGTGTATAAAATAGAATATCGTATTTTTTTAGGACTAAAATTTTAAAGTAGTTATAGCTGCAGCCATTGTTATCATGTATAATCATCCATCCATTATGTAAATGTATTCAGTGGGCGGGGTTTGCAGTTGTCCGACAGTAAGAGCAACGAACAAAACGCCTTTTCGGTGATACTCGCGTGTAGCGACTGGTTTTAACCCTTTCCCACATACGACACATCTGCAGCAGACGACTGTGAAACATAGACAAAAAATGAAAAGTTACCATGAAAAATATAGCTTAATTGTTAAATAAAGTTGAAACATTGTGGCCAATGGTGAAATTGCTCATCATGAGCAATTTCACCTATAGCCACAATGTCTGAAAAGATCGTCTGCTGCTATTGCGTCAAAATGCTTCTACAGGTGGGAAAGGGGTAAAGTATGTATTCGTACACATAATAGTTCATATCATGTGTTGCTTCCTGGATATTACAAAAGTCAGTAGAAAGAAACAAGTCTTGTAGTAGTGATTTTAGAAAATATTTGATTAAAAGACAAATCGCGTTTTCTAAAGGTATTTTCTTTTTCTAAATTTCAAAATAAACCAGGATAAACCTGTAAGGAAAGCCAACATACTTTTCGCAATCCAAATAGGCGATCAGACTTGAGACACATATACCGAAAACGGCGCGCTTGTAATTATGTTAATATTCATTGATATTATGTGCATTTTATGTGTTATTGTTAGTTCCTTAACCGTTTGTCAATGTAGAAGCATTTTGACGCATTTGCTGTAGATTTGTTGTATGTGGGAAAGGATTTAACTTTTCCCAAAATATACCCCTTCTGTTGCCTCTGCAGCAGACGACTGTTGGTAATCATTACGACACGAGGAGAAACCGCTCATATTGAGCAATGTCTCATTTTGCTGTAGTATTTACAACTTTATTAAAACATTATTCTTTCATTAAAGAGAATTTCTATATTTTTTACTTAATGTTTTCAAAGTCGTCTGCTGCAGAGTTGTTGTATAAGAGAAAGGGTTACACAATGAAAGGTTGTAAGCATTATGGTGATACAGTACTTTTTATGGACCACAATTCTACATTCAATCATTTCATTTATGTATATATGTGAGAAAAGTTGTGCAGTGGGAGTATATGTGTATGTGTGTCGTATGGTGTGCGTGAAGTGGAGAGAATAAGTGTACGAGGGTAAAGACAGTGTTAAATGTTATCTTCGTGTCAAGCGTAATAATATCGAGGGCTTGGCGTGAAACAGTTGTAACTTAAAACCTATTTTGAAAACCCTGGTTTAGGGGCAATTTTGACCCCTTTGTAAACAATGCAAATTTAGGTGCCATTGCTCAGAACGAGCAATGGCACCTAAATTTCCATCGTTTACCAAGTAAAATTATTTAACGCTTATAAAGACTTTATGGCGAGGTGATTAACCTTGGTAAAAAAATACCGATTTAAGTTACAACCGTTTCACGCCAAGCCCACGATATGTTATTACTGTTTAGAAGTAAAGTCGATTATTTCACTTCCCAGCTACAACACATCTGCATCAGACGAACTTTGAGAACGTCAAGTTAAAACTGTGGAAATTTTTTTATTAATGAAAGTATAATTATTGAATAGAGATTTAAACATTGTGGCAAAAGAAGAAATAGGTCGTTATGATCGTTTGTTTCTTTTGCCCACTTCATTTATATAAGTTGTCTGCCTCAGAAAGCGTCTGGAAATGGATATTTTCCTGGATATACCGTTGTATATTTTGAATGAAACACATTTCCTGAAACTGAAATAAAATAATAATGAAAGAGAGTTTCTTTTGACTGGATTGTGTCTATAAAAGAACTTGTATTCACAAAAGAATTCTTCGATATTTGGAAAGTGCAGTTGTCTCTGTCATGTTCAATATGTGTCATTGATACACTTCTTATGAACATGGCAACCATGCTGTTGAAACCTCTAAGAAGGGATAGCTCAATAAAATAATTTCATTTATAAAAAGAAATAACGTACTCATGCAGAGCTCTAGATGATGGGCGTTTATTCATGTTCTAAACTTCTTAATTGGTCCTTCAACCCTTTAGTGTGGGAACTCAAAATAACAGTCCCAGCAAGACGAATATTTTGAGTACTTACAACGTATGGGTCATCCCTCTTTGTACCTTTGTTCTAATGTAAGGCTTATTCACCGAAAGTGGCAGTGAACTATTGGCCAGTAATACTCTAGTTGTGATCGAAATGTTGACATATATTAAATTGACATTGTACTTTATTAGTTTGATTTTCTATATGTCTTATAACTGGGATTTGGAAAATAAAAGAATCGTTTCTTTTGCGAATACTTTTCGTACGTAAATCTACAGTTCTACTTCTTCGGCATTGACATTTATATTCTGTGATCATTGTTTCTGTTTTTAATATGAAGTACATACAGCATTTATAATCTCATTAAAATCAGACCTTAACGTCGTTGAAGCAGTCTTTTATTATCCTGTGTAGCGATGAATTTTAACACTTTCCCACATACAACAAAATATGCAGCAGACCACTTTAAAAACAAATGAGCAAAAACGCGAAAAATCTCCACAAATGAGAGTTTAATTAATAAATAGAGTTGACAAAATTATGGCAACAGTCGTCTGCTGCAGAGGCGTCAGAAAGCGCCTATGTGTTGGAGAAGGTTAAAGGATGTAATTCTCTCCTTAATCAGTAGTGGCTACAGAAACTGATTTGTTTAAAGACTCTGATCATTTTACGGTTTGTTCCAAATAGACTATAGGGTTACAGAGGTCCAGATAAGGAGGGGTATTCAGCTCTTTCCCCCACACTTTCTCTCTTTTTATTAAAGCAAACCCTATGTTGTGGGTACTCAAAAGAATCGTCTCACTTAGTCGATTCTTTTGAGTACCCACAACATAGGATTAGAGGGTCAAATAATGATTTTAGAACATGCAAAACGCCCCTTGTCTAGAACTATGCCAGGGTATATTGAATGATAGTTGTAAGATAGATGTTTTGAAAACAAGTCGGGATTACTTCTTATGTAGACATATGAAAGGACTGTCACTAAATACAGTGCAAAACCAGATTGATCACAGCAATCTTAGTTCAACCGTCAGAAATAGTGCCATCTTTGTTTGGATCAATTTTGAAAGATAATTTCATTTTTCAAGTTCAATGTTTATAATTCCCTTCTTTCAATTTCAACATTTTACCTTAAACGCACGTTTGATTGGTTGTTTTAATCATGTGATCTTATATATGTATATATGTTAGGCTATTTTTAAGTGCACACACATACAATACCCTGTGCTCCGTTAGTCCAGCACACTCAGTTATAAATGCTTTTGGTGACTGTGTACCTATTTAGGACACATATCGAGGGCTTGGCGTGAAACAGTTGTAACTCAAATTGGTATTTTTTTTTACCAAGGTTAATCACCGCGCCATAAACTCTTTATAAGCGTTAAATCATTTTCCTTGGTAAACAATGGAAATTTAGGTGCCATTGCTCGTTCTGAGCAATGGCACCTAAATTTGCATTGTTTACAAAGGGGTCAAAATTGCCCCTAAACCAGGGTTTTCAAAATAGGTTTTAGTTACAACCGTTTCACGTCAAGCCCTCGATATATGTGACTAATATCGATTAGTTGGAAAAAAAGCAACACGAACTCAATTATAATTGAGGGCAGGCGTATTTTTATAAGTGCGTGTGTATACACAGTTACATGCCGCGTGCTAATAATTAGTTTTTTTTATTTTCTCTACGTTAAACATCGAGAAGAATCAATGGGAAAGTCGGCACGTCACCATTGCTATGATTAAGCGTAGTTATTCTGGCGATCAACCGAAAACGTGTTTATGTGTAAACGAAGGGACTATACAACACATATCATACGTGCTTTCGTATGGTCCAAGCCATCATTGCACCAAATCGTGCTAATAAACGACAAGGCCAATTTATTTTTACTATGTTGATTAGTTAACCCTTGCCTTGATACAGATCGCAGTTGACGCCTTCAGAGTAAACAACTTTGAAAAGATTGTTGAAAAAAGGAAATATTACTGAAACTGCTAACTATCAAAGCTGGTGACTCCTTACAATATTATATGAAGCAGTGCATGAGAAAAGGTACGGAGTGGCGTTTTGTGAACAGTGCAGATGCAGATCAGCTTCTGCATTCGCACAGTGTGAACAAGATCTACACTGTTCACATATTACTTTCACAAGATTGTAAAAAGATAGTGTCAACTGGTGTAGATTCTGATAAGACTTGAGTTGAAATAAATTATCTAAACCTACTGCAATGTTTATAAATGCTAACTTATATCTTTTGTCATGCATGAGCTAATATCAGGTAAATTTTTAACACATTGACAGTGATTTCGTTGTATATATTAATAGATCACGCCAGACGAAAAGGGGTCTAGTTGCATGTACGAACAGTATTGCTCCAGGTGAGCCTGTACGTACGTACAGTTTGACCAGAGCCTTCACTGTCCAACTGCTTGCAATATACTATCAGATGCAACAATTGACAAACAAACGGAAGTGTAGATGTGCTGATTTTACGCCACCTATGTGATAGTTATCCGATTCCGTTACCGAGATGCATTAAGACCCCTTTCCGGCTGACGGAACGATTTTTTATAATCATTATATATGTATTCACATTTACAAGCATGTGTGTAATTCTGTTTTCTATTTTTAACGATCAGATATGTAGTTAATAAACAGTCAAACCATATTTGAACTTCTTTTATTCTCTTCTCGGAAGCCGCGTTGACATTTCGGGCAGTAATTTCCCTTGAAGTACAAGAGCTGGAACTGTTTCAACATGCTGTGAATGAAAATGCTTAAACATTATATATCTATAGTTAACCAGTGTTGTGTAAAGATTTGTAACAAAGCGTCAGACCTTGTTACAAGTACTAAACACTATGTGAGATCCATGGTAACTTACTGAAATAGATCGAACAACATGATAAACAAATAACCAGTCAAGAGGAACAAATCGAAGACGAGTATATATAGATTTACAGAGAGATTCAACTGTAGAAGTAAAGTGTATTACAATGGAAAATGAACTCATTTTCTTTGGCATTACAGAGCCTTATTGCCTAAATGATGCAAGAGAGTACACGGCTGGTCTACTCAAAGCATTATTTAGCTATGAGTTGGGTATTAAAAGACACATTCGTATGAGTAAAGTATACAGGCTTGGTATGAACAAGGAATACCTATACATAAACGACACTTTAGTCCAAAACGTTAGTCCCTAACTAGCATTAAAAATACAGCATATATTTTGCATAGAGCAGCTGAGACACACTCAATTTTCTATTAGCGAATTACAAAATAAGTTAAAGAATTAAATTTCAAACCATTTTTAGCTCAACTGTTCGAAGAATAATGAAAGCTTTACTACTCGCCCCGGCATCGGCGCAAAGGCTATAGTTTTAGGGCAAGTTGGCTTTTTTTCTTTCATAAGTACTTGTGCTAGGGCTTTTATATTTGGAATGTAGTTATATCTTATACCTTTCTTCACATTGAAAGCTGAAGATGCTGAGTGTGACCTGACCTTCTTTTTTGGGGTAAAAAACATGATTTGTTGTGGTTAGGGCAAGTTGGCATTTTGATTTTTATCTCAATAAGTACTTGTGCTATGGCTTTCATATTTGGTATACTATTACATCTAATACCTTTCTTCATATTGTATGCTGAAGATGCTGAGTGTGATCTTTTTGGGGGTAATAGACATTTGTGATTTAAGCCGGTGACGGCGAACGACATCGGACTTTCGATTAAATTGGGGGTCGTCTCAAAAATAATTATGAACACAAAGTTACAGAGGCGTACCTTTTATTTGCTAACCAACCTGGTTTAACCACACTTTACAATATTAAACCGATGTCCTTCTTCCGGCACACAAGACCTGCGCAAATGGATACTACTCGGGGTAACACTTCTCGATGATGTCTCCATATTGTTCCTACAGACCTGTAGCACTTTATTTCTGCTATTGCATGTTCAACAAAAACACGATACTGTTGTATATATCTGTTTAATTTGCGACACTTTCTCTTCCGTCGGTAATCCATTAGCCGCAGCTGAGCCTCGGAATATGCAGTTACAATTGGGTGTCTATTGGATATATTTTGTCACCAAGTAACACACAATCGTCTGGGAATGGTAGGTTATTTCCTATGTGGCGCATTAATGCGAACTGTTGTTCATCATTTAAATGTCCAATAAAACCACTTTCAATATATCTGATTTTGCCAGTATTGTCAACTATCACTTGTGAATGCATCGAATAATACTTTCTGCGACCAGAGTAATATTGTTGTTGTTGTTCATTGCTTGGTCTGTAAATTTCATGAGAGGTACCGTCTATGGCTCCGACGCCGGCAGGTATTTTCACCCAACTGTAACTCATACTTTGCCATTGCTCAACAGATGGCCAAATAATAAAATATTTTAGTTTTAAATAGAATATTGGAATAAAAGTTCTACTTTCCTCTTTAACTGTTGATACACTGATGTTAAATAATGCTGAAAGCATGCGATATGTGCTGTAACATCGAAACCACATCAGGACCAGCAGAACTCTGTTTTTAATTGATAGAGTATGTCTACGAAATGAACATACATGTAGTTGTTCAACAAGAATTAAAAATGATACATACATTTCAACAATAACAACTGTTTCCTGACAAAATGAAGGATGTTGCAAAGTCAAAAAGACCATCTCTATAACTGATCCATCGCTGTTTTCTAATCTGTTAATCGTTCAGTTGTATTTTTGAGTACACAGCTATTCCATAAGAAGACCTTTTAGCAGGAGGTAATTCAAAGTCATGACGATATAGGTTGTATTGTGACAGTGAATAACTAGCATCCTCATCTGATTCACACTATTTAGTTTCAGTGAAGATATTAATGGTAGCACATTATAAGTTTGGATCATTGTCAATGTCTTTAAAATGTGCATGTAATGACCGAACATTCTGGTAAAGTACTGTGAAATCTTCCAAATCAAGATCTGCAGGGAATGTTAAAGATTTCATGAAAGGTCTTTCTGAATTAAGTCTCTTCATCTCCCCTTTTACCTCCTGACTAACATTGATTTTATCTTCTCTTAATGACTAAACAAACAGTTTGTCGATGGATTTGTAACTCTGCTGAGAGAAACATAGTGAGCATGACACTGAGTCCGTCCATTGAAGTCCACAACAGCTGTCTCCATTGTATCTCCCTGACAACGATGTGCTGTTTTTGCAGATGCAGGTCGGACAGGAAACTGTGTTCGAAGTACTTCTGCACATTTATGCAATGAGTGTCCAGTCCTTTGGCACATTATTTAAAAACAAGAGCGCCAAATGTCACAAAATACGCCCGTCCTGTTTTTTTGAGACCAATAAAGTATAGTGATAATTGGTTGTACATTAGGCAAATTTAGAGCGCAGACACTGTTAGTACAGTTTTGGCCATTTTGAGGGACATAAGTGTGTAGTGACTAAGATAACGTGGTAAGTTATCGAACTTGTCTAAGATATTATGCCAATATACATTCTGACCAAATTTGGTGATGATTGGACAAAGGCTTCTAAAGTTATTGAGCTGGCAAGACCAATTTGAGGTAATTTCTATAATTAAAGGGCGATAAAAATGTCTCCGGTGTTTCACCCGTCACTTCAAAGAATTGGTACCAATGCTTAGCAAACAATCGGAAAATATTTCGGCCACTGTATGTATGTTCATCTGAACCAAACAGGCGATGTCTGATGTCTAAAACAGGGTCCGGTGGTAAACGGACAATATTCAAGATAACGTGACACAATAAGCCAAAATATTGTGTTACAACCGGGGGTGGTTGAAGTAATGCTTGTAAAAAGCACTTAAGAACACGCTTTGTTTGACGATCCATTACACCTGTAAGAAATATAAAAAAAGAGATCATTACATACGCCCCTGTACGGAACAAAATCGCAAAATAAACACTACAACTAGCACGGTTTAATACACTAACTTAAACATCTACCTAAAGTGTAACCAAAATCATTTTCGGAAGTTACTTTGTCTAAAGTTATGGATAACAATAACATAGGTAAGTGAATTTAAATAAATAATTATTTAAAAAAGATATTTTACCTTTCTGTTTTATAAACAAAACTTTCGTTCGTTTTCTCGTATGAGCACGGGTTTATGATGTTTTCGTGTCAGTTAACTGATGTCGTTTACCACACGGTTCCGTGTTTTCCAGGATAGAAAAATAAATTAGCAGGTGTCGGTGTCGAGACATACGTGTGCGTGTACAATGCAATAGTTTATTATCATATATATCTAAGTACACATACTATACAAATAAATTCATGATAATACATTTTCGTTAATCATACTAATACATGATGTCTATGTTTTAGGTACATTGCTTCAAAGGCGCCGAAAATCTGTAAAGATAAATAAAGAAGAAACTCTGCTGATCTTACGAGCCTATATTAACCATCCAACAAGCTGGCCGGAAATTCTTGATGAAGTGAAACAAAATCTAAATATTTTGTCATGAGCCGCCATGGAAGTTTACACCACTGGCAGTCTCAGACAACTGCGAGATCGAATGTCTGGAAAAATCGATTTCCTCATTAAGAAGACACCAGAGGATATACCTGATGCGGATATAAGGTATGATACTTCCATAATCAAAGTAAATTATAAGCAATGTAGGATAAGTGTCCACATGCTTACATACATTCAAGGATAAAAGGATTTGTTTACTTCTTTTTATCTCCGTTTTCAACAATATGTCAGATATGCAGAGGTAATTTTTCCTGAATAAATTTCATTCCGCCACTGTAATCATTTTCGTTTCAGGGATGCAGTAGAAGATATAAACAAGAGCACCGCGTACGTCACAGACGCTCGACTTATGGCCACGTTTGTCTATGAAACAATCTAGAATTTCTAAGTTGGCTATGATCAGTGATATTCATAACATACAGGTATATCATTGATATTAATTTTGTAAATTTTATTCCTGCAGTAATAAAATGTGGTGCACATATGAATTTTGTTGGCCCTTAGTCTATAAATCCAAAACCCAACTACTTGTTTAGTTTCAAGTTGAGCCAACCTATTTTTATATCTTTCTAAAGTAGTACATAGATCAATAAAGCTTTTTCATCGACATATAATAACTAGGATGGTGTGCTCCCCCAAGCATCTGTGTAGGCTGCTGACTACTTGTCAGTAAAACTTAATTTTTGACAGAAGAGGGACAATAACTCTCTCATAATTTTATTTGGATTTTGTCCCTTGTTTGTACCCATCGCACATACAGATATAAACATTACATTTTGTCTTAAAAGTTTATTCAAATCTTTCAAATAGAAAAACAGAAATTTGAAAACGAGCATAAAAAGTGTGACAAAAAGTGAGACGCTGGACAATAAAAGTAATCACTAAGTGTCTGCCAGACGACGAAAAAAAAAAGTAATCCCTAAGTATCTTCCATGCTAAAGAAGGCGAGACAAAAATATTCATGAGGTGGACTTTGAAATCCTGCTTGAGAAACATAGTAGTTTTTTACTTTCCACTAATATTTGTAGGTTTGTTTAGTTAGAAAGCAATTGGAAATTTATCGTATAACAAAGAAGAAAATGTATGAAGTAAACTGTTTATTTTCAATAAATTAAATAAAACATGATAAATATTAATATTTCATGTTGATTTTACAGTTCATATATCTATTGTCCTGGCGACATTTTAACAAGAATTTAAAAGTGTGTAAATATTTTTCATTAAGTTAAATAACAATTTATATAATTTTTCTTTATGGAAAGTATTTTAAATAGGTAATATAATTAATTTATTCCACTAGATATGCAAATGTCATCACAAGTAAAAAAATAAATAAAGTGCGAGAACAACTTTTCAACAAAGCAATGAATTCAAAGAGAAAACTACTTATCCAATAGCATTCATCTATAAAAGGTTACCAGGAAGAAAAACTTATTATGATAGACAGCTTGTGTGCTTTCAATTAACATGACTCAATTTAAAACATTGTAAAACAAACAAAAAATAAAGCATATATATATTAAGTTTCTACTTAGCATAAGCAAAAATATTTACAATGATCAAAAACATTCTGCGATGTCTTAAACTATACAATAAAAGGACATTGTTTTGAAGTATTGTATTCGCCTTTGTAACTATGCAGATGCATCCACATCATATCAAGACTCTGTCTCTAGATAGATACAAACATTCCTGTATACCCACATTAGACAATACAATAATTTAAAAATAATACACATGTACTTTAGTAATTATCTGTATCAATGCAAAATATTCTCAATACAAACTATTTTCCGAACACCTTCAGCAAGTACATATCATAATAACAGATTAAACGTCCATATCAGTTAATATGATAAAGATAAATTTTTATAAGAATGATAAGATTAATTTCTTAAAAACATATATAAAATTAAGTCAATCAGATTACAGATGGCAAATTTTCCAACAGTAAAGTTTGAGCAAAGTTTATTCATTGACTATCTATAGCAAAAAGTAATTTCAATTTGCATGTATGAGATAAATAAATTTAAGCATGTGAGGATTGCATATTGAAACATTTCAAGCTGAGGCATAATTCTTTGTTGTATAATGAATGTATTGTAAACAATAAACTTATATACCATTTAACAGTGCCCATATAGGTTTATGATCAGTGAAATAAGACTCAAACACACCACTTTGAATATGATCTTGGGGAACATTTGTATAAATATGATCCAGAAGTGACTGGTAGTCTGTAGTTGGTGTTGTAATACACTGGCGGTATCCCGGTAATACACCAAGCAATGGTGATGATTGCCTTTTGAGGAGGTCAACATTAAAATCTCCAAGCAGAACAACTAGTGATCCTTCTAAAGCAGACATTGTCTGCCTCATGAACTTTTTCAACTCAGCTAGAGAGACTTTTGGTGATACATACATTTCAACAATAACAACTGTTTCCTGACAAAATGAAGGATGTTGCAAAGTCAAAAAGACCATCTCTATAACTGATCCATCGCTGTTTTCTAATCTGTTAATCGTTCAGTTGTATTTTTGAGTACACAGCTATTCCGTAAGAAGACCTTTTAGCAGGAGGTAATTCAAAGTCATGACGATATAGGTTGTATTGTGACAGTGAATAACTAGCATCCTCATCTGATTCACACTATTTAGTTTCAGTGAAGATATTAATGGTAGCACATTATAAGTTTGGATCATTGTCAATGTCTTTAAAATGTGCATGTAATGACCGAACATTCTGGTAAAGTACTGTGAAATCTTCCAAATCAAGATCTGCAGGGAATGTTAAAGATTTCATGAAAGGTCTTTCTGAATTAAGTCTCTTCATCTCCCCTTTTACCTCCTGACTAACATTGATTTTATCTTCTCTTAATGACTAAACAAACAGTTTGTCGATGGATTTGTAACTCTGCTGAGAGAAACATAGTGAGCATGACACTGAGTCCGTCCATTGAAGTCCACAACAGCTGTCTCCATTGTATCTCCCTGACAACGATGTGCTGTTTTTGCAGATGCAGGTCGGACAGGAAACTGTGTTCGAAGTACTTCTGCACATTTATGCAATGAGTGTCCAGTCCTTTGGCACATTATTTAAAAACAAGAGCGCCAAATGTCACAAAATACGCCCGTCCTGTTTTTTTGAGACCAATAAAGTATAGTGATAATTGGTTGTACATTAGGCAAATTTAGAGCGCAGACACTGTTAGTACAGTTTTGGCCATTTTGAGGGACATAAGTGTGTAGTGACTAAGATAACGTGGTAAGTTATCGAACTTGTCTAAGATATTATGCCAATATACATTCTGACCAAATTTGGTGATGATTGGACAAAGGCTTCTAAAGTTATTGAGCTGGCAAGACCAATTTGAGGTAATTTCTATAATTAAAGGGCGATAACTCTTGATTGACTGAAGCGATATTGCTAGTTATCGAACTTGTCTGAGATATTATGCCAATACATATTCGGACCAAAGTTGGTGATGATTGGACAAAGGCCTTTAAAGTAATTGAGCTGACAAGACTAATTTTAGGTATTTTCTATAATTAAAGGGCAATAACTCTTGATTGACTAAAGCGATATGGCTAGTTATCGAACTTGTCTGAGATATTATGCCAATACAAATTCTGACTAAATTTGGTGATGATTACACAAAGGCTTCTAAAGTTATTGAGCTGACAAGATCAATTTTAGGTAATTTCTTTAGTAAAAGGGCAATAACTCTTGATTGACCTGAGCGATATGGCTAGTTATCGAAATTGTCTGAGATATTATCCCAATACACATTCTGACCAAATTTGGTGATGATTAGACAAATGCCTCTTAAGTTATTGAGCTGACAACATACTGGACGTCGCCCGCCCGTACGCCGCAGGTAAAACTATAATACGATCCGTTTTTTTCAAAACGGGCGTATAATAAATGCTGCATATTGTGCCTAAGTTGACAACCTATTGTTGATAGTCAATATCCTCTTATGTGTGAAGTCAAGTTCTTAATATATTAAGTAGCTGTGCATATAAAATGTCATCTTGTTGGCGCATAATTTGAAAAAGGTGGAACATGTTAAAGAGATCTTGCCATTTCTTGCTAGAGAGCCATATTCATGAGATAAGTTGTTGAAAATCCACCCATCAAACACTGGCTTAAGTTGAAATAAATCAACAACTGCAATTATGGAAAGTCCACCAAAGTCTTTTGTATTTCCCATTATCTCTTTTAAACGTTGGTTTATAAAGTTAAACATTTGATTACCAACCATTGAACATTCATCAATAATAAGGACTTTGACACTCTTGTATCGGCATCTCAATGTATTCAATTTATCATAAGCTAGCTTCTTGTACTGAAACCCTTGAGATGCTGGTATACGAAATAGATTATGTAGAGTATTTCCTCCAATAAGATTTGCTGCTTTGCCTGTAGGCGCACCTAACAGTATCTTCAAATAATCTGGATTAGATCCTGGTTCTTTGTTTAGGTATCTGAAAAGCATCTGATATAATGCTTTGATAACAGCAGTTTTTCCTACACCAGCTCCAACAGTCAAAAATACATGGAAGGGTGTTTCAACATGACATTTTACTTCATGTGTTATACTGTAAAAGAATTCTCTCTGTTCTTTGTTAAGAGACTGAACCAAAGTATAGTATTCACAATCACTTATCATGTTGATTACAAAGTCTTCTTTTGATTGTGCAGGTTTTAGGCCTAGACCTTGTGTCAGTTCCACAGCTTCTGGTGGTGCATCCTGGACTGATCCCATTTCTTTGAAAGCTGCAGACACAGAAACGTCAGCACATTGTTTCTCATTGTGTTCTGCATTAGGTGCTATTTGGTTCCACTGGTCCTCTAGAACGTCCTCATCCAGGGTTTCCAGCTGTTCAATAGCCATTTCTAGTTCATTAGATTTGTGATGATATTCTTTCATTTTTAAAGTAATATGGACATGTACTTTTGACAAAGTCTCAAACTGATCACTATGTAGAATGATCTCCAATCAGTTCCTCTTCACTTCGCCAAGGATGAAATAGCATTAAAATCTCTCTAAAATGATTTTCTTTATCGTTGGCATGATGGTATTTTACATATCTGATACAAACAGATGTTTTCCTTTTCACTAGTTTGTAGCCATTTTGTAAATGGTAAAGTTCTGTTGGAATAGCCGGATCATTACTATCATCATCCTCACTTTCATCTAAATTGTTTTTGAATGTTTTAGTTTTTGAATGATTGTCTATCTTTCGGCTATACTTGGCAACAACATCTGCCAAACAACAGTTTTCTAATGGTATTGGTCTAGTTTTCATAGGTCATAGTTTTCTCAATGTTTTATTCACTTTTAGTTTCATCAATACAGATTTACCAGTATCTTTAGTTAAACATTTTCAAATCATCTGCTGTAGAGTATATCCATGTGATAAATTACCTATCACAAATGTGTTTGTTTATCTAACTGTATCTACTGTCTACAGTTCAAGAGTTTAATTATAGATCTCTGGAAATAAGGTTAACCCTGTCTTAAATAAATGTTTGAACTGTATGCATTTCTGCTTTTTTGTTTACATTATTTAGATCACCTGAGCCGAAGGCTCAAGGTGAGCCATTCTGATCACTTTTTGTCCGTCGTCCATCGTCCGTCCGGCGTTATATTTTAGCTTTAAACATCATCTCCTCCCAAACTCCAAGGACAATTTCCGTGAAACATCACAGGACTGTTCCTCTGTTTGGCCTCTTTCAAAGTTGTTCAAAGATTTAAATTCCATTGAGAACTTTGGTTGCTGCGACATCAGAAAGGGGGCAAAAGGTCGAAACTTTAAAAATCTTCTTCTCCGAATCTGCCTGTCAGATTCAAATATAATTTGGCAGAAATGTTCATTGGGTGGCCCTCTATAAAAATTGTTCAAGCCATACTGATTGGTTGAAAAACATGGCAGTCAGGCGGCATCAAAAAAGGGGCAAAATGACAAAATTTGAAAATTCCATTTTTATGCAAATGCTTGTCTGATTTTAAGAAAATATAATACGAATCTTACTGTAATGATCCTCTATTTAATTTGTTTAAGCCGTTTTGATTGGTTTCACAATCGTAGCAACCAGGCATCATCACAAAAGGGGTAAATTGAACTTTTAGCTACAAATGACAACCATCTTCTACCATTCCAATAGACCAATTACCACAAAACATCACAGGAATGTTCCTTTGGTGGTCCTCTTTCAAAATTGTTCAAAGATTAAAATTCCAATGAGAACTTTGGTTGCTGCGGCATCAGAAAGGGGACAAAACTTTTAGCTTTAAACATCATCTCCTCCCAAACTCCAAGGACAATTTCCGTGAAACATCACAGGACTGTTCCTCTGGTTGGCCTCTTTCAAAGTTGTTCAAATCTTCTCCTCCGAATCTGCCTGTCAGATTCAAATATAATTTGGTAGAAATGTTCATTGGGTGACCCTCTATAAAAATTGTTCAAGCCATACTGATTGGTCGAAAAATATGGCAGTCAGGCGGCATCAGAAAAGGGGCAAAATGACAAAAAAATTAAATTCCATTTTTATGAAAGTGTTTGTCTGATTTTGAGAAAATATAATACGAATTTTACTGTAATGATCCTCTATTTAATTTGTTTAAGCCGTTTTGATTGGTTACACAGTCATATCAACCAGGCGTCATCACAAAATGGGTAAATTTAACTTTTAGCTACAAATGACAACCAACTCCTACCATTCCAATAGACCAATTTCCACAAAACATCACAAGAATGTTCCTTTGATGGTCTTCTTTCAAAATTGTTCAAAGATTTAAATTCCATTGAGAACTTTGGTTGCTGCGGCATCAGAAAGTGAGAAAAATACCCAAATTTTAAAATCCTTTTCCTCCATAATCTACTTGTGCGATTGCAAGATAATTTGGTAGAAATGTTTCTTAAGTGACCCTCTAAATAAGACTGTTGAAGCCATATTGATTTCGTTGAAAAACAGGGCAGCAAGGCTGCATCAGGAAAGGTGCAAAATGACAAAAACTTTATAATTCCATTCTTATTAAAGTTCTTGTTAGATTTCAAGATATAAATGGCCTTTACTGATAAGCTGTTTCTTGAGAAGTGTCCACTTCTCTCAGTTTCATTTGCACTCCCTGATAAAATTTTCCAGATATTTGCAGTTAAATATTTGCTACTAATTTACTATCAATTAGGTGATCGATTTAGGGCCATCTTGGCCATCTTGTTTAAATTATGTGACTTGTGTTGTAACTTTCCAAATAATGGAACAGTTGACCATCTTTTCCCCCCTCATACAATGGGTACCGTCCCACAGCACTTTCAGTGCTTTGATTTTCTTCTGTCTTTGTGGCACAAACATGCAATTTCTGACTTCAGTGCTGACACTCACAAAAGGATGACCACCACATTCTGTCGGCCATATTTCGCCCCTGTCCTTCACAAATATCTTTGGTGTTCCAATTTGGATAATTCTGGGGATTATGTTAATAAAATATATATTTTAATTAGTAAAACAACCTTATAATGTCAATTATTTAGTTCAATAAATGTGTTTATATGAACGATAAAAATTTCTTTTATACCATTGGCTTAACTGAAGCCATCAACACAACTAAATTAGTTGTGATCAATTGCTGTAAAAATGATTTTTGTTAGTTATATCATTCATGATAACTTATACGCATGTGATTGTTAAGTTTGTGGAATGCAATTGGGCATGATATTTTCATAGTTTATTCGTCAGACCAAAACAATTTGAACGACAAAAAAATACAATTACTTTTATTCATCTCAGTTCTACAAACAGAATGCATGATAAGTATATACATGCATAGTCAACGAGCCTAGAATAATATGACAATTGTGAGATATAATAATCCAGTCTTCAAATTACGATTACCGGCAATACGCTCTCGTATGAGAACAGTTTTAGGTTTTTTTAAAAATATAAAACGCCAAGAACTTTGTGTCATACACCGCTTAACCAGATCCAATATAAACCTTTTGCGATTATAGTTTTAACCCGAATTTGGCGTTAATTCAGTAAATTGTTTATTATTGAGACATGCGTTAAGCACGTATAATATATATTCATAATGAAACAAAAACTTTTTGATAAAGTACACCTGACCTCATGGGGTTATAAGTCACCAAAGAATATATGTTTCAATACATGCATCATACACATATACATGACATATAAACACATATCATGATTGGACGTTGGATTATTCTTATATCTTCATCTAACAGTAATTCGGTGCAGTATATACTCCATACAAATGTACAATATGTTTCATAGTCTTTCCAGGGACGTTGGTCTTTCGTAATGACCAGTTCGTTCAAACTTAAGAAGTAGCATTGTTAGGGTGAATAAAACAGAACAAAATATATGCTCAAAGATTAGACAATTTATTATCAATTCATTAGAAATTCATTATTAAACGTCGCAGCACATATGATATTTAATTTTTTTAACTTCTCAATTTGTTTTACTAAAAATCAGACAGTGGTACACTTTATGCTTTAAATGACTTTAACGAAATGTGTCAAATGAATGGCACAATGACAAACGCTGAAGTTTTTACTTGTAAAAGTGGGAGTAATACAAACAGAATTGTGTATCACAACGTTAACGGCATTGTTTCGCTGATAACGGGACACCTCCTGTCTGGCCTTTAGACATTAAATGTCAGCTGATATATGGTAATCAATAATATGAGTGTCACGTAGTGAATAAACATACCATACAATGTGAGTTTGTTTTGTAAATATAAAGCATACTCAACGTGAATTTATAATAGAACATATCAACACTTCAATATTTGACACATGGAAACTTGTTAAAGTATAAATGGACACTCGTGATAAGAATTCTGACAAAGGAAGATTCAACTTCGGAAATTGATAACAAGCATCCCAATGTTTACCTTTAACTTTCTTCTTGAAACTTCTTACTTTCACAAATCTGATACAATCACGGTCTTCAAGTTGGCTTATAAAGGTATCGGCCTCTTCATATGTTCCAAATGTGAAATCTGCAAATATTTAGTAAAGATATTGTACGTGTATTATTTAGAAATACAGTCTTAATTTGAATTTTTTGTCTTTGTATTCAATGTTAAGTCCAGCATGGGTATCATTTTTTTGGACTTGCTTTATATATATGTCACCAATAGCGCAGCTGTTCATTTGAAGTTATACAATATGACGAATGTAATATTCGCTATATATACATATCCTGGGTTGACAACAGAGAAGAGATTCATATGGTGAAAAGATTTATGGGCAGGCATTTTCAAAACTAACTGGAGAGTGGACAGTTAAGCCCGGTCCTACTAAATACTGCAAGGACTACAAGGACTACAAGGACTACACAAGGACTACAAGGACATGCAAGGACGACTGTAGTATGACAAGGACAGATTACCCTGTAGAGTTTAGGTACAGATCACCCTATATGGTGTGGGTGCAGATCACCCTGTAGAGTGTAGGTACAGACCACCCTGTAGAGTGTAGATGCAGAAAATAAAATACAAGGACTACAAGGACATGCAAGGACGGCTGTAGTATGACAAGGACAGATTACCCTGTAGAGTGTAGGTACAGATCACCCTGTATGGTGTAGGTGGATATCACCCTGTATGGTGTGGGTGCAGATCACCCTGTAGAATGTAGGTACAGACCACCCTGTAGAGTGTAGATGCAGATTACCCTGTAGAGTGTAGGTGCAGATTACCCTGTAGAGTGTCCTTGTAGTCCTTGTATTTTATTTTCTGCATCTACACTCTACAGGGTGGTCTGTACCTACACTCTACAGGGTGATCTGCACCCACACCATACAGGGTGATCTCCACATACACCATACAGGGTGATCTGTACCACCCTGTAGAGTGTAGATGCAGATTACCCTGTAGAGTGTCCTTGTAGTCCTTGTATTTTATTTTCTGCATCTACACTCTACAGGGTGGTCTGTACCTACACTATACAGGGTGATCTGCACCCACACCATACAGGGTGATCTCCACCTACACCATACAGGGTGATCTGTACCTACACCATACAGGGTAATCTGTCCTTGTCATACTACAGCCGTCCTTGTAGTCATTGTAGTCCTTGTGTAGTCCTTGTAGTCCTTGTAGTCCTTGCAGTATTTAGTAGGACCCGTTAAGCCTGTCTATGAACGTAAGAACTTCATGTTGGTGTTCGAGTTAATAAAAAAAAAGTTGTTAAACAGGAGGAGGTGCAGCTCTTTCCGCCAACAGAAGTTAAGACGACGGGTAATATTTCCCAAAACAATGCTCCACCAAAGAGGAAACTTATTAAAAATAGGAAGTATAGGTTCAGGCGTGTTTAAAAACCAATTTAATATTCTGAATATGTTGTTGCTTTTTTTGCCACAATGTTTTCAATAATAATATTTGGAGACCGACAGCGGAGGCCTTGAATAATTGATTTGTGTTGACAGTAACAGAAGAAATTTTGCTCCAGACGTGCCAGGTGCTGCAAGTGGGAAAGGGTTGATATTGAATTGTTTTGTGGTAGTATGACTCCTGTATTCTCTGTGAAAAGTAATTTCCTGTTATCCCTTTGTATTGTTTTTCAACATTCAGAAGCTATACGATGCCTCTGCAGCAGACAACTTTTGAAAACATTGTGATAAAAGGAGAAATTGCTCATTATAAGCTATTTCACATTATGCCACACGGTTTTCGATAATTAACTGATAACACTTTCATTAGTGAAGATTTTGGGTATGCTTCAATGTTTTAAAAGTCGTATGCCGAGATTTGTTGTAAAAACAGGGAAATGGTTATTTATGATCCCTGCATATGACCTATCATAATATGTCATCTTGTAAAGTATGTTTTATGTTGCCTCTTTTAAAAATATTAGACAAATAAAATAAAAACATCTGAATAAATAGATTGATATAGAATTGAAATTTATTTAGAAAAAGCGGAATGCTCTGAATGAGAAAATTCTTCTTTTCTCACAAAGTTTTTAAAAAGGCATCAAATGTTGTTTATTTGAGGAAAAGTTTTTTTGTGCAGTTTCTCCTTTTCTTGCATTGCGTTAGAAAGTTTGTGTTGCAGTTGTCCAAGCTGCTGGGGAAAGGTTTGAATTTAATTAACCATTTCCCACATACAAAATATTGAAAGCAGACAACTTTGGAAAAATATCTTGACAAAAATGTTGAAAATCTCTATAAATGAAAGTATAATTATTTAATTGAGTAGAGAAAGTTGCAGAAAATTGGAAACTGCTTATTGAATGACAAGTTTTAAATTTCAGCGTATTATTAAAATTTAATAAAATTCACACTAATTTGTTTTTTCAATTAATCGTCGTTCGGTATCTTAATCTTGTCCAGCCTTTATTCATACTAAATAAAACGTTCGCTCAAATATAAAAAAAATAGAAACTTAGTCCAATAAAGCTTCAATTAATTGGACCCTTTATAGAATGTCCGTTCTCCGCGGTACAACGTATAGAGGAGAACAATTGTCTCAACAGGTTTGTATACAGAACTGGTTTGACCAGTTTGTGTCACGTGATTGGAGGCTATTTGTGATAGGAATAGTCAGTTCTACGCAGACCACGAGACGGTTAACTTCAATTCTCTTCGTTCTTACTTAGAAATTATTTCTTAGGTTTAAATATGGATGAAGAAGTATCAAGAATGATCCAGGATACAGTCAAGGAGAGCGTTGAGAATAGCAGACAGACATTGCTGCAAGAAATTGGAACACTGTTTGACAAGATAAGTGAACAAAATAATTCTTCGCAGTTAACAAGAATTTCAAGCCTTGTTCAACAAGACCAGCCAACTTTTAAAAAGAAAAGTAACGAAGAGCAATTCAAAGCTAATAGTAAAGTGCTCTTAAAATTAAAAGAAGTAAATGCTAGTTTAGAACAGCAGAACGTTGTAGAGGCACAATCGAAAATTACTGAAGGTTTGCTAAATTTAATATATTTAATTGTATCATTGTTTAAACGTAAATAAAGGCGTGGTCATATACATGCTAAATACACATCGCCGTTATAGGCAAGTTCTATTACGTCATACTACTCTCGTTCTCATATGAGATGCGCGCCACGCGTGACTGAATGTGTCAGTGCGCTTGTAGAAATCGTCTAGAGCAGACGTATTTTTCTATCTGACTGTAGGATCTACAGTTGTGTACTGAATTTTGGACTTGTTAGTCTCTAACCCAAAAAGTCTTTTACGATGTAAAAGTTTTTTGTTAAAAAAAAAAAAAAAAAAAATAATAATTTAAATTACATTTCTAAATTAACAACGTTGTTGTTAATTGAATTACTTCACATGTAACATAATTCTGTCGAGGACAGAAAATGGTGAAACTTTAAGTTGCAAACAAATGTGATTGAGATTATAAGCACGTGGTCTTGTAAACAAACAAAAATGGCTGAGTCCATGCTGTCTTCTGGAACAATGCCTCTCTTAGAAAAACAGCAAGCTTCAACGAAGACTGTTGGTAGCAGTGGAAGGATTGCTATTCATAAGGACCAGACAAAAAAAGTGGTAAAACCGCCAGCAAAGTCCGCCCAAGTGGCTAAGGCTGCAACGTCGTCCATCGTCCACGCCGTGGCCGAGACTCCCAGTAGTAACATGGAGATTGGACTAATACTCAAAGAATTAAATGCTACAATGTCTAAGCATGGAGAGCATCTGCAGAAATTAGCAGACAGAGTTGATACGCTATATGATGACTCTTATTACGAATATAGTGACACTGGTGCTACCGGTATGGACTATGATTATTACGATGATGGGACTGCGAGTCAGTTGAGTCAGTTCATAGGAAAAGAGTGTAGCGAGTCGGATTCCCATTCTCAGTGTGATGATATTAGTGTTAAAATACAGGGAACAACATTTAAAGGTTTATCTGATAAGTTCTTACTGGCGGAAAAGGTAGATTCTGAAGTAAATGATGATCTTGCAGAATTTGTGAATTCTTCCTTCCGAAACGGAGTTTCAGAGGATAGAGTAAGTGAGATTTCGAAAGAAATTTATAGACCTCAAAACTGTGATTCCTTGTGCAAAACACGTGTCAATCCAGGTATCTGGAGACTTTTAAAGCCTCAAACTCAAACTGATGATGCTAAAATGCAATCAATTCAGAATCATATTGTAAAAGCCTCCATTGAATTTGTGAAATTACTGGATAAGAACAGTGAATCGTTTGATTCACAATCTGTAGAGTGGGGTACCAGTGCTTTAGCTTTGCTAGGACAATGTAATAAGTTAATTAATAACAAAAGGAAGGAATCCCATAAGCATGACTTAGATCCTAAGTTCTACCCTCTAACGTCGCCAATGTTGCCCTATACAGAATATCTTTATGGAAACGAGACAGATGTGAATCGGAATGTTAAAGATATTCAAGATATGAGTCGTATTGGGAAAGTAGGCCGCAACAATAACACAAGGGGCCGTGGAAATAGAGGTGCGCCTTATCGTGGCAGAGGTACACGACGTGGCAGAGGTAGAGGTTTCTACAATAGGGATTCAGGTTCATCCTACCCATCAAAAAACTACAAGGAGGGGCAAAAGAAATAAATAAGGTAAGCACTTTATTTGAAGCTGGTGGATTAAGATTTCACAAAGAAAATTGGAGAAATTTGACTCATGATAATTACATTTTGGACATTGTTCAAGGATGTCATATTGAATTCAAAGACGGATTGAATCCAATCCGAACTAAATGTCATTCAACAATTTTTAATCAATATGAAGATTTAATTGTCGAAAACGAAATAAAGAAACTTCTTGATTTAAAAGTAATAAAAAAGGTTGAACACCATTGCAATGAATTCATTTCTCCAATTTTTCTTGTACCGAAAAAGAATCCTGGTGAATACAGAATGATATTGAACTTGAAAAAATTGAATGAAAGTGTTCCATATCGACATTTCAAGATGGACAATTTTGAATCTGTTTTAAAATTGATAAAACCAGGTTGTTTCATGGCCTCAATTGATCTGCGCCATGCTTATTATTCTGTATTCATTGCGGAGGAAGATCAAGTAAAATTACGATTTCAAAAATCTGGGATTTTGTATCAGTTTCAATGCTTACCTAATGGTATAGCTTTTGCTCCGCGAATTTTTACTAAAATCATGAAACCCATTTATTCATCATTGCGTGTTCAAGGATATACCAATTCTGGGTATATAGATGATTCTATCCTACTTGGGGATACATTTAATGAATGTGAACAAAATGTTTCTGAAACTCAAACTCTTATGACAAATGTGGGATTTATGATACACGAGAACAAATCTGTTTTGATTCCTACACATAATCTTACCTTTTTAGGTAATGATATAGATTCAGTGAAGATGATTATAACTTTACCTACCAGTAAAGTGCAAACTATTGTACAAGAATGTAAATTGTTATATCACAAGTCAACGGATACAATTAAAATTGTAGCAAGAATTCTTGGCTTGATGGTATCGACCTTTTCAGCTGTTGAATATGGTCGATTGTTTTATAGAACAATAGAAATGGAAAAGATTGATGCCCTAAAATTGTCCAAGGGTAATTTTTCACTGAAAATGCAAATTACAAATGAAATGAAGACTGAACTGAAATGGTGGATAGACAATTTGCATTCCCAATCTAGAATAATAGATCATGGTAATGCTGATCTAGTAATGACTACAGATGCTTCTTCTATAGGTTGGGCGGGAACATGCAATGCTGAACAAATTTCTGGTAGATGGACTGAGAATGAGTCCAAACATCATATAAATTATTTGGAGCTATTAGCAGTTAGTTTGTCTGTAAGAGCCTTTTGTAGAGAAATGAAAGAAGTTCATGTTCATGTATTCTCAGATAACACATGTGCTATTGCATATATAAACAACATGGGTGGATGCAAGTCTAAGCCTTGCAATTGGCTAGCTCTTCAACTTTGGCTTTGGTGCATGGAAAGAAAGATATGGTTGTCTGCTTTTCATGTCCCCGGAAAGGAAAATATATCTGATGCTGGTTCACGCATTTTTAATGAAAATGTTGAATGGCAGTTAGATCCAATTATTTTTCAAAAAGTATGTGATAGTTGGGGAATTCCACAAATAGACATGTTTGCATCTAGGACAAATAAGCATATTTCAAAATATGTCTCATGGAGACCTGATGCAGAAGCTGAATTTATTGATGCTTTTTCATGTAACTGGTCAGTCTTTTATATGTACATTTTCTGTCCTTTCAGTCTGATTGGTCGAGCTCTAATGAGGTTAAGGAAGGACAAAGGAGATTGCATCATGATTGTGCCATTATGGCCAACACAGAATTGGTGGAACAACTTCCTGGAACTTCTGATAGACATTCCTGTAGTGATTCCAGTGACTCAGAGTACGCTATTGCTACCATCAACAAACAAAATACATCCATTATCAGGCCAAATGAATTTAGTGGCATCGAGGTTATCCGGAAATCTTTGGAAGACAGAAACATTTCGCAGAAAGCTGCCGATATCATTACTGCATCCTGGAAACCGTCGACACGAAAACAGTACTCAGTTTACATTAAAAAATGGTTTCATTTCTGTAATCAAAGGCAGATTGATACGCTTCAGATTACTTTAAGTATTGTTTTGGATTTCCTAACCGGGCTTTTTGATTCTGGTCTTACATATGGAACTATAAATGTTGCAAGGAGTGCTCTATCTTCAATAGGAATTTCTATAGATGGCTTTCCGATTGGTCAACATCCACTTGTTAAAAGATTTTGTACGGGAATTTTTAACTTGAGACCACCTAGAGTTAAATATTCTACAACCTGGGATGTTGGGAAGGTTATATTATACCTGAAAACACTTTCTCAAGTAGAATTACTGTCTTTAAAGACACTAACATTGAAATTAGCAATGTTAATTGCCTTAATTAACGCCACTAGAGCTCAGACGTTACAATTATTAACATTAAACGACCTCAGGCAAGGTCAAGATTTCTATGTTTTACAACTAAGAGGATGTTTAAAGCAGTCACGGCCAGATAGGCCTGTACCTTATGTCTTATTGAAAAGTTATACTCCAGACAGGAGATTATGTGTTGTACATACATTGCGGGAGTACATTAAACGAACAGAGTGTTTAAGAAAAGATAGGGAATCTTTGTTTATAAGTTACTTAAAACCTCATACAGCAGTAACTTCATCTACAATTAGTCGATGGTTGAAAACTGTTATGAGATCATCTGGGATTGATATTTCCGTGTTTAAAGCTCATAGTGTAAGGTCGGCTTCAACTTCTAGAGCAAAATTAAATTCCATACCTATAAAAGATATTCTGAAGGTAGCTGGTTGGACGAATGCAGAGACATTTGCCCATTACTACCAAAGGGACATACAGAAAAGTGATTCATATGCTGATTCAATTCTTTCAAGCAATCAATAGTGGTCACACCTACAGTTATGTAAGTTCCTCTTCATTACTTATTGTCAACCAGAAATGCGTTGGCTTTGAAATCTCATATGAGAACGAGAGTAGTATGACGTAATAGAATAATCCAAACAAACGAGACTTACATTAAGTTGATGTTTGGTTGAGATTCTATATAGTCATACTTCTACTCGAGGGATCATATGCCCACCCAGGCACAATAAGTGGTCCCTCCCAGTGTTTTACATGTTAAAACCAATTACTATTAAGCATGGTATTTCATATTCCATGCTGTTTTAGGTTTGAGTGAGAGCATTTATGGTTGCCTTCTCGCAAGCTTTTAAAACTGACACATTCAGTCACGCGTGGCGCGCATCTCATATGATCCCTCGAGTAGAAGTATGACTATATAGAATCTCAACCAAACATCAACTTAATGTAAGTCTCGTTTGTTTGGATTATTATGCCTTGTATATACACGGGTATGTTTATATACATTATTTGTTTTGGGGTGTGGTCATTTGAAGGGATTAATAGACAATTCAATGTTTTCAATGACTTACTCGGATGTATTGGTAATTAATGTAAAAAGGGTAGCTGTTGGTATTTGTATTAAAGGACACGGATATGATCTATCATTTACGAGCAATTGAAATTTATGCATTTAATTTCATTCTTCGCAGCGCTAGATATGTTGTCATATCGACAGAAACTGATTAAGATGGCTGACGGCAGCGAATTGGGTTGGAGAGTCGTGAAAGAATACGAGTCGAACCCGCTGGCTGAAGACTCGGAAGACGAGAAGAAGATGTACAAAGCAGAGGCACGAGCTAATCAGAAAATTAAGGCAGAAAGAGCGAAGAAAAGCGAAAAGCAAAAGGACTGGGCCATATAGGAGGGTTACGCCCAATCGTCGTGATGCCATAGGTCAAGTTGGTAATGCTCCAGTACAAAAGCCCGGATTATGCTTTCAGTGTGGGAAAGCAGGACACTGGAGAAAGGATTGTCCAGGGAATCCATCATATAATAAGATGTGTATAAAAAACGATGAGAACAAAGCTTATTTAAATGATTGTTCCATATATGTTCATTCTGCTTTTGTCGGGTATGAGCCAACTGCTATAAGCATTTCTAGTTCAGAGACTCGGGCATTGAAAAGCAATTGCATTTCCCCTGTCGGGAGACTGAAAGCTCACGCTGATAAATGGCGTTCAGTAACGGATAGTACGTATATTGTTGACGTTGTAGTAAACGGGTATAAATTACCATTTAAAAGTTACCCTACAAGTACACATTTAAAGAATAACAAATCGGCAATAGATAACCCGTCGTTTGTAACGGATGAAATTGAAAGTTTGTTGGGAAAGGGAGTAATTACAAAAGTAGATATATTACCCGAAGTTGTGAATCCCTTAACAGTAGCATATAACAAAGTCGGAAAACCAAGGCTGGTTTTAGATTGTAGACATGTAAATAAGTACATACATTTGTTTAAAATTAAATTTGAAGACATCCGTGTGGCACAGTCGATTTTTAAAGCGGGTGTATTTGCATTCACGTATGATTTAAAGGGAGCTTATCATCACATCGACATTTCAGAGGTTCATAAACCATATTTAGGGTTTTGTTGGAAATATCATGGTAAAAACACTTATTTCGTATTTAATTCGCTCCCTTTTGGTATTGCAAGTGCAGGGCATATTTTTACGAAAATTGTTCGCGTTGTCGTTACGTATTTGAGGTCCCTAGGACATAAAATTGTTATGTTTTTGGACGATGGTATTGGCGGACATTCCAATTACGGTGAAGCGTTGAGGTCAAGCAACTTCGTAAGGGACACTTTTTATGAATTCGGTTTCTTAATAGCAGAAGAAAAATGCCAGTGGTTACCTATTAAAGTTGTTACATGGCTAGGTTACGTGCTTGATTTCAGTCAGAGTAAAGTTTTTATAACTGAGGAAAGGATCGCTATGATTGAGAAGTCAATTGAGTCATTAATGTATCAATTAAGTATTGGAAGATTCAATACGGTTAAAGTTAAAGTACTCGCTTCCTTAGTAGGACGACTGATTTCACTTCAATACGTTTTCGGAAATGTTGTTAGAATGAAAACTAGAGACATGTATAACTGTATTATAACTCGAGCGAGTTGGAATGCGCCATTTCTGGTTTCTGACGCGGCTATCCACGAAATAACGTTTTGGAAAGAAAATGTCAGAAAATTAAACGTTCCAGGTAGGGCGCTTAACAGAGACGAGACATGTAATGTACGAGTATATTGCGATGCTAGCGCTGTTGGGTACGGTGGTTATCTAGAAATGATAGACGTTCATACGTTGTATCAGGAAAGCGAGTTAAATACTTTAGGTAGTATAATGCTATCTCCGGACGTAGATAGCGCTGTTTTGAAAGGTTCGTCGTTAAGACCACCGGAATTGGTTAACGAATCCCTGGAATTGGGAATTACGTCGTCAGGCAGGAAACTGACGTATGATATACCCCCGGAAGTGGGTGAAGGTTCAGATTCACAGCTAGTCGCACAATCAGAGGTATTGATAAATGTAAGAAGTGATTTCTCTGATGAAGTCACCGGAAGTTGGCTTCCAGAGGAACAAGGTAAAAGTTCCACCTGGCGTGAGGCGGAAGCGGTTCATCGCTTTATGAGAAGTAAAGCGGAGTTTTTGAGAAACAAAAATGTCAAAGTGTTTTCCGATAACAAAAATGTGAAATCCATCTTGTTGAATGGTAGTAGAAAAATGGATATTCAGAAGATTGCTTTGAGTATCAATGGTATTTGCGAGAACAACAATATTCGAATATGTCCGGAATGGATTCCTAGAGAAATGAATGAATTGTCGGACTATTTGAGAAGATGCCACGATAGTGATGATTGGTCAATATCTGATAGTTGGTTCAGTTATTTAGACAGTATATGGGGCAGACATACTGTTGATAGGTTTTCGTCGCATTTCAATAATCATTGCCATCGTTTTAACTCGAGATGGTGGGTTCCAGGTACTGAAGGTATAGATGCTTTTAAGCAGGAATGGCGAAATGAAAATAACTGGTTGGTACTTCCGCCAAAATTGGTAAATGAATGTTTGAGCAAAATAGAGAATGAGCAAGCAAGCTGTACGCTTATTGCGCCTATGTGGCAGTCAGCGCCTTTTTGGCCGTGTTTATTTAGTACCGGAGGGTGTTTCAAACAGTTTATTAGAGAGGTAAAGCAACTACCAAAAATAGGGCTTATTTGTATTGGAAAGGGAAATAACGGTGTTTTCTCGTCAGATCCAATGCCGTTTTATATGTTAGCCCTGAAGATACGATTTACATGAAGTCGACTGAAAATCATTGATATTAATTAGTAATTAATATTTACATATTGTACATTAAGCAATGAGCTTACATTCATTTCCTTGTTTACAGGTATTGACTTAAAGTCCACTATTAAGAACCAGATGGATAATGCGGGTGTGGACGTTTTACAGCATGGACATGTTATTGATCATATGGCCGCATATTTAGTGCAGTCGAGAGCCAATTCCACCAACCAAAAATACGTAAACTGTTTCAAACATTTCGATAATTATTGCAAGAGTAATTCCTTTCAATCCAAACCAGCATTGCCAATTGTTGTGGCAATGTATGTAACATATATGCTTGATCAGGCGAAGAGTTACTCCGTCATTTCGGCAGCAGTGTATGCTATAAAGTGGTTACATTCACTACACGGTTTCGAGGACCCAACTTGTAACAGTACGGTTAAACACTTATTGGATTCCGCTAGACGTTTACGATCTGGTCCAGTTCACAAGAAGGACGTGATTGATTCAGAGATGTTACAGACACTATGCGGATCTTTTTCTGATTCAGATGATGTAATAACCTTACGCGATTTAGCCATTATTCTAATAGGGTATGCTGGCTTTATGCGTTTCAACGAGCTTAGCTCTTTATGTTGTTCAGACATTACATTTCATGATGATCACTTCATAATAGATATTCGTTCCAGTAAAACTGATATTTACCGTGAAGGGAAGCAGGTCCCTATTTCCAAAGGGAATTCAGTTGCTTGTCCGTATGCTATGCTACAGAAGTACATGAAAACAGCTGGGTTGTCGATTACGTATACCGACTTCTTATTTAGACCATGCTATAGATCTAAGGGTGTATCAAACATTATTAAAACTAACAAAAGATTAAGTTACACACGAGTTAGAGAATGTATTTTGTCAAAATTAAAGTTGGTTGCTCCAAGTTTGAATTTGGGTACGCATAGCTTGAGGGCTAGCGGAGCTACTGCAGCTGCTAATGCCATCGGCATATCTGAAAGATGTCTTAAAAGACACGGTCGTTGGAAGACCGATATAGCCAAGGACGGTTACATAGTAGACTCTATTGAAAGGAGACTGATGATTACTAAACAATTTAAGTTATAATTGGATATATATGTATAGATTGTGTTGAATGTACATTTCCAAATTGGAATCGCAACTCTCAATCTTTGTATTTCTATATGGGTCGCACAATGCAAAATAGGTGTTTGTTGTTTTGTGTAAATGCTGTTGAGACTGTCCGTTCTCCGCGGTACAACGTATAGAGGAGAACAATTGTCTCAACAGGTTTGTATACAGAACTGGTTTGACCAGTTTGTGTCACGTGATTGGAGGCTATTTGTGATAGGAATAGTCAGTTCTACGCAGACCACGAGACGGTTAACTTTAATTCACTTAAAATTCAAATTTGGAAATGAAAAGTATTACAATGCGTGAACAAGCTCATCACGTGAATCACACTTATCACGGCTGATATGACTTAACTAATGTTGAAAACATGTTAATTAAAAAATAGGTATGCATGCATGTAAGATCTCCGTTATTCAGTATTTCGAGGAATAGTCAGAGCATAGCTACGGGAACACGTTTCCTCCTTTCTTTATTGAGATTTATTGAGAGGGGGTCTCTCGTGGGCGGCTCGTATTCTGTTTGAGAAATACGCAATTAAAGTCGGTTTAAGAATCTGTTGTCCGAAAACATAAGGAATTGTTTATCTTGTAATATACATGTAAGGTTTTGTTCTGATAGGACACCGACTTGATTGCTGCATGGTTGAATTGAATATTCAAAGTCTCTTTAGAGATAGTACATTAATAAGATTCGTTTATTACTGATCACATTACTGAAAATATTTTATTTTTGTATGTCAACTTGTACGTTAACCGCAATTATATGGGTCGCACAATGCAAAATAGGTGTTTGTTGTTTTGTGTAAATGCTGTTGAGACTGAACAATCACGCATCACAAGCTTCCACAACTACTTTGCATAACATTGGTGCAAAAATATGTTACTACCACTCCTCCACACATCCTCGAGAAATAGGATTTCTTCAACTTTTAGTCCAATCTTAAATACTGTTATAATAGGCCCATAACATTAGATACGGTGTCTGTAGAACAGCAGGTCATGATTTCTTACCCAAGCAAACTAGGGTCATTGCTGGTTTAACCTGAGTAACTGTGTTAAATAACTGGGTTTTTATCCGAAGAGATATCTTTCATTATTTTTCTGGTAGAAATACAACAAAATGTTCTAGTATCAATATATTTGTAATTAAAATATATACATTCTTAATTAGAGTAGATTTACTCAATTGTAATTAAGTAAAATATTTGTAATTAAAATATATGCATTCTTAATTAGAGTAGATTTACTCAATTGTAATTAAGTAAAATATTTGTCTGAAACAACAACCTATGCATTGATAAATTTATACTATAAATGCTTGGTTATAGATACTGTACAGTCCTTCATGATACAGATGACTTATTATACCTTTGCTGCAGACAAATTTTGAAATAACTATAAAAATAGATGAAATTGCTTATAACGATCAACCTGCATATACAGGAAGTTCATCATGTCTTTTAATTATTCACAGAGTATTTCAATTACATTCTTACAGATATTGTCCATTTGGATCAAATTACTCAAATGCATTGGCAGGTATTTATACAAAGCAGAAGAATTTTTGTTAAAAAACGTTTAAAAAGGTATTGGGTGAACTTTTGAAGATGCAGAGATGGATTTTGCTGTATTTGCTGATACACCAAAGTTTTGATATTATTCTGGAGAAAGGAGAGAAATAATTTTAACTCTACTAAAAGTGTCCCTTTATAGTCTTCTACAAAATAGATCTTTCAGTTCATATTTTTCAAAGCAGACAACTCTAAATAATAGTTGAAGAAATTGCATGTATGACTTTTAAGCCTATGCAGCAGAATTTTTTTGAAATCACTATGGGAAAAGGAAAGAAATTTCTCCTTACACAACATTGTTTACTCTTACAAACATACGCTTTAACCCTTTCCCTTATAGTTATACAACAAATCTGCAGCAGACCGCTTTGAAAATATTTGTTGACAATTGCAGCAAAACTCTAAATAGGAACGTATAACTATTGAATATATTTGAAAAACTTGGTGGCAAATGGAGAAATTGCTCATCATGAGCAACTCTACTTTTTATCTCAATGTTTTCAAAGTCATCTGCATCAGTATCTTAAATGGTCGCAAATAGAGGGCGGTCATACTAAAATTCAAAGGGATAGGGTTAGCAGTTACATTGGAGTAAGGAAGCATCTATCTTCAACTTTATTAACTTTCCTTTTTCGCCCAGGTATATTTCAGATTCATTGTATGTGTTAACATATATATATAGGTGTTTATTGTGATCAACATTGCTGTCATATAAACGTTATCTACCAGCATTTCATTCTGCATCCAAGCAGACGCAGGGGTTTATTTATAAGTTTCGGGATTCTAAGTCCTCTAGAAACTTCCCCACAATCTCACCCATAATAATTTGCCAACTTAATGACGTTTTCCACAACATGTACAGACCATAAGTCGTGGTCTAAATATATTATGCATCAAAAACAGTCAGAACTGCTGTTGCAATTTAAACATACAAATATTTTTGGAAAATAAAGCTTAAAATGGGGATTTTCAGATGTAGTGGTAGAGCTTATATACAGTTTACGATTGCATGTGAGAAATACCTTACAGACTAAGAATTTATTCCGCATTTGTCTTAACCATAATACATAGTAAGCAATTAAACTAAGAATACTTAGCTAATTTCAAAATTTGAACTTCATAAAATGATTGTATTACAAGAAATTATAACAATGCATTTTTTTTTTTAAATTAACAGAAGAAATTCTTAAAAGAGGTTTAGCAATGACATTATTGTTTCAATTCTTTCATTTACATTAAGAGTATAAGTTTCCTATCCTATAATAAAATGCTTATGTTTTTGCCTCAAATGTGTTTATCTTATGAACGTCTTATTCTACTATTACACTATGTTACTCATACCTTATGTAGATCTCTTACCCATAATGACTTAGGTTCTAACTATTTTCTTTACATTAAAATCACATTCTTACCAAAATTTCTTTAAGTAACATGACATAAAATGTGTCTGCCAGTGGAAAAGGGTTAATATGTGAACGTAAATCTACTTAACTATTTCCCACTTGCAAACCAATCAATGTTGACGTGTGTGCAGAAGATTAGTTACACAAGAATATTTGCTCATTATGAGACATTTCTGTTTTTGTCATATTGTCTACAATTCTATTCAATAATTACTCTTACATTAATGGAAATTTTCCATATATTTGCCAAGGTGTTTTCAAAGTCATCTGCTGCAAATTTGATATGTATGGTAAAGCAATACTTAAAACAAACATGTAAGCTCTATGACTTCGTAGGCTGAACAAATTGTGCTGAAATCATATATCCAATGTTAACCCTTTCCCTCATATAGACGCTTTCTGATGCCTCTGCAGCAGACAGGATTTATGAAAACATAGTGATAAAAGAAGAAATTGCACAAAACGAGCAATTTCTCCTTTTGCCACAATGTTTTCCACTTTGAGTCATTCAACTATAGAGATTTTCTATTTTTTGACAAAATATGTTTAAATGCAGTCTGCTGCAGAATTGTTGTATGAGGGAAATGGTTAAACAAATAATGGTCATAATGTAAACAAAATCTATTACATTTTATTAAGACATCTTTACTTCTTCATAAGTGTTATTCAAAAGCTCCTAAAAGAAACAGCACTCACAAATATGACTTCGCTTTTATATTACACTGAATGCAATGATAAAGCTACAGTGCAATGTAATTGCCAAACAATGCAAATGTTGTGATGGTGTCATGAATCGGACAGAGATAACTAATGGGGGACTGTAGCCCAGTAGGGAATCCCTGTTAATGGCGAATTAATTAAAACAGCTGATTACCAGGACTGATAAGCCATGTCTAAAATTTAGACTTTTTCTGGGGACAAGTGGAGGAGTGCTACGGATTGTACAGGCAAAACGGCTCACTGGTGTAGTATGTGTCTTATCTCGGATGTACTGTTAGATTCACAGTATAAATTGGCCGTTACAAATAATTTATGACCTTCTCGCAGTATCTCAGGGCAAATGTTATCTGCTTAAATAAACTGATTAGCCGTCCAGAAGTTAATTTAACACTAGTCTCTGGAATCCATATACGAACTATAATCAATGTTTTTTTGCTTGATAGTTTTACATTTCTGGATAAACTTATTGGGATTATTTAGGAAAACTTTTATTCAGATACAGTGACCTGTTATTGGAAGATCAGATGATCGAACTAGGAGTAGGAGCAGGATTATGTTGGTATTTATCCGCAAACAATTGCAATTGCGAAACAGAAACAAGCATCTTGGCACAGTGAAATAAGAGCAAGTGTTCCAGTAAAAGATTGATTCTTAAAGAAATTGTTGGACCCTCTGTAAAATGGTATTTAAGCGTAATACTTTCCATTATTCCATTATCCAAATGATATTTGACGCATCTGCAGTAGAACATATTTTGTGAAAAAGTTATAAATGAGAATGGTTAAAAGAGAGCATTTATCCTGTTTTTGATGACTTATCCCGTCTTTAAAATTTAACTTATAATGTTAAGAATATCAATGCATATCTCACTCATGCTAGGAGCAGACGACTCTCCCACAAAGTTGTATACAGTAGACCACTTTTGAATTTCTTATGAGGTTGCATAGTTCATGATTGATTTGATTCAAATTTGTTTGTTTGTTTACTTTATTTCCCCCATGTATTTGGAGATTTCTTTACATACAAATAAATACAAGTTATGAATATAACAATTCAACAAAAGAAAAAATGGAGACATGTTTCTTTCATCCAAGCTGACATGTTATCTTTCTTCATTCAATCACACCCTCATACGCCCAAATACCCATTCACTCTTTCACTCTTTCACGAATTCACACATGGCATATTATTTTCTAGGTTATAAGAGTAAACATTTGATCGGATATGATATGGGTATCCGATCAAATGCTTCTCTTATGTATAGTAATTGGTACTGACATTTAAGGATATATGTCGAATAGACCAACATGCCTGCAAACAGCTGCGACATATGAGTGGCATAACCTGTAAAAATCTTGGGTACAATGAATATATGTGTTAGGGTACATTCCAAGAACCTTTCTCAAGACAAACTCATCATTGATGTCGCTGATGAGCTCGTTATATAATAAATTTCCAGTTACATGCTTATCACGGCATAATGTATAAGTTCATTGATCCTGTCACCAGTGATTCAGTTGTAGTGCTGATGAAACAATCCAGATAAATAAACTCTATAAATGAAAAGAAAAAAAAGAAAATAAGAAGAAAAAAAAGAAAAAAAGGAATATACATTATATGTAATACATTTATTATTAAAATAAAAATATCGTAAATCTAAAATTATTTTAAACTAATTTTGCTTGCTTCGAACTTACATCTCATCAGATGTTATCTACTATCTTTTAATAATGTTTGTCAATCCTTTCCCATTTCCAAACGAATGCAGCAGACGAAATTTGAAAAAATTGTGGCAAATGGGGAATATGTTCATAAGTGTTGCAATGTGTTAAACCATATTCAACACATAGCCTATACTTATATGCATAGAGAGTTTCCACATTTTTGCATACAAATTGTCAAATATGTTAGGTATTATTGTTTAATTTGGTTTCACAAATCGTCCGCGAAAAGGGTGATTTATTTAGGAAAGGGTTAAGGTTATATGTACAGAGTTAAAGGGGTGTGGTTTAGCATTGCGTTTCAGATGTTTTGTTTTATTGGGGTTTGAAGTTTTACGTCAATTAAATAACGACAGCCGTTCACTTATTCATATTCCCAGGGTAAAAATTCAGGACTATGCTAGAACAAGGTGCCTTGTTCATCGGCACTCCTACATGACCGGACATTCTAAATCTCTGACGCTGACCACCTGGCCACGGCGAAGTGATTTACTCTTTAGTGATTGGTGTATAGTTATTTATCACTAATGGTAGATAAAGTTTGTCATAACTTGACTTAAAGACAAACTTTACAAACTCAATTCTATAACTGGTTTTTGGGATAGGGGCGTTTCGCGCCTATCCCATACTCATGCTGATTTCGAAAAGTCGGATTGAAGCTGCAACCGCAGTCCACATGTGTATACCTACACCAAAATCGAGTTTTGATTGGTTATAATCTGCCATTTCAACGATTTCATTGGTTCGACCGAATCACGAAAAACCATCCGCTTGCATTTATTAATCATCGGATATAAAATAGTTCAAACGAGTGAAACACACTCTGAACTATGATTGACCTTAATGTCAGTGGTGTAAGGTAACGTTGACCGTGCTGTGACCCCATTAGTTTACAACAGTCGACTTACATAGAGAAATGTGCAAATCACTGTAAATAAAATTATTGAAAGGAGTTGAAACCATTGTGGCAAAAGTAGAAATTGCCTACGATAAGCAATTTCTCCTTTTGTCACAATGTTTCGGATTGTCGTCTGCTGCACATGCGTCTGTAAGCGGGAAATGGTTACATCCTCCCCATGGAAGCGGAACCCTTTCCGTCATAATATAACAGTTCGAATATTGAAATATTGTTGAAAATGGAGCTATTGCTGACAATGAACAATTTCTCCTTTGCACACAATGCTTTCAAACACGTTTCAAATTAATTCTTTTCATATTTAAACGTTTTACTGTGGACATTCTTTTACTCTATCTCCTTTCCGGACACATTTTAAATAACATGCTAGATATTAATGATAACGAGCAATATCGCCTTACATCAAAAGGAAAAATATATAGTTTATACATAGCTTTGTGGAAAAAGAGGAAATGGGTCACGAATAACCATTCTGCAGCCGTCTGCTGCACATGCGTCAAATAGCGACTTTAAACGGGAAAGGATTTAACCGTTTCCGTTATAGCAACTTAGTTACATACGAATGTTGAAAGTATATTTGCCTACGGAGCAACTGCTGACAATGAGCAATTCCTCCTTTCCAGACAATGCTTTGAAACATGAATCAATTTTTTTCTATAACCTAGATAACGAAAATATTTGTCTACAGTTATTATTTTAACCTTTGCCCCTTTAAGACACATTTGACTAACCTTAACAGATAAATGATAATCAGCAAGTTTGTCTTTTTCCCCAATGTTTTAATTACTATTCAAAATAATACTTTCAGGCTTAGTTAAATGTTGTTTGCTGTATATTTAGTCTACGTGGTCAAGGGTAAGGACTTGTTATTACATACTCCGTCCAAAGAGAGAGGTCCTACTGTGTATACATGCCATGAAATAATGGTACTAACGGTCTCACCGCTACTGGAGAATTGTTGGTAACACAGGTTGCGTGTTGTGTTGAATATTCTCACGTGTCGCTGTATGTCGACCCAACTAGGACACAGGAGTTAAATCTACAAATTAGAGATAAGATTTCAACACTGATTGATTGTGGTTTAACGCCGTTTTTAACATTTTCTACGTTATATCACGGCGGCCAGTTCATCTACAAATATGTTTCCTGGTTTTCTCACACCAGTACTCCACACAACAATCTTCCCAACCAACTGGGTTCTTTTTCACATAGACTTAGCCCATTTGTGAAAGACGAATGACGCATGTCGCATTGACTTTTGTCAAACGTCGGAAAGAAAGTTGGCCGAAAATGTCAACATACACACGAGTTATAACCGCAAGGTCATTATTTATTTTATAATTGAGGCGCTTCTACCGATTTTGGGACTAAAATTATAATGTATATGCATTTGCGCTAATTGAAGATTCAACGTTCGTCAACGTGTAATCTAGTCCTAGACGTATATGTTGACAAATAAACTAGAAGTATAGTCTAAATAGGTTTTTGTAAATTAACCTTGTACGGTCCCATTTCGGAGATACAATTAATTTGCAAATACATGTACTTTACAAATACCATAATCTAAGCTTTCCTAAGCACAAACGTGTTTTGACGCATCGAACCAGTCTTCTGTAAATTAATCAATACTTTATAAGTTGTCTCTGTCTGTAAAGCTTGGAAGTATAATCCGGTGTCCGGCCGGCTGTCTGCCTGAATGTGCATTCGTCCGTCCGTCATGGATTGCATGTTTTGGTCAAAACGTTGTTTCTGTATGGCAGATTTATTTGAAAGTGGTCACACTTATACCGTGTGATCAGGAGAACGGCAAAATACTAGGTACATAACTCTGGTCTGCTTATCTTAGTTATCTTCATTTTTCCTTATTTAGTTCAGCGATTGTCTCAATTAATTTCCATTGTATCCATTTCCAAACTTGGTTTGTAGGTAACTTATGACCTACACATTTGCAGTGCACCATTACCATAACTTTAGCATGCTGCGTTTGGAGTGTGTATATTTTTGTCTTTTCATGTTCTCACTTATTATATGACTTTCGCATGAAAAACACATGCCCTTGTTTCGTTAATGAGTGTTTCCCAAGCGTTGTACTTTGTCCAGAGCGACTGACTGTCTGTCCGTCTTTGTGTTCATCCATCCGTCCGTCTGTTCGTTACGGTTTGCATTAATGGGTCAAAACTTTGTTTCTGTTTCGCGGATCCATTTCAAAGTAGTCACACGTATACATTGGGATTAAGAGATCGATACAATATTTTGAACACAAATCTGATCTGGTTTTTTTAGGTGTAAAACTCATTTTTCATTTCTTCGGTTATTGTCTCAATAGATGTCCAATGTATCAATTTAAGACTTGTTGTATAGGAAACTCAGAGCTACAGATGTGCAGTGCAAAAGAAACATAACTCTAGCATGCTTTCGATTGTCTTTCATTTATCAGCATGATTACAATATACATTGTGAATCTTTAGTGATTTCTGAACTGGAAATATTTTAATTAAGGGTCGCTGCTCTGTTTTTTGTCAATCTTTTTATTTTGTTTATACAAGAAAAGGGTGAAACTTTGATAAATTAGGTATTTGTATTGTATAGGCAGGCAATATGTGTGCTTCGCACATTTTTGGTTTGGTTTGTTTAAAGGTCATTGTTTCAACAATGTTTGTCTATATTATCTATGCCATATATTTTCAACTTACATATGCCCCTATACCACCAGCGCTTTCAGCGCTTTGATTATTTCTAAATACATGTAGATGCAATGATTATTATCGAGATGTGTATACATACAACAACTGATATTTAAATCACAGATAGTGTTGGAATCCAGATGTATAGATACGGAATCATATAGCATTGACATACTTTTTAAGTCTTGAAACAAAAACAAGAGTATGAATGTCTAAATATTGATAAAACAGTTTGAAGTATACACGTACGGAAGCTTGTACAGACCCCTTAATTACTTCTTCTCGAAATGTATGAAACATTATAGCACTGGAAGTGGACGGTACCACTGGTATAAGTGAGGAAAAGCTGCTAACCTGATGCACTTTTTTGGGTAGTAACAACGAAGTTGCATAATTGCAAATTATGTTAACATAAAGGCAGAAATGCATACAGTTCAGAAGTGTTTTTGAAAAATGAGTAAAGCTTTTATCCAGAGATCTTCAATTTAACTCACGAATGATAAACATGATTCGTATAAATAACCAAATATATTATGTGATAACACTATTGAAGAAACGGGATTTATTTCTATTATTTAATGCAAAATATGCGGAATTATGTAGTAATATGCCATACAGTATTATTATCGTAAGCAAGTTCACCTTTTGCCACAACGGTTTTAACCGTTTTTACAATAATTATTCTTTGATTTATCCCTTTCCCTCATACAAGAAATCTTAAGCAGACGACTTTAAATAGATCTTGGCTAAAGTGTGGAAAATCATGATGAGAAAATCCTACTTTTGCCGCAAATTTTAATCGGATTTAATAATTATAATTTCATCAATTGATGTGTTTATTAGTTTGACCTACGTGTTTTCAAAATAGAAATTTGCAGAGATTTCCATAGTGTTCCTGCATTAAGAGCCGTCTGTTGAATGTGTGAATGTGTCATGTGCATGTAATTTATTTATTAATACTTATGCTGTATGATGAAAAACTATGTATAGTTTAAGTCAATAAAATATCTATATATATAGTCCAGTATACAGTTTTAATTATACAAATTGGTAAACATATAAAGGTTATGTTTCATGACATTCATAATTTTAGTTCGTTATTAACATTTCATAATTTGTGTTTTATTTCTGATAATGTACAAATATATCCATTTTTTTTTTTTAAAAAAGAACAGTTTTATTTAATAATAATCATAATCCGTATTTATTTTATGATAAAGCGTATTTATTTTATCTCAACTAATGCATTCAGTAATATAAACATTAAGAATGTTATATACAAAAAAAAAATCAATTATATAAATAAATGTTATTTGTGTTGATATGTTTTTAAATTAAATATAAAAGCAAAATATTTACTTCAAGCCCCTTTTCAACTACATATGTATTTAAATCCTTTAATGATAGGTAGATATATATATATATATATATATATATATATATATATATATATATATTTATATAAATGTTCAAAATAAAGCAATTACATACATTTTTTATATCAAAGCTTAATCCTAGTATAAGCTTCCGTGTAAACCCATAGAAAAATACGGTTTGTTCCCGGAACGCCTACTCGATTTATTCTCTACCTGGTCAACATTGAGGATTAGGGGGCCTTTTAAAGGGCAGTTATAAGTGATAGATTTATGTGAACTTAATTGATTATCATTATGACAAAATAATTGAACATGGTCAGATTTTTTCTTTTATAAACAAAATGTGATTAAAGCGTATTGTTGAAAAAGGGACAATGCATGTTAAAAGCGAAGGCTACTTTTATTTCCCCACAACAATTTCAATTTCAAATTACATAATAAAGTGTCCCTGGTTTGAATGATAATTTGTTTGTGCTACATGTTTATAACAAATTAATTACAAATTAATAAAGGATTAAATTTAAGTTAATTATTAATTAATTAATAGCTATCAAACTGTAAGAACATAAAACATGATAATTTTATTTACACAATTTACTCTCTAAGATTGTAATAAAGATATTTAATTATTTGTTTAATAAAGAGTTCCAAAGTCATCTACAAAAAATATCTATAATTTACCCTTTACAAGGCCCCCTAATTCCCTAATACACTTTAAGTCGAGTAGGCGTTCCGGGAACACACCAAAAATACGAGTAAGTAAGGGAAAGACAGAGGCGTAGGTAGCAAAGTGACATCTGAGACACAACTTGTGCAACATAATATACTTTTAGATTAATTACCTATAACGTTAATCACTTAAATTACTTTTACCTCCGTTGTACTGACAAGCATAAACAGGTCACACACATACACAGCATAATTCAGAAAAAACAGTATATACAATTAACAAGAGAAAGTTGATGCAACGCATCAATGTCGCCGGATATCCATAGTGCAGTTATGCATAAAACTAACATTATAGTAGTTGAATAAACAGTTATCAACTGAGGGGCATATTGGAACATCAGGGGTGGGGTCAAGTGAAAATGTATCATAACTTGCATTGTTTTGTCAACGAAGTGAATGATAATTGAAGCCTTTCATTGTTTATGATCAATCTCCATTCCAAAGTAGGGTGACCATACACACAACCAACTAAGTATTGATCATAAACAGTAATGGAAATGAGTAATCTTGCCAATCATTAGTCTTAGTGTGTATACAGTGCTTTCATTAAGGAATTATTATAAGATTTGTGAATTCCACATACACTTTTCAAGATGTTTGTCAGAATATTTGAATTTTATTATTTTTCAATAAAACCACAAAACAGACAATTTAGGATTTGCATGCAATAGCACGTCATTTTACCTTTCCTACTTTAAAGTCAACAGTGGACACCTTTGCAGCAATCTACTTTTAAAACAATGAGATAAGGGTTAAATCGCTGAAGACATGAGTTTTCTCTTTTTCTCAAAATGATATTAGCTTAGCATCCTAATTATATCATACTTTAACAAATGTTGAAAAGTAGTCCAATATTTATAAATTAGACCATCACGCCGTTTCAACGGTATTTCAGTTCACGTGTGTTGTCCTTTCGTGGAAGAAGAATGACTTTTGTCAATAATCGGAAATAATGAATGACCGTGCCGGGGTTCGAACCCATGATTTGATAGCCCTTGTTGTTGGAGACTAAGCTATTGCTTCTTGACACAGATACAGTAATGTGAATATAGTATGTTAAACAAAGTTTCATGTATAACCGTCATAATTTCATTTCATGTAATAAGTAGATGAGAGATCGAGAGAATCAGGTTTGATCCCCAAACGCGATATATTAACCGATATATTAGTGAACGTTTAGTAATGGTCGATATATAAAGATAAAACTTGTATTATTCCTCCGTGACGTTCTGGCTTGCGGTACAACTAATGGACTACTGCCACGATAAAGTTACAACTTGCACTTATTAACAAGGGAATTGCCGCGGTTTAACGGAAATACTGTTATTGAACGATTAATATTGGACATAAAAACCAGGAACGTGCAAACGAGTATTTAAGTGTATTAAGTCGATTCGAGACGACCCTTAATGCGGGGTAGTCAATTCCAATATACGTACAGCGAAAAGTATTTTGGGTCTGAATTTAATGTAACAACACTCTTTATGTCATGAGAGTTGATATCGTTTGATGCTATTTATAGCTTTTCTTGCTTGAGATGCCAGTTTTAATTTAGCTGCAGTCCAAGATAACTTTGGTGTAAAAAGAAGACCCATGTATTTATAAAATGATGTAACTTTTACATTTTCATCGTTAAGTTTCCATTTTTCGGTATTTCGAAGCGGTCCACCGTTTCTAAATACTATTATTTCCGTCTTTTTTAAGTTAACTGTCATTTCTGACTGTAAGCAAAAATCTGAAATAGCGTTAAGTTGTAACTGAAGGTTGTTTACTGTATCTGCACCACAGGCCACGTCGTCGGCGAACAACAGACATACAATATCAAGTATATCATTTGTTAAAAAAACACCTCTACAACTTTGTCGTAAATGCGAAACTAATTCATTGATATATAGACTAAAAATTATTGGCGAACTTATGTCCCCCTGTCTCGTTCCGATATTACACCTGAATGGACCTGAGATTGTGTTACATGACGTACCATTTGGTAGTTTGACATAGTGTTCAAGTTTTTCATACATTGACTTAAGCACTCTAATTAAATTACCGTTAGCACCTTTGCTCAGAATACTTGTAAATATTTTGTGGTGTACAAGACAATTAAAAGCTTTCTGAAAGTCAACATATAGAACATAAAATCTACCATGAGGTCTAGTGATATACTTTTGAATCATACCTTGGAGTGTAAACATATTATCAATAACCGAATAACCAGTTCTAAATCCCGCCTGAGCTTCATCAATAGTATTATGCTCATATGCCCACTTATTTAACCGTTCTGTTACCATGTTAGAGAATATTTTGTAAATGACATCAATAAGTGAAATACCTCGGTAATTAGATGGGTCGCTTCTGTCACCTGATTTATGTAAAGGAACGATTATAGTTTGGCTCCATGCATCGGGGAACTCTCCCGTTGTCAAAATTTTGTTAAACAAGATAGTTAAGATAGGACTGATACAATGACAAGTATGTTTATAAAACTCGGCCCCAATACCGTCCTTACCCTGGGATTTATTATGTTTTAATTTTGAAATTGATTTGCTTACTTCTTCATTTGTAAAAGGACAATTTAGGATTTGGTCCACATTTTCGTCTAACGCAAACAAATTCATGTCTAAATCGGATAATGGTATTTGATTATCTTTGTGCAGCAATTGTTCAAAATATTGTAACCAGGCACTCGCCTTAATATCTAACGATACACTGTTTAGTTTTGAACTACTTCTCACCATAGACCAAAATTTTCTAGGATTATTTCTGGCATTTACAAGATAATGTCTATTTAAGGATTGCATTTTAAGTTTTTTATCCTGACATATTTCCCTGAAGGATTTTTTTGCTGCTTTATATGTATCAAATTCATGACTGTCACTTGTAAGCCTAAAACGCCTTAACAGTGAATATTTCTTTCGTTTAGCTCTATTACATTCATCATCCCACCAATTGGGTTGGACATTTCTTGGGGGATATCTATTGTTTGCCACCATGCCACTGCTTTTTGCTGACGTATGATACAAGTTGACAATAGATATAACTGCCTGATTTATGTTACCATCAATATTTTGCAAGATATCATTTTTATTTACGATAAAGTTGCTTTTAAATGTTTCTAAAAACGTATCCTTCAAACTATCTTTCCATTTTAATTTATTAACTAAAATACTTTGGGGATCAGGGTCTACTACAGAAGTATCTGGTATACTTTCAAATGTTAATTGTGACAATATAGGAAAGTGGTCTGACTCATCTCTCATTTCAACATTGAAGAACGATACAAAGGGAAATAACATCATAAGTGTAATAAATAAGTAATCACAAAATGGAAAACACATATATTTAGGCATACCGTGAACTATTTGGTATTCTGGTTAATTTTGACAGAATGTGATGTATCATTTAGTAGAAAATCTAAATGCTAAATGAAATCTTTTGAAAAAGTGATCAGTTTGATCATTTTCCCAAATAAAATGTTAATGAACTTGCAGTAGACGACTTTGAAAACATTGTCAGAAAAGTAAAGATTGCTGGTAACAAAGTTTTAGAAGTAAAAGTAGTAGCAGTAGAAATAGTAGTAGTAGTAGTAGTAGTAGTAGTAGTTGTAGTAGTAGTAGTAGTAGTAGTAGTAATAGTAATAATAGTAATAGTAGTAGTAGTAGTTGTAGTAGTAGTAGAAGTAAAAGTAGTAGTAGTAGTAGTAGTAGTAGTAGTAGTAGTAGTAGTAGTAGTAGTAGTAGTAGTAGTAGTAGTAGTAGTAGTTGTAGAAGTAGTAGTAGTAGTAGTAGTAGTAGTAGTAGTAGTAGTAGTAGTAGTAGTAGTAGTAGTAGTAGTAGTAGTAGTAGTAGTAGTAGTAGTAGTAGAAGTAGTAGTAGTAGTAGTAATAGTAGTAGTAGTAGTTGTAGTTGTAGTAGTAGTAGTAGTAGTAGTAGTAGTAGTTGTAGTAGTATTCATTCATTCTCTTTATTTCCTCCGTTCGGAGATTAATTGAATACACTGTTAACAACAAGTAATTGGACTAGTTTCTATACATAAAATGATATGGAAATTGAAAATCAATCTTTACATAATAATACTCAAATTGTAAATAGTCACAATATGTATATATGCATATATTTACACACACACACACACACACACACACACACACACACACATATATACACATACATATACATATTCATATTCATACACACATATACACATATACCCACGTATTCACACATACACAGAGTCATTGTATCGTCTAAGATGGGCCGTTGAAACATTTGTATGCGAATAATATAGCTTCGCAGCGAAAGTAGTACTCTGAATCAGTGGTGACTGATGTAGGGCTTGCACCTAAAACCATCATCAAAAACGTTTCACTGGTTGCAAGCATTAGCTCAGTATATACTTCATGACCAATATTGGTGTATATGCCACTAAGAAATAAACGTTTCTTATCATATGTTGCGCTACATTCTGATATTCTATGTTTGATAACATCTAAATGTATACGGCCACACAGATCACATGACGAAGGTTTTTCTGAAGCAACAGTCACCCACAATTTAGCCATAAAGGCTATTGTATGTGCAGCTATTCTTGTACCATAGAGATTATACAGGTTGCAGGCTGTGATTGATATATGCAATCGACTGAACCTGACGAAATCAGTCGATTGCATCCTCATTTACCACTCATTTGTTTCCAACTGGTCAACAGCATTATTGATACATTGCTTCCATACTGGTTTATGTGGCAGGAAGCAACCGTCATTTACATACATATTCATAAGAAAATTCAAGTTGTATTTATTCAACAATGAACATATATCTGGAATGTAACCACGTATTGATTTTGTCGGGTTATATACGAATTGCATAAATTTTCTCATGGAAATCTTTTTGCAAAGAGAGCTATTCTCAAGGCTCAAGATTTTGTGCAGGAATATTAACTTCTTTTTGTCAATCAATGATGTGATTCGCTTAATTCCAAGCATTGATTCGCACATATCAGACCTGGTTCTGATATTAAATCCCTGAATAGTTTTTACAATAAAATGTTGCAAACGGTTGAGCTTTTTTTATTTATTTGTTTCCTCCAAGCAGTAGGAGATTTACATGAATTTAACACAGAACAATATAAATAGAACGTATAAACATCATGTACAACAAATGAATATATATATGTTTGTCTCAGATTAATGGTTAATTTCGGCTTTTCCGTGTTTCGTGATTAGTTTATATCTGTGATACCCGTTTAGAGCACTTTCAACGAAACGAAAAGGAATGTGTTCCAACAGGTTGACAGATATTCGATTACATCGGCCAATTGCAGTTTGGATACATGTGTATGTGCGTTTTTATGAGCATGTACGAATGTTTCTATTAGCTGATGAACATTTTATCAACCTTGACGCTTTCACTTCTTTTCATTGGTATGATTTACGTGTGAAAACAAATGATTAAGTGAAGACAGAAACACAGATGCACATATGAATGTTTGGCTATTATTAATCATCAACTTGTCCGCCGCTTTCGCGTGTGACCTCTGATCCTTTAAGCACTCTGTGTATGTACTGAATACATAACTGTATATACACAGTCCGCTTAGTGTTGTCCGTGCCGTAAGCTGCAGGTAATTTGGTATTTAATAAATGTCTAGCAAACGCCTCGCTTCGAGACACGAATGTTCTTAAAAATATGGATAAGTCTTCTGAGCAGTGCTGTTCGATATTGTTTATGAAATTGTCTCGTTGTCTCGAAAATCGAGAGCAGTCAGATATCATGTGCACTCTTACATCAATGACGATTGATTCACAATAATTGCAAAGGCTAGATTCTTCTTTTTTATATTTGCTACACGTTAATAGTTCCACGGCGGTAATCGCATGTTTTATAGTTTGGTTCGTGTTTGCGCATTTCCAGAATAAAGAAGGGATAATGATTGTGCTATACAGCTTAACAGAAGTTAATGGATTTAATGCATTAGGTCTCATACCAAGATCAGCCATTGCATAAAAGGCATTTTTTGCTTTCTGACAGCGTTCTGAAATGCGATTTGTTAATTTTAGAGTAGTAGTAGTAGTAGTAGTAGTAGTAGTAGTTGTAGTAGTAGTAGTAGTAGTAGTAGTAGTAGTAGTAGTAGTAGTAGTAGTAGTAGTAGTAGCAGTAGTTGTAGTTGTAGTAGTAGTAGTAGTAGTAGTAGTAGTAGTAGTAGTAGTAGTAGTAGTAGTAGTAGTAGTAGTAGTAGTAGTTGTAGTAGTAGTAGTAGTAGTAGTAATAGTAGTAGTAGTAGTAGTAGTAGTAGTAGTTGTAGTAGTAGTAGTAGTAGTAGTAGAAGTAGTAGTAGTAGTAGTAGTAGTAGTAGCAGTAGTTGTAGTAGTTGTAGTAGAAGTAGTAGAAGTAGTTGAAGAAGTAGTCATTTTAGTTTTAGTAGTACACTTTGTAGCACATTTTACAGTAGAAGTATGAGAAGAAGTATTTTGTCCTAATAAAATATTTGATCGGGATGCCCTTATCAATGAGAAGATATATCATGACATGTTATCTAACCGTGCTTAAAGAAAAAATAAAAAATAAAATTGTTGTTTAATTCATGCTTTTATACTATATACTTTTGGAAGTAAGCCTTCATCAGTAGAATACAAAAAAAAGAAACTTCAAAACAAATATTTAAATTAATAAGCAAAACTGTCAAATACAGAGGAGTATTGCATCCATACAATTCAGTGTCACAGTTTGTCACTCGTCAATTCGTCACTCGTCAACCTAACTTCACGGACCTGGGTACTTTGTAATATAACTTTGTTCAAATATGCAAAGATAACGAGTCACATGGACTCACATTTTTTTCTAAATGATAAATGATGCGAGTACAGGACCCTGGACTCGCAGGTAACTAAATAACTGGTCTATCAATATTGGCTTCAACAGTTTAAGTACTATCAAAGCTCTTTTAAAATCAATCTATAAAATCTCTTTTCTCAAATCATACTAACTGTGGTTTAATCTGTTTCAGTGTTGATGCAACAGTAGAAAGCGGCCATCTTGGCAGACTCGTTAACCATGGGAAAAGGACAGAACAAAACACATGAAACAAGTCAAAGGCCATCTTTGTTTGTTTGCAATAAGGTAAATATGAATACTGTAATACAGTATCTTGATAATTGGAAATATATTCAGTTTAATTAACACTTTCCCACATACAAAAAATCTGCAGCAGATTACTTTGAAAACATATGAGCTAAAATATGGAAACCTCTATAAATTGAAGTTAAATTATCAAACAGAGTTGAAAACATTGTAGCAAAAGGAGAAATTGCTTGTGGTTGAGCGATTTCTCATTTTGTCTCTCATGTTTTCAAATGTTGTCTGCTGCGGAGGCGTCAGAACGCGGTTGTATAAAGGAAAGGGTTAAAGTTTACTTCTTAACTTTTAATGACGTACAGCTAAATAATCGACTGTAATATTTATCCAGTATCTCCATTTGTTAAGAATATACATAGCATAACATTTGAAATGAAAGTAAAAATGTAATGGCATCTTTAGCTGCAAATCATGTGTCTGTGTACATCATGTTGTAAGAACAATTGAGAGAAAACGGTACCACAGAAGATGTGACCTATTGATTATAAAGACACAATTATCAAAATTACTTATATGAAATTTCATAGCAAGCATCCTCTCAATGACCTTTCCTAAATTTTTTCAAATTGTTGGATCCATGCAAAATTCTCGTTCCCATTGGAACCGAAAGAAATCAAAGTGCTAATAGCATTAATGGTATAGGGGCATGCGTGAGCCATTTCCTCTTTTACCACAAAGGTTTCAACTTTTTTTTAAATAATTACTGTCCATATTTTCCTCGAGATGTCAGGCAAAATTGCTCGCTATCATTCATCTGTGGTATGTTATTCAAAATATGTCTTAGAAGGGGAAAGATTAAGAGAAGTAATTAATGTGAAACGGGTTTAAAAGCATTTGTGAAATGGAGGAATTTCTTATTGTCAGCAATAGCTCTATTTTCCACATTTTTTATAATATTTGTTATCACGGAAAGGGTTCAACTACCATGTAAACGATGTAACCCTTTCCCGCTTGCAAAATATTGTTGCCGTATGTGCAGCAGACGACATTCGAAATTATATTGACAAAGGGAGAAATTGCTTTAGAAATTGCTGTAAGTAATTTCTACTTTTGCCACAATGATTTCAACTCCTTTTAATAATTAGAACTTGATTTACAGTGATTTGCATATTTCTCTATATGTATACTAAGTCGACTGCTGTAGATTTGTTGAGGTCAAAGTAGGGTGAACCTTATCTCAAGCCATGTTGATTGGTCAAAAAAACATGACCGCCAGGGTGCAGGTCTGTTTTGCATTTTATGGCTAAAATAAAAAGTTAAAAAGTTAAAAATCTTTTTCTCCAAAACCTGGTTGATAGATTTCAAATAATTTTGTAGAATTTTCCTTTCCAGTCTAGCCAACCTGTCGTAGACAACGATATTGAACTTCCTGTCCAGTCAAGCGAACAAGTCATAGATCACGTTTTTGATGTTCAAGTGCAGTCTCCCAAACCTGTCATAGACAACATTTTTGAAGTTCCAGTCCAGTCAAGCAAACCTGTCATAGACAGCATTATTGATGTTCCTGTCCAGCCTATCCAATCTGTCATAGACAATAGTATTGATGTTCCTGCCAATTCTCCCCAACCTGTCATAGACCACGTTATTTAAGTTTCTGTCCAGTCTCCCCAACCTGTCAGAGACAAGGTTATTGAAGATCCTATCCCGTCTCCCCAACCTGTCATATACGACGTTATTGAAGTTCCTGTCAAGTCAAGCCAACCTGTCATAGACCACGTTTTTGAAGTTCCTTTCCAGTAAAGCCAACCTGTCATAGACAGCGTTATTGACGTTCATGTCCAGTCAAGCCAACCTGTCATAGACAATATCATTGAAGTCTCTGTCCAATCTCCCGATCCTGTCATGGACGTTATTGAAGTTCCTGTCCAGTCAAGCCAACCTGTCATAGACATCATTATTGAAGTTCCAGTCCAGTAAAGCCAACCTGTCATAGACAATATCATTGAAGTCTCTGTCCAATCTCCCGATCCTGTCATGGACGTTATTGAAGTTCCTGTCCAGTCAAGCCAACCTGTCATAGACAACTTTATTGAAGTTCTAGTTCAGTCAAGGCAACCTGTCCTAGACAATATCATTGAAGTTCTTGTCCAATCTCCCGATCCTGGCATGGACGTTATTGAAGTTCCTGTCCAGTCAAGCCAACCTGTCATAGACAACTTTATTGAAGTTCTAGTTCAGTCAAGGCAACCTGCCATAGACAATATCATTGAAGTTCCTGTCCAATCTACCGATCCTGTCATCGACGTTTTTGAAGTTCCTGTCCAGTCAAGTCAACCTGTCATGGACACCTTTATTGAAGTTTTTAGTTCAGTCAAGCCAACCTGTCATAGAAAATGTTATTGAAGTTCCTGTTCAGTCTAAATAACCTGTCATGGACAACATTATTGAAGTTCGTGTTAAGTCTAGCCAACCTGCCATGGACAACATTATTGAAGTTCCTGTCCAGTCAAGAAGCTGCCATAGACAACATTATTGAAGTTCGTGTCTAGTTAATTTCGCATCAACATCCATCTCTATCAAAACTTGAATTTTTGTCACAATTAGCCAAATAACGCTATTGTGGTCATGTTGCTCATCTCATCTTTTGGAAAGCATTTGACTATGAAACTTTGAATTTTTAAACTTGTTTTGCCAAAACACTGGGGAGTGATTTGGGGTCATCTTGTTTCCAAATAAGATATAAATAGAATCTATGGTTACTGCTTCATCCATCTCTATCAAAACTTGAATTTTTGTCACAATTAGCCAAATAACGCCATTGTGGTCATGTTTCTCATCTCATCTTTTGGAAAGTTGTCTAAGCATTTGACTATGAAACCTTGAATTTTTAAACTTGTTTTGCCAAAACACTGGGGAGTGATTTGGGGTCATCTTGTTTCCAAATAAGATATAAATAGAATCTATGGTTACTGCTTCTTGCATCATGCTATAAATATTTGTTTCTTCTGTTAACATTGTTATCAAATAGTACAGTAGATGATGCTATTACACATTGTTCAATTATTGCATTAGATACATCTTAAAAGAGTTTCATACTTATTCAAATAAGTTTTTTCCATTGTGGCCATGTGTAGCACCTGGTGATATCAACTGAATTGTCGGCTGTGTGATATTAAACGTAGCGTCACAATAACCCCTGCTTCCCTATAATAAAAATGATTTAAAAAGCAGACCTCAAATCCCTGTGCGATTATGTAAATGATAAACATCTTTCAATGTTCAAGTTAAAATCCAATCTGGACGAGAGGAAAAGTAAGAATGTGTCAACGTGTATTTTTCCGTCGGTCCGAAAACTTGACTGATACAGGGACACTACATGTAATATAGTGTCCCTGACTGATAGTAACATTCATTATAAGCTTCGTTAAGAGGAAGTTGTCCCTATATTTAATCTTGTTCCCAGAGTCCTCTCTCAAGGCGAGATACACATAATCGTTATAAGGACATGTCCCCACATTATATTCTCTATTGTCGAGAGAGAAAACCTTGTTACGCGGATAATAAATAATCTCATGTCTCCACTCTTATGGCTCGAGAAAAGACATATGATTACTATGAGGACATGTCCCCATATCTCTCTCTCGCAATTATAGTTGTTATAAGGACCTGTCCCCATACTATATTCTCTCTTGACCCCAACACCCCTCGCGATAAGAGACAAGGTTTTTATGAGGACCTATTCCCATACTATATTCTGTCTTGACCCCCACACCCCTCTCGCGATAAGAGTCATAGTTTTTATGAGGACCTGTCCCCATCCTATATTCTTTCTTTACCTGAACACCCCTCTCGCGATAAGAGACATGGTTTTTGGCCTGGGGCTTTAACCCCTGGTCATAGTAGTAATACCATTTGTTTCGGAGTTGGCAGCCTGCCAATTGCTGTTAGCACCAAACAACGCACTGAGAACTGTGCGAGAAAAATAGTTCATCATGGATTCAACAAAACTGCATTTAAAAGGTTAGGATCTCCCCCATAAATATCATTTTAATGTTGGTGGAACATCAGTGAAAAACTTAAGGGGTGAGTACTCCTATATTAGTTTAAGAAATGCTTTAGAAATTACTGCGCCGACAGGTCAAATATTGACGCTTGTTAACATTATTAACATTCGTGAAGAGAAACAGAAACACAGAAAGAAGTCGCGTGCAATATACAGTGGCGGATTAACCGGGGGCCATAGGACCCGTGCGTCTAAAAAGTAATGGTAAACAAAGAAAAAGCGTAGCAAATGTAGTGGCGGATTAGCGGGGGCCCAACGGGCCCATGCCCGACTCCCCCACCCCACGAAAGAAGTCACGTGAAATATACAGTGGCGGATTCAGCGGGGGCCGTAGGACCCGTGCGTCGAAAAATTAATGGTAAACAAAGAAAAAGAGTGGCAAATGTAGTGGCGGATTTAGCGGGGGCCCATAGGGCCCGTGCCTGACTCCCCCCACCCCACGACACCCTGACCCGGTCGGACATCATACATATTGAATGCTTATCTTAATGATATCTAGTCCATGTTCGAATAAGGGTCATATCGGGTAAACAAAAATAGGTCACTAGGCCAAATGAAGGAAAATCTTGATAACACACTGGATGTTGCATTTTGAATCTTTGTCAGAATAATTGTCTTGATGAGTTTTGCATATTTCAAACACTTTCTCCCAGTCCAGTACATGGTTAGAGAACTATTTCAAGTTGATGGAATGTGATTTAACATTGACATATTTCCTAATATAAAATGCAGAAACTTCAAAATATTCTGCCTAAACCTGCTGTCAAATTTCCCTTTGATTCTTCATGTCTTAAATGTGTATACTTGTGAGCTCCTGCACTCAGGTGAACGATATAGTGCCAACAAGGTCCTTCTGTTTTTAAATTGGCAGTTAAATTTACTAGTGTTGACATGCTCTTTCAACTTCTTGACAATAAAAACATAAACATAAGCTGCAATTGTAATTTCCTTTCACATTTCCCCTACTTCTCCAACCTTCCAGCAGCCCCCAGGCCGTCAGCAATGCAGTGCTTTGATTATGAGAACCTGTCCCCATACTATATGCTCTCTTGTCCCCTCACCCCTCTATATATTAGAGACATATAGTTGTTATGAGGACATGTCCCTATACTATATTCTCTCTTGGCCACACACCCCTTTCTCGATTAGAGACATAAAATGTTAACAAGAGAAAGTTGGAGCATAACAACTACAGTTGAAAACACAGTTATTGGAACATCGTTTGTTTTATCACAAATACCAAGGCAGACGCAAGGCAGCTACTGAACCGTACGGATGGCGTGCGGTGAGCGTACGGGAGCCGTACGTGGGCCTTTCGTTGCCTGCAGGGTGTGCAACATACCGCTAGGCAAACATACGTGCACCGTAGGGCTACCTTAAGGCTGCCCATGGGCACCCGTGGAATAACTGCGTCCGCCTCAATTTGTTGGGGGTCCGCAAAAGTCAATTGTTATTCATAATACCCTAGATCAGCCGAACGGCAAACGCATGGCCACCGTTCGCCCGACGTATGTTCGCCGTGGAACCGCTCGACAGCATGGCTACGGCGAATCTAGAAACTAAAAAAGTTATAACTCCGCGCTATAATCCCACGGCGACCCCATACGGCCTGTAACAAATGGGAATACGCCCTAGGGTAAAACCTTAGGCCACCGCAGACCTTCTGTGGCCGCCGCATGTATCTCTCGATTTCGCGTGCCTACGACTGAGAGCAAATGTGACTGAGGCATTAGTGAGTGTGCATAAATTGCGCAGGGCTTGATTAGCCAGCCTTTTACCAACCAATGTCTATATACTATATCATTATGGAAGATCCGGCTATTTTTTAAAACAATTCCCTGATAACTAAAAGTCGGCTCTATTTATTTACCTTTTCCACAATAATTGAAACTACAATTTTGGGGTTTTACAGCATTAACTGTTAATTTCCTTTTTTTATTACAATATATAATACAATCAGTTTTGTAATCCTACCTCGGTATCAGATATTAAAACCGGCCCTTTTATCATGTAGAAGGTGTCCTCTAAAATGCACAGCAATCTTATCATTAAATATTGTACAAGAAGAATTTTGATGCAAAGCATCAAAGACGCCACGCCGCGCATAATTTTGAAGCATGACTTAAAGGAAGCAGATGCAGTTCAGTACATTTATTTAATCTGTGCAAGCAGACAGGATGTAAATATTTCGAACAAGAAGGCCAAATGTCCCTTTATTTTAAACAAGAAGGCCAAGATGTGCCTATATTGCTCACCTGGCTACCATAGCCTATATAAAAAGGTTACTAAGAGCAGAAAGGGTCAATATTGACGTAGGGGTTAAACGTTTTATATGCTACGTTCTATGTGATATTCAGCATGTGAAGTTTAGTCGTGAAATGACAAGTTTAGTCCTGAAACCATTTGGTTTACGGTTTGCTTAACCTTCACTGCAACTATAATGTGTCATACAAGCTGAAGTTTCTTAAAGGTTTTTTTTACCAATAAACTGTTTTAAATCCTTTAACTAGACACATTAGATCAAATAAACCATAGATGCTTAAATATTAACATATATTAAGGTTTATTGCCTCTAGTTATAGGTTAAGTGTGACACAAGCTTTGGAAGCAGAGGGGGAAGTCTATTCTCCTTCCAGTTTAGCAGAAGTATGATAGCAAAAAAGGGAGTATATAAACAAAACACGAAGATTGGGCATTATGAAAGTTCACATGTATAGTCAACATATAGCAAGAATTATTAAGTCTGTTTTGTTTGTTTGTAATCTTTTTGAGCATGCCAGTAGAAAACAGAAAAATAAACAAAAGAAAATGGTCAAGTCAGTTCCCCGAGAGCAAAGAGCGAAAATCAGTTGGTACGAATCTTTCATCCGAACGAAACACGAAAACCAATGAAATTTAGAAATCGGATGAAATCGTGAAAACAGCGAAGTATTCATAACGGAAGGAAGCAGAGACAACCTAATTCCTCTATATGGGAACCGACACCTTGTCATCCATTAAATAAGAATGACCAAAATCGCCAAGCGATACAAATATTTGAATGGGTCACGTTAAGGCCATGCCTATTGCATAGTTGGGTTCACATTGTTTTTACAGTTTCTAGGTTTATACTGTAATATGTAATAATTAAAATGAATCATCATTGCTTTTTTAAAGATTACCCATTTATTTAAAAAATGTCAATATTGTAAATAGGCAAAAACATCGCCAGAAACTGAGCTTTGATTAATCGGGTCGTAAACCAAACTATAAAAAAAAGCGTAGCCTAGGAAGTTAGGGGAAAGTTATTAAATACCCATTACATTTGTCTAAAGTTGTGTAATAACGGTAGAAGACATGTATGTTGTATCTTGCGGTTTCTTAAATCATTTTATACAATTTATTTATTCATAAAGATTGTTTTTTTAAAACATATAACAAGAGTTTTTCTTAACAATAATAATGTTGGTTGCTCCCTTTTCGATTACGTCACCCCATGGTACAACATTAAAACCTATCCCATATTGACGCCGCGCTTCCACGCGGCGTCAACAATGTTAACAATCTCAGGGCTACAGATAAGTAGCCTTTTTGGTTAAAAAAAGCAAAAGATTTGTCAAAAAAGCAATTCTTTTTAAAATGATGAGTACTCAAAGGTAAATAAAAAGTTATTAAAGCAATTGTTTATATTTGTGTTTCTGACTTTGTATATGCCTTTAAGGACGTATTATGGGACTGCGGCGGGCATGAGTCGGTGTCCACACATTTTCCGCCCTCTAAGTCAAACAGTTTTCATCCGATCTTCACCAAACATGGAAACAGTGGTGTCAGTCATAGTATACCCATAGTTAGCCCATCTAACTCTAGAATGTCTGAAATTGGCTCAGTTGTTTCGGATGAGAGGTCGTTTGGATATGACAAGTTACAGTCGTGTTTAAAATCGCGGCCTCAGATGTAGCACAGATATAGAACCAGAAGTAACTACACAGGACCATAATCACGTTGGATAGCTGTTCCGTGAGTAATAACGTTTACATTGTAGTAATTAAACTACAATAATGGCGCTGCGAAGCGGCTTGCGCTTGGCAATGTTGCCTTTTCCGCACTATTGTTAAGATATTGCGATATTTCGAGAAATAGTCAAAAATGTTTTTTGATTGTTTGTCTTTCGCAAATGTCTGACATGCAGATAGTTAATTGAACTGCATCTGTCTTTTGATCATTAAAGTGAAGTTTAAATGATATTTAAACGTGTGTTACGGTGTACCGAGTAGCGGGCATGTTGTGCACGTGCGCCGTATTCATTAGTACACGTTGTACATACATGTTTCTTCAGTGGGATATCCATTGGTTCGTGTTTACGTGGCTGCACAGGTCTATTTGATAAATCATTGCCCTATGTGTTCTCCCTTTGGCTTTGGTAGTTGTAGCCGCCGAGCATAGATATTTGGTTGCCATTTGCTGTTTGAAACGTAAATACACATCAAAACCGTTGTTTTGCGACAGTGTACACATTTTGAAAAAGCATCCTTTTCTAATGTATTTCCATTCAAAATTCTTAGAAACAACTTTATTTAAACTTCTTTCGATATTGATAGTTTATGTGAAATTTTGGGCTTAAATCCTATATCGAGTTTTCAATTGAAATGCCACGTATTTCCGCCATTTATTTAAGTGGTTTAGCACGTTTTTTTTTTGTTTTTTTCTTCAGCCGCCATTTTGGAGGTGGATGAACAGGTTTTAATATATATTTATTGTTTTATTTTTTCTATTTTTTTGAAAATGTTTCTTTAGTACGTATATCGTTAGTTTCTGCCTGTCGTCTTTAATCCTGGTACTATCCTTCGGGTTAGGTGGTAATGATGATTAGCGGTTAAGCAGACGATGTTTTATGACGTACACTTTGAGCTGTATTGTCCAGCTTTTTTGCCGTCGTATTCTTCCCGATACTTTATTTCGGGTTGGGTGGGAATGATGATTGGCAATTAAGCGGATAATGCTTTACGAAAAACAATTGAATATTGATTAAGTTTTCAGTAAAAATGTAACCTTATTTATATTAAAACATTATTGAGAATGGATATTGTCGTAATTCAGCATTCGAAATTAAATGTGTGTGGGCTTTATGAGTGGCTTTATTTAACTTATTATCGTTGTCAGACCCTTTACCTTTAGAAATTTAACTCTCTTATGAAATTAATACAGTTCCACTTTAATATACTTTGTTTGAGATGTGCTGTTCTATGGGAGGGTTTCCTAGCTATTGCAGTGGTAGTGTTGTTGTTTTATGATGGTCTCTAGATTTGAATGGAATTCCGCGGCGTGGGGGTGTCGTGTGATACCGGTCGGGCTACTTTAAACATTCTCCATGTAACAGTGGAAGTACGCTGGCATGGTACGCAAGGGATGCCCATTCGGGGAAATAGCAGGTTTATTGGTTTTCGTCGGGTTGGCGATGTCGTGTGTTACCGGTCGGGCTACTTTAAACATTCTCAACGTAACAGTGGAAGTACGCTGTCATGGTGCGCACCGGGGTGCCCATTCGGGATGATGGCTAGTTTACTTCTTTTTCTTGAAAATTCCGTGGGGTGGGGGTCTCAAGTATTACTTGTCGGGCTGCTTTAAACATTCTCCAAGTAACAGTGGAAGTACACTGGCACGGGGTGCATGAGGCGCCTACTCTGGGGACTACTTAATTAGACTTTAATGACCCACTTGTAGTACGCTGTGGTCGTCCACTGGAGATGCACGATTCAGACAATGTGTTATTTATCATGATAGTCATCATTTCGTAATTCTCTTTTCTTTTGATTGCAGATTGATAACTATTGTGAAGGTTTGACAACAGTAGATAGATATAGGTAAAATAACCACTTATATATTAATTCCTTCGTCTTATCGTTGGGATAAAACATTACCTGTTTTTAGTGTCCGTCTGCACCGCTGATCATTTAAATAATATTAAAATATGGCTGATAGCTCGGGAGCCGAAGAAATATTTCGGGATGAAAATCAGACGCCCGGCAAAACGCCCAGCCTAAGGCGGAGGTATCAAGCCCGACTCTGTTAAATATTTATATGTGTTCGCGGGACGAGTTGCTCATGGTTCCAAACCTGGGACCTCGTACCGTGAGGAAAATTTTACATCTGAAAGAAGCCCAAAGAATTATTAATAAAGAAGTTATTGGAGTTATAAATAAACAAATAGATCCTGCCTGCATATTTTGATTACACTGTAGGATCTGCTTATCAGGGGGCGGAGCATTCGGACAAGGGCATTCACCAGTTGGCTTTAGAGTCGATTGTGGAGGTTTGGAATACTCGAAATGCGGATGAATCGGTGTTTGCGACACCTGACCGTAAGGGGACTGCGAGAAGTGTGCCTTTGGCAAAACCTGATCATTCGGATGATGGTCCGGTCATGCCAGGGCGGGGTGGGGGTACAGCGCGTCCGGGAAATCCGAGTGGTAGGCCTGAGACATCACCCGACCATCTAGAGGGGGGTCCGGTGACCTGATCATTCGGATGATGGTCCGGTCATGCCAGGGCGGGGTGGGGGTACAGCGCGTCCGGGAAATCCGAGTGGTAGGCCTGAGACATCACCCGACCATCTAGAGGGGGGTCCGGTGATGCCATGGCAAGGTGGGGGGGGGGGGGGGGGGGGCATATGTGCGTTTGAGGATTTCCGGCATACCCCTATCAGAAAGGCTTTTACCGAGAGCACGGGTTCATGCCCTCCCGTTTCATTTATTTGGGACGGGGGAAAACATGTTCCTTTGCTCTTGCACCGGACAGCCCTTGACCGCCTGAGTATTTAAAAATGGGGATATTCCTGATTGTCGGCCCACGGGAATGGACCACTTCCCATATCCGTCAGGATGGGAAAATCCAGGTTATATTAAGCCCGAGATTAGGGAACATGAATTCCAGGGGGTCAGCGAGATTTATCGCCGCAGACCAACGGGAATAGACAATCTCCCACACCCTTTGGGGAGGGACAATAGTCATGTTTCATATGAAGGACCTGCCCGACAGGCCCGAAATAGGGGTTCAATGAGCTCCCCAGTTCGTTGTAGTACAAAACCGCAAAGGGGATCCACTCCATCGGATGACGTGAAACGTGAGCATGGCCAGTCTGATTCCGATGGTGAGGGCGGTCAGTATGGATATACGCCTCTTGACCGGGGAACCAGACGGCAAGAACCTTCAATAATTCCGAGAGGACTGTTCTTTGACGGCACCGGTAAGTGGAAAACTTTCTATACAAAGTTTAACTCCTTTGCCATTGAAGCGAACTGGTCCCAATATGAGCGGAGACGTCGTCTGTGTTGACGCAGGGGAAAGCGAGCGACTTTTACGCTCATGTCCTAGAACGAGACCCAGAGGTCACATACAACCAACTCATAGACAAATTTGCTCGGCGGTTTGATTTTCGGGATATTACAAAAAATCTTATCCTTCGTTGCTCGTCTTTGGACATTTGCTTTGGCAATCTGGTGTTTTCTTAGATATGGTGACCATACGGTTGTCGCATACTCCAGATGGTTAATATATTTTAATTGAACCGTGTGGAAATCATCACTTATTATCATCACGGAACTCTACTTGTATTGGCCCCCATAGTTTACAGAAGACCTACTTAATGTTTCCACTGCCGAGCCCCGGTAGCTCAGTCGGTAGCGACGCGGGCTGTCAATCCAGGGGTTGTGAGTTCGAATCCCGGCTCGGCCAACTTTCTTTCCGACGGGCTAAGTCTATGTGGAAAAGCAGCCAGTTGCTTGGGAAGATTGTTGTGTGGAGTACTGGTGTGAGAAAACCAGGAAATGCATGAGTAGTTGAAATTGTTAAAAACGGCGTTAAACCCCAATCAATCAATCAATCAATGTTTCCACTGATTTGTCAACGCAATTTCGGTCGATGACTCAAGATCGACAAAAAGAGTATTGATAAACCACATTGTTAACACGCATGTCTTCCTTCTGAGGATGAGAAGTTATAGGCCTATAGGCCTACATTTTACATAAAAAGAATGGGTGAGAATTATTTCTTTTAAAGTTAACTACAAAAACCTCCAGTTATGACTAATTTCCCCTTTTTTATTTTTGTTTTTCAAATTTTAGTTTTGTTTAGCATAATTCCATAGTCTGTACATAGTGGACGTATTTAATGTTGGTAGGTATGTAAGTGGTGACCAGAAACAGTCCATTTCTCAATTTCCAGTGGCCACACAAAAAGGAAGATTGATTACTAGATAAGTTATTAACTCATTCTGCCTCCATTCTCAATGAAGACTAGCACCAAATATCCATATGTATTTTGATATGCCGACGATCGTCATGATGGGAGCCATTTTCTCATATGCTAAGACTGCTTTGAATTAAAGATAGTCCCCTACTTCGAATTCTGTCGCAGATGTATTTGTTGTATTTCAAGAATTTAGTTACTGTCATTCCAGTGGTATTTCTGTTCCATGCCATATGTTATAAGAGTGAAAATGACTATTCCATTTCAGATTCATTTAATTCCCGTTCCGTTTGTAATCTGTTACGGGTTTTAGTACAGATCAGTCGAGATTGCACATCCGCTCACGGATCCAAGGAAGGTTGACATGCGTAAGTGTTAATTATTGCTCTTCTTGTGACCTCCAATAATTTAGTAGGCTATGATCATATGTAAAAAAATACATTTTTGTTTACGGTTTGAAAAAAATATATATTGAACGAATCGCTTCCATGGAATTTTGTGGCGGAAAATATTTTGAAATGCAGAAAAAGGTCATAGTCAAGCACATGGCCCGCTTGTTATGTAGCAGTCAATTGTACCCCGCCCCCCCCCCCCCCCCCCCCCCCCCCAGGGGTCACGGGTCAACTCGGCCTTTTACAAACTCGGCCATGAGTCAACTCGGCCTTGGGTCAACTCGGCCTTTTCTGCATTTTATAGTGCAGTGATAGATATATTTATTGCCCAATTTTATTGTCGTCGTAATTTTACTGTTTCATGTAGAATGTTTAATGAACTAATACTCGTGACGTAGTACACAGGAAATATCAATAGTAAAGTGTTAATACTAAAATGCTTTCAGTAAGCCTAAACAATGTATATCGTAACATCCCCCTTTCTTCACAAAACAATGAAAGAAAATTGAACTTTGTACTATGCATCAGGCAACTTATACTATTGAAAAGAAATATGAACTTAAAACAGTTTAAGTCAATATGTATATGGTATTAACTTTTACCACTCATAAAAAACAGTGTAGAAAACACTACCATTGACTTAAGGCACTCTTTGTGCATGGTAATACACTAATTCAACTTAAATGTATCAACTATGTTTTCTAACTTAACTAGTTTATGTCATAAGTACATATGTACTTAAACAAAATCTTCATATCTCTTTGGAGGCCTTATGTCTCTTGTCCTTGTTGATTTGGATGGATTTTCAGAATTGATCGCAGGATGTCTGTTTATTGATTCTGGTTTGGGCGATGATTCCACATGAATGATATTTTCTTTACACTGAGAACTTTTGCCACTCACTTTTACTTTTTCACTAGTGGCTGAATTTTTACTAGCATTTACACTTGATTCACTAGCACTTTGGTTTGCTCTATTAGCTGCTTTTTCTACACACTTTTGATCATTACTATGACACTGATCATTAAAAACACTTTGATCACCGATTATTGACTCCGGAATGGCTTCTGATGTAGATCTGATGTATTTTCGGTTGCGTCTGTATAGATGACCATTTACATCGACGACATAGGACCGTGGTGAATGTTGTTCCACACAGGTTCCGAACCGCCATTTTTTGTCTCGATCATTTGGTAGAGGCGCCATACGTATTGATTGTCCAATAACCAACTCTGGCAAGTCCTTGGCTCCTTTATCGTACTGAAACTTGGATAGCTTGTGTTTCAGCATTTTTTTCTGTAGTACGTTTTCTACTACTTTAGGCTTAAGTAGCTCATCCGCAATTGGTAATGTGTGTCTTGTTCGCCTTGACATTAGGCGCTGCGCTGGACTGCTGTCCATTGTTTCTGTCGGAGTGTTTCTCCAGTCGAGAATTGTTTTCCAAATGTCTCTATTGCTCCTGATCGCTTTCTTCACCAACCCTTTCGCGATTTTGACAGCTGATTCTGCCTTTCCGTTTGACTGACTGTGATACGGTGAAGACGTGACATGGTCAAATTCCCATTGTTGAGAGAATTTATTGAATTCAACACTACATAGTTGAGGTCCATTGTCTGATACGAGAGTGTCCGGAATACCATGCCTGCTGAAATGGCCTTTCAGACAGTTTATTATCGTAGCTGATGTTGTGTCCGGTAGCAAGTCTAATTCCCAGAAATCTGAGTAATAATCGACTGTCACTAAGTAATCAGACTGCTTTAACGTGAAAATGTCCACTCCAACTTTGCTCCAAGGCCTGTCTGGAACATCATGTGTTATTAAAGTCTCTTTCTGTTGCTTGGAACTATATTCATTGCATATGCTGCATTTTTCAATGTGATCACTGATTTCATTGTTCATATTTGGCCAGTAGAGTACATCGCGTGATTTCCTGAGACAGGATTCGACACCCATATGGCTTGCATGTATTCTGGTTAGCATTTCACTACGAAGAGTCTTTGGCACTACTATTTTACATCCTTTGTAGACCATACCATCTTGAACTGATAATTCATCACGAATGTTCCAATATTCACGAATTAAAACTGGTACTTCTGCTTTCAAGTCTGGCCATCCAGACAGAATAACCGACTTAAGTGTTTGTAGTGCTTCATCTTGGTATGAATGCACTTGAATTTGCTTAAAGCGCTGTTCAGTCACGTTAACTGTTTCCGCAAAGTTAATTGCTGCTAAATCTTCTTGCAGTTTCTGCTCTTGAACGTTAAATACTTCAGCAGTATTATCTTTGTCCGTTTGTCTCATTGGTAGGAACGCTCTGGATAATGTATCAGCTATGTACATCTCTGTTCCTTTCGTGTATTGCAGACATAAACTGTATTTCTGAAGTCTTAAGAGCATACGTTGCAGTCTCTTTGGCGCGTTTAACAATGGCTTTTTGTAGATTGTTTCTAGAGGTTTGTGATCTGTATGTACAGTGACTAGAGAACGACCATATATGTAATGTTCAAACCGTTCACACGCGAATACTATGGCTAGGCATTCTTTTTCAATCTGCGCGTAATGTTTTTCTGCTGTGCTCAATGCTCTTGAGGCAAACGCGACTGGTTGACCTTTCTGAAGCAATGTTGCTCCTAGTCCTGCTTCACTCGCGTCACACTGTAATGTTACTTCTTCTTCCAAATCATAGTATCTAAGAACTGGTTGTTCAGTAACTAGTCTCTTTATAGTGGCAAATGCTTCTTCTTGCTGCGATTCCCAATACCACAACGTATCTTTTGTCGTTAACCTTCGCAAAGGTTCACATGCTTCTGACAAATGCGGTAAGAATTTGGAAAGATATGTCACGAATCCAAGAAAACGTTGTACCCCTTTTAAGTCAGTTGGCTTTGGCATGTCCAATATTGCTTGTATCTTCGTTGGATCTGCACGTACACCACTTGAGGTGAGTACATGACCCATGTAACTAACTTCAGTTTGTCTAAGTTTCAGTTTGTCCTTGTTAAGCTTTAATCCTACAGCTCTTGCTCGCTCTAGAACTTTAACAAGTTTCTCATCATGATCTCGTATGGCTTCTTCCATGGTCTCACCTTGACCATACACTAAGATATCGTCTACGATAACTTCTGTACCTTGTAGTCCTTCTAGCGCTTCATGTTGTCTGCGCTGAAATTCTTCCGGTGCTGATGAAATTCCAAAGGGTAGGCGTAACCACCTGTATCGACCGAAAGGAGTCCAGAATGTTGTTAGGTAACTACTTTTTTCTTCAAGTTTCACTTGCCAAAATCCATCTTTAGCGTCGAGAACTGTGAATACTTTGCCTTTTGACACTTTAGGAAGAATGTCATCAATTGTTGGCATCATGTACTTAGAACGCTTTATTGCTTTGTTAAGATCTTTAGGATCTAAACATACTCGAAGTTTATTTGGTTTTCTCACAACCACCATACTACTAATCCAGTCAGTAGGTTCTACAACTTTTGTAATGACTCCTTTGTTCACAAGTCTTTCAATTTCTGCTTTGACTTCTGCTTTCTGCGCGACCGGTACCCTTCGCGGCTGATGCTGAACTGGTTTCATAGTTTTATCTATTTCAATGCTGTAGGTACCTGGTAGGCATCCAAGTCCATTGAAAACATCACTATATTCTTGAAGAATATTTTCTTCTGTTAGTGTAGTTTCAGGTGTTTGTAACACACTGTTTACGACATTTACTGTCATTATGCCTAATTTCACACTAGCTGCTGCCGACAACAATGTTGAGGTATCTTTGCCTTCAATTTCCACAACATGAAATTCAAGTGTTTCTGTCACTTTACCTACGGTACAGTTAATGGTGCATTTTCCAACAGGAATTAATGTTCCCCCATCATACAATTTTAGCTTTGTTTTTGTTGGAGTAATTCTCAGCTTCTTTTGCTTTGTAATGCTTGACAGCACACTGGTTGAAATTACATTACACGAGGCACCTGTGTCTATCTGACATTTGACTGTCTTGTTATTGTTCTGCACCGACATGGTAACATTGACAAACCACTGTTTATCTGTCAAGGCATTCAATGTATATATGGACTCGTCACTGTCTGTTTCCTCCACTATGTTCACTTTAGGTCTCGAACTTTGTAGGCAGACTTTCGCGAAATGGTTTTTCTTCTTACATTTTGAACACGCTTTTCCATATGCCGGACAGTCTTTCTTGCCGTGTGTTCCACCACAGTAACGACACATACTCTGCTCTTTCTGTTCTGAAGTACTTAGTTTGTGTTGTTTCCTTTTGTCAAAATTTTTAGTGACTTTCTGTTTTGACGTATAGTTCACCTCTTCTGTAGAACTGAGTTTCCTCATTTGGTGATCCGCTATCTCACTCGCTCTACACATGTCTACTGCTTTCTCGAGTGTTAGGTCTGGCTCACGAAGCATCCGTGACCTGGCTCCACTGTCTTTAGTGCCTAACACTATTCTGTCTCGAATCATTTGATTTTGCAGAGCGCCAAATTCACATGAATTGGAAAGACCCCTAAGTCTGGTAACATAGACGTCTACACTTTCGTTTTGTAACTGATCTGTTGTGTTAAATACGTAACGTTCATATATAACGTTTGTTTTTGGTATAAAGTGTTCCTTTAGTGACTTCAATATTGCACTCACCTTTGCGCGGTCGTCTTCAGGCATGTCTAAATGCTGAAAAATTCGGTAGCAATCTTTTCCCACAACACTCAATAGCGTAGCTGCGCGAATCTTGTCGTCTTTTCCCTCTAGTCCGGTTGCTACTTCATAATTGTTCCATTGAGATTCAAAGAAATTCCAATTATCCCTAAGATCACCCTTTACCTCCATTGGAAAAGGTACTGGAAGCTTGCTGGAAGCCATCTTACGAAGCGCGTCAATAAACCGTGAAATTTCGCGGGAAAAGAATACAAGTCCTGGGAATAATACGCTCAATTCCGCACTTAAAACATGAGAGATCCTGGATTTGCTTTACAATCTCGTAGATTAGACATTCGTTTGTATCTCTGTTGTATTCTTAATGGTGACAATGCTTAATTCAGGCCGCATTTGCTGAAAGTATCGTCCGGTTTAACTGCTGACACCATGTTTCATGTAGAATGTTTAATGAACTAATACTCGTGACGTAGTACACAGGAAATATCAATAGTAAAGTGTTAATACTAAAATGCTTTCAGTAAGCCTAAACAATGTATATCGTAACATTTACTATTTGTCATGAAAAACGAGTGAAATGGGGAAATGAAAAAGAAAATGAATACACGATTACCATTGTTTAATTAAGAAAAATAAGTTTGATAGAATACATCAATATATCAAATAACAATTCAATTTAAATCACACATTGTTTAATTAAGAAAAATGACCTCTCATCCAAGCTTTAGTGCAGGATGAGAAGCATTATTGTAGTAAAGCCGGAGGCTAAGCATGTATACACAGCATATCGTTACGAACATTGTTCGACCATCGCGTTTTAAAGATTAAACATTTTAGTCCTACCCCTGACGTCACAACCGGAAGCGAGGAACATATGTTCTCATAATTCAAAGAAGCAACAGTTTGTTTGGTTGTGAACAACTCAATAACTGGGAGGGATAACAGATCTATAGGCTAACAAGGAACCATATCCAAGGTTAACAAAGGGTTGGGTACATACATGCTTAGCCTCCGGCTTTACTACAATAATGCTTCTCATCCTGCACTAAAGCTTGGATGAGAGGTCATTACTATGCGTAAAGCCTTCAGCTTTCGCATGTATACACAGCATCTTTAAAGAGCAACAAAACAAACTCAAGTTCATTCATTCAATCACTGATAATGATGAAAAATATTATATAATCAAATATAACCATAATAACCCTCTGTTATATCATAAATTGTTTACTGTAGAACTGCTTGAGCAAAAGTCAACTGCTTGTTGCTAAGAGGTTGTCTGTGATAAAATTTCTTAAAATTTTTATCTGTTGACCAATCTGCTGTGGATAAAATTAGATTTACCGAACATCCCTTCCTGAATGCAGCAGATACTGAAGCACCCCGAAATGAATGTGCCTTGAAGATAGAAGTATCTATCCCAGACAACTCAAGCACAGTTCTTAACCATCTCGCAATAGTACAAGTACTTATTGCCTTATAAGTCTTATAAGAAATAAAAAGAAATCTTGATTTCCTCAATGAACAAGTCTGTTCAATATACTTTTCCAAAGTATGAAACACACACAAAGATTCATTTCTGAAATGTTCAACTTTTAACACAAAAGAATGCCCTATTCTAGAAGTCTTAAGTAAATGGGGAAACATAAACGAAACCACACTAGTCTCTTTACACATGTAATCCAGATTTAAGTTAGCAAGAGTTTGAGCTCTAGGAGCAGAGGATAATGCTAACAAAGCCACAAGCTTAAATGTCAAAAGTTTCAATGATAACTTTTCTAATGGAAAAAGACTTGATAAATATTTTAATACTGTACACACATCCCACGTGAAATGATATCTTGGTAAAGGAGGTTTCTGACGATAAATACCTTTCATAAACCTTGTTATAAGGTTGCAACTATTACACCACTTATTTCCTAGAAGCGGCAGAGTCTGTAAAAGCATAGCTTTATGAGTGTTAATACAAGAATAAGACTTGCCCGTCTTGTGTAGAAAAAACATAAACTGTATCACCTGAGTTTCAGACGTACGAAATGGATTGCCTGACCCGAGTCTATTCCAAATACACCACTTTCTCCAAGCGAGGTTGTACTGCTTTCTAGTCCCTTCACTCCACGATTCTGTGATAATCCCAGCAATTTCTTCTTGAAGGCCATCTTTACACAACTCCTTCCTGATACTATCACAGCGATCATCTGCAGGGATTTGTTTAGAGGATGAAAACTCCCGTTGTGTGGAAGAGTAAGCAGGTCTTTGTGGCGTGGTAACCTAACAGGAAAAGAAGCTAAATTTTCTAAAACCAAAGGAAACCATGACTGTGCTTTCCAAAAAGGCAGAATAAGAACAGCATTCTCAACCTGATCTTTGAGAATCTTATTCATGACCTTTCCAACAAGATTAAATGGTGGAAAAATATATGGTTTCAGATGGTTCCAACAAATTGTGAACGCATTATGCTGAGATACATTTGGCTCAGGGAACCACGACACATAATTATCAATCTGTGCATTTAATCTAGACGCAAACAAATCTACATCTGGAACAAAAAAGTGACTGCATACTCTTCTAAAGATATCTTTTTTAAGCATCCATTCAGTTGAATCTGAGAAGTTTCTTGAAAAGAAATCTGCTGTATTAAGAATCCCAGCTATATGTACAGCTGAAATAAAAATATCCCTTTCCAGACACCAAAACCAAATCTTCTTGGCCAAATGATCGAGAGCCAATGAACACATACCACCCATATCATTAATATATGCAACAGCCGTGACATTGTCACACTGAATCTCAATGTGGATCTGTGAACACTCCTTGTAAAAAACTTTTAATGAATGAAATACTGCAAGAAACTCCAAGTAGTTTATATGACATACAGATTCATTACTATTCCATCTGCCCTGAGCGAAATTATTACTTTCTAAATCTATAGAACCCCATCCAGACAGACTAGCATCAGTTCTGCATCTGGAATGAACATCTGGACATCGTATACGCTTTCCATTTTTATTCCCGACATTATTCTTCCACCAAAGCAATTCAATCAAACTCTCTTTTGACAATGCAACAACATTTTCGAAATCGGAATCATGACCCAGACCTAACACTTTGTTCCTTTCTAAGGCTCTATAATTCAAAGGGGCCTCCAATATTGCATGAAAAGTACTAACAACTAGCCCTATAAAAGAAGCAAGATGACGCACAACTACGTTGGAAGATTTCAGAAGGGCTTCTGCTTTCCTAATAATTTTTGAAACCTTCTCTTCCGGAAGAAAAACCTTAAAAGCTATAGAGTCAATAATAAACCCAAAAAATACAATTCTCTTTGTTGGTATCAAAACTGACTTCTCATAATTCACGCCAAAACCAAGACTATGCAATGTATCAACCATGTTGTCTGTATTATCCTTACATACAATCCTGCAAGAATTCATATTAATGGAGTCATCTATGTAATAACTGCAACGAATATTTTGTTGTCTAAACCAGGCATATACTGGTTTGAGGATTTTTGTAAACACATAAGGCGCGGATTTCAATCCAAAAGGTAGACACACAAATTTGTAAAGTTGGCCTTTCCATGAAAATTTTAGATACTTATGAAATTCTACATCAATAGGTACCGAGAAATAAGCATCACGCAAATCTATTGATGTAAAGAAATCATTTTCTTGAATCAAATCAATTACAGTTTTAAATGTCTCCTGTTTGAAATGATCATAATGTACATAATGATTTAAGTATCTTAAATTGATAACTGGTCTAAACTTCCCATTTTTCTTAGGGACAATGAACAAGGTAGAAATGAACTCCCCAAGTTCTGTTATTGTTGGTACAATAGCTCCCTTTTTTAATAGTTCACTCACTTCATTATCAACAATGAGCCATTGTTCCCTTTCGAAAGGTATTTCGTTTGGTATTCTCTGTTGAATAGGAATACTATCAAAGTGTATTTTGTAGCCTGAAACAGCCTCTAAAACCCAATCATTATTTGTAATAGAATACCATCTATCCAAATGAAATTTCAATTTACCAACACTAGCTAAATTATTACTCACCTTTGATGGTGAGTCTATTCGTTTGGGGATGTGACCGTAGCTGAAGTGGACTTTTTTGCATATCTATTTCCCCTATAGCCTCTCTGTTGACCTCTGTTCGAGTAAGGCTGGTATCTTTGGTTTCCAGAATTATAATTGGAATTATACCCGGAATTATAAGAGTTGGCATTATAACCATAATTTCCTCTCTTCTGAAACCGACCATTTCCTCGTCCACGACCAGAAGCACCTCTATAGAAAGGTTCTTTCCCAATGGCAACCAAAGAATCACATGTTTTAATGTCTTTACCAATGTCATTCCCAAATAACATGGATGAGATGGGCATGGAAATATTGCAAAGAGAATGATATTTTCTCTTCAGAACTGGTCTGATCATATATCTTCTCCTGACAGACAAGTGGTACTGCACTTGGCCCATTATAGTAAGGGCATCTCCTAATAAGGATTTAGCTTCAGGATTAGAAGAAAACTGTGTTTTAAAAACATCAGCCAATTGCACAAGAGGAGTCATACCAGTAGCAACTAAGTTTTGGATATCTGCCATAGCTCTATCCTGAGTTTGTGGACGTTTATCCATGACTTTCCATATCTCATTATTCACTAGAGGGCCACACATCCTATCGCAATTTTCAGGGACTTTATATTGAGAAAACATTGCGTCAGTATCACATAAAGATGTGCAGGATAAATTTATCGTATTTGCCAAAGACTGTGGCACTGCTTTCCCCTTCAAAGGGGCTTTCAAACAGGGTAAATCCCATTCAGCATCTTCTAGAATCTCACCTTCCTGAAATAATGCATTGGTCATATCATGTTGAGAAATTTGATTTCTATCAACCTCATGTAATGGGGACTCCCCATCCGAAATATCTGCTGAGTCTATTTCCACTGTCATTCTTGGTAAATTTTTAATACCCTTTCCAGACAGGTCTACACTATCCAAATTCTCTTTATCAGAGTTGTCAATACCCAGCCAACACCTCAAATTCTTAATATCATCCTGAGATAAATTCGACAAATTAAAGTCGGAGTTCTGTTTCGAACATGAAGGTGTAGCTGGAGGGACCACGGTTTTCCCTTTTCCTTTTGACTTTTTATTGGTAACAACTTTCTCCTGCGGAGCGTCTTTTCTAGTTTTCATTTTGTTTTTCTTAACCTTCGACTTCTTCGAAGAAGGTTCTGTGTCAGAATCATTACTGAACCCAGAAAAACTAAAGGACTCATCCGAGTCGTCTACACTCAAGACTGCGTCTTGGATATTTGAGGCCATGTGTATATTAAATGAATACGCAATGAAAATAAATAATAACTGGGACTACGTCCTCAGTGACCTCTATCAGCACGTGGCTGAATAACTTACCTTATTGGCAAAGTAATACGCGAAAAAAGTTTTCTTGACTTGACAGGTCGAACGCAAAAACGATTATGAGAACATATGTTCCTCGCTTCCGGTTGTGACGTCAGGGGTAGGACTAAAATGTTTAATCTTTAAAACGCGATGGTCGAACAATGTTCGTAACGATATGCTGTGTATACATGCGAAAGCTGAAGGCTTTACGCATAGTAATAAGTTTGATAGAGTACATATAATTTAAATCACACAATATTATTTGGATGACATTTATGTTTTCACGTTTTCAAACACAAATGAATATATGAATAGAAAGCATTGAATTTTGAAATAATTGTGGGAAATAGAGTGGAAATAGAGTTAGAATTAATTTAACTCATAATGTTCTTTTAAATGTATTAACTAAATCATCTCAGTACAGTTGACCGAACACCATACAGGGATCCACAACCTCGCAGAATCGCTGCCGTAGACATTTCTTTTTCCATATAACGGTCCCAATTCAACTGAAAACGTTCCTCAATGACAGCGCCTTCAATGTGGCCTTGCGCCTCAGCAATGGTACTATACGGTAAAACCCTAGTCCACACATACAAGCCTTGCTGTTTATACGATGATGCCAGCCTGTAATGAAAGTAGCAAATATTTTCAAAATTAAACAAGGAACAAACTTCAAAATACAATCTCAATGAACACAAAAGCAATTATAGAAAAGACATCGTGAATAATCTCTATTTATTTACAGTAGAATGATTTGTTATATTTGATGATAATATTAATATTGATAATATATCAGAGTAACATGATTGCTATACATCTGCTATGAATCTGCTTCGTCATATATGTTTTTTGCCAGTAACGAAATACGTTGAAGTGTGTACTGATATTGGGATGTAATAAGATCGGAATATAGCTACATACCTTCAACATCGTTATTTGTTCTTACCGTCTGGCGGAAGACACACCATGACGACACCAAAGATAGGATGATCGAACCATTGTCTTTCAATATATTCTACAAATGTTTTCAACGATTATGACAATGTTTTATGATCTATGTTCATAGACGTTTGCTATATATATGTAGACGAAGGCTTAACTCGTTTCTTCACAATGATTTACGAACTTATGCGTTTTTCCACTATGTTTTCAACAATTATGACAATTCTACGATCGTAAACACATTATTAGGGATTTTTCCAAAATATTTTCCTCGACGTCTGTTGCAGATTTGTTATATGTAGGAGAAGGCTTAACTCGTTTCTCCACAACGATTATGACAATACTTTACGATCTTAAACACAGTTATTACGGATTTTCCGCTGCAGTTTTGTTGTTTGTAGGATATGGATAAATCATACAAGATACGTTTTCCTGCAATGTTTTCCGCTGCAGTTTTGTTGTATGTAGAAAATGGATAAATTATACAAACCACGTTTTCCTGCAATGTTTTCAACGATTATGACAATGATTTACGATTAGATGGATGTACTAAGTTATCTATGGATATTCTGCTTATTAGAGACAGGGTTTCCGTATTAAAACCAGTACAATAATGCAGATTTAAGGAAGTTCTCAAAAATAAGTATGACTTAGGCAAAAAAGTAAAATATAATGAAAAGGAGACTAAAAAACTCAAACAGCGTATAGATTTATAGATAAAATTAGCCCTACCTGTGTCGCACGTGCGATGTTGCCATTTACCACTCCAGTCACATTCCACAGCTTGCTGTCTCTCACGAACCGCACGCAAACATGATATGCACAATACCATCACGCAAAATCAAAAACACACAACAACGCACAATTGGATGAAAATTAAAGCTATTTTCTCTGAACACATATAGCTCAATCATAGATAGGTTTATATAATGAGGATTTTTTTTATTTGCTTTCGCGATATATACTTACAACAACAAAAATGGTTTTCTTTACCCTCGCCATGCATAATTAACTATTTGGCGAGCAGATATATACTTACTTACTCCAACTCGTTATAAACATCTTATTGGCAAAAATCACGATTCTTTAAAGTCAGTCAAACTTCAATTATTAAAGAATTTTTGAGTAGATAGATTAAATAACAACATCAAACAACTGTGAAAAACTATTTTTCTTTAATTATATGATTAGCTATAATTATAATTGTAATTATTACTTATTATATACAACAAACAACATAAATTAAAATTTTAATAAAGATTATGTAACGACTATGACAAACAATTTTGTATTATAATTATACAATTTACCTTTACAACAGCATCAATGCAATTGACGTATACAATTTATAAAATACTTATTTTCCTTTAACATGCATATTCAGTACTGGCCGAGTTGACCTGGCCGAGTTGACCCAAGGCCGAGTTGATCCGGATTCCCCCCAGGTCCCCCGGGCAATAGCGGGGACTTTGACTTTCGGTCCAGCAAATCCCAGGTAAAATCCCCGCCAAATGCCCCTGCACCCCGGGGACGTCCTAGGATTGGGAGAGAATCAGGATGAAGCGCCATCTTTTTAGCTCACCAGAGCACGTAGTGCTCAAGGTGAGTTATTGTGATCGCCTTTTGTCCGTCGTCCGTCGTTCGTCGTCCGTCGTCAACATTTGCTTGTTACTACGCTAGAGGCATTATTTTGCATCCAATCATTATGAAAGTTTATCAGAACATATATCTCCATCAACTCTAGGCCAAGTTCGTGGGGTCAAAAGCTAGGTCACTAGGTCATATTTAAGGAAAATCTTGTTAACACCCCTGAAGCCGAGTTCGAATATAGGTCATGTCGGGTCAAAAACTAGGTCACTAGGCCAAATTGAAAAAAAATCTTGTTAACACTATAGAAGCCGCATTTTTGGCTTGAGCATGCTGAAACTTTGTCAGAATGTTTGTGTTAGTGATATCTAGGCCAAGTTTGAATATAGGTCATGTCCGGTTAAAAACTAGGTCACTAGGCCAAATTGAAAGAAAATCTTGTTAACACTCTGGAAGCCACATTTTAAACTTGAGCATGTTGAAACCTTGTCAGAAAGTTTGTCTTGGTGATATCTAGGCCAAGTTTGAATATGGGTCATGTCCGGTCAAAAACTAGGTTACTAGGCCAAATTGAAGGAAAATCTTGTTAACACTCTGGAAGCCACATTTTAAACTTGAGCATGTTGAAACTTTGTCAGAAAGTTTGTCTTGATGATATCTAGGCCAAGTTCGAATATGGGTCATGTTAAGTCAAAACCTAGGTCACTAGGCCAAATTGAAGGAAAATCTTGTTAACACTCTGGAAGCCACATTTTAAACTTGAGCATGTTGAAACTTTATCAAAAGTTTGTCCTGATGATATCTAGGCCAAGTTCGAATATGGGTCATGTCATGTCAAAAACTAGTTCACTAGACCAAATTTAAGTGAAATCTTGTTAACACTCTGGAAGCCACATGTTTGGCTTGAGCATGAGAGAGTTATGTCTTAAATAGCCCATTCTCAGGTGAGCGATTCCAGGGCCTCATGGCCCTCTTGTTTAAATATCTCGTAAGCATAAACCAGTCATTCAGAGTTAAAGTATATTCCAAATAATTTAGACTTTCGGTTTCTCGTTTATTGGTCAACCGAAGTCTAAATCATGTTTTAGACTAGTCCTATAATTTAAGACTCCGTTGAAAAGCACAGTCTTGTTTTAAAAGACCAAAAATGCTTAGCGATTTTTTTAGTTTGCATCAATTTCATTAAAACAAGTTGTACCACGTCTGTCTTCTTGTCTAAAAGTGCTGGCCTAATTTGAAAGTAATTTGACATAAATGTTCCTTGGGCGACCCTCGACTAAGATTGTTGAAATTATTCTGATCTGATGAAAACCATGGGTGCCAGGGGACGGAGCTTGTTTTCCTTTTATGTATCCTCCTTGACCCAGTTACCGGTGGTCTTAATGAAAACGATCTGTGTAAAGTAAAGAAATCGTTTTTCATATGCTTTAATGCAAGTTTTTAGTAGATAGGCATTTTAACAACAACATCTGATAATCAAAACTGAAATGAATTCCATCTGTCAATTGCAATTTAGCCTCCAGGGTTTTTTTTCTGAAAAAGGGGAAGGGGCCTGGGGCCTTTGAGAAGGGGAAAATTTCGCGGCGTTTTAGAAAAAAGGGGAAAAATTGTAAACTAGTATAATGTGCATGTTTAACTTTTATCATTACAAGGCCATCTGTCTATTTTTCATGTTCTTGAACTCCTACACTAGATTGTCATAATCCAGTTCACTTAAACTATACCACTGTCAAGGGTCGAAATTAGCAAGATTTTCTACTTGCATTTTTTCGCAAGTGCTATTTTTTGTTACTTGCTAAATGAGAAAACAACTTATTAGAACTTTAACTTTAAGCAACACAATGTGAACTACAATAGTACAATACACTGTTATGGTCAATCATGAATGTAATGTAAACATGGTCCAAAACATGCTGTGAAAAGAAGCTGCTGAGACTGTCAGATATACAACATAGTCTAGAAACTGTGTTTCAATTTCTGGCTCCATATGGCAAAGTATGGGGTCTTTTCTGAATTAGACAACATCCATCTTGTCACAGCAGTTTTTGGGTCATATTCTCTAAGGGCAACAACATCAGCAACTTTAATTCTCATCAAAATATCAAGTATTTCAGCACCAAGCCTACACCTCGAGTCAAATTGTATTCTGTTCATTGTGGAAAGATAAATGAGATTTGAGCTATAAATGTTACAAAAATTAAATATGAAAAGGGGAATTTATATTTTGAGGGGAAAAACTATGCTTATTTTCCGGGGGGAAGGGGCCGTTAAACGGCCCCTTTTATATAAGGAAAAAAAGCCCTGGCCTCGATTTACATGTATACAAAAAAATGCTAGACGCCATTTTGTACCAGTTACCGGTGCATATATAAAAATCTCCTCTATAAAAATATCTTCATATAAATTAAGATTTCACAGCTAAATGACTTTAGGTAAATTGTCCTTAAGATTAATGGGACAACAATAATTAAATAATTGCAACAAGCAAACAGTCTTAAATCCATTTCAATAATAACATGGTGAGAAAATCAATAATTCTAACAAAGTTTGGCTTTTCAAAATATAGTTTTTATTCAGTTAAATAATACATGTAGCAGAATGACAGTGGGGCAAAGGAACTGTGATTCTCTGCACTGACATTCCATCCTCTTTCAATGCTTTATGTGCCAAATCAATTTGATTCAGTTAAATAATACATGTAGCAGAATGACAGTGGGGCAAAGGAACTGTGATTCTCTGCACTGACATTCCATCCTCTTTCAATGCTTTATGTGCCAAATCAATTTGATCAGCGTCGTATGTTTTTCTTAGGTCGCCAATGATAGGAAACTGAAAATAAAAGAGAGAAAACAATTTTTTGGGGGTTTATTTAAGTCTAAAAACACACCAAGAAACTTTCCAGACTAATTATATGGGATAAATTTTACCCTACCACCGACAGCAATTGCTTAGCAGGGGACAAAAAGTGTGAATTCAAAAGTTTTGAAGAAAAAAAGAATTTTCAGTAGAATTTGAATGATATCAGTAATCTTTTCATTGTATAATGTGGTTTTAAACGGACATAGGCTAACTTACCTTGAACAAACTCATACTGGCACTTCTGTGACTGACTTTGAGGTTTTGACAGCTTGCGGCAAATTTTGACAGCTCAAAACGAAAACATCCGGTATGCAAATTACTTACGTCACACGATATTTGGATTACACCGGCGACTAGTATACACCGGTAACTGGGTCATTGAGCATATAGTAAAAACTTTAAAAATCTTCTTGTACAAAATCACTGTCCTGATTTCCTTCTATTGATAAAGTAAAAACTTTGAAAACTGTTGAAGTTCGATAAAATCAGCTGATTGATTTAGTTGTGGCCCTTGAATTATCCATAATTTGCCAAATTGGCTTTGTCTGCTCTTTAAGTTGAGTAGTTTTCATCCTATCTTCACGAAACTTGTTGAACATGTTTGTTGGCATACTATCTCAACCAAGTTCAATAACAAGCTAAATCCTGCATGACTCTTTTGGTGTTTGGCCCTTGAATTATAAAAAACTGGCCAAATTGGCCTTGTCCGCTAGATCTAAGTCAAACCGTTTTTATCCTATTTTCATAAAACTTATTGAAAATGTTTGTAGGCATAATGTTTAGGCCGAATTCAATAACAAACAAAATTATGCCAACTAAGCCTTGTCTGCACTTTAATTAGATTTCATCAGATATTCATGGAACTTGGTTAACATGTTTGTGGGCATAATGTCTGGGCCAAATTTGATATCCAGTCAAAAAGGCACTTTTGGATTATGGCCCGTGAATTATCCAAAATTTGGCCATATTGGCCTTGTCAGTTCTTTAATTTGTCCAATCATCATCAAACCTTCTATGAATGTTAATGGGTTAAAATCATACTAGTCTTTCTAGAGTAATGTCTCACTGGGGGGCGTATTTTGTAACGATTTTATGCACTCATGTTTCAATATTAAATATTGCTCATAAATTGTTTGCATTTTTTTTTAAAGTATACCTAAAAAAAACAGGGGGCACTAATTCTGGTCATAGTTTCATATTTTGACAAATAAGTTAATTTGATAAATGATAAATGGCTGCTTTCTCTCAAACCTTACAATGCAATGGAAAAACAAATTAAGTGAATTGAAGGCAAATAAGTTGAATTAACCCTTACCATGCAGGAACCGAGTTAACTTGGTACTGTTGAAGACGTCTCTTTAAACGTGAGATGATGACCTTAATTTATGGAGAATTCCCACTAGCAAGGCTCATCCATAATTTGCCATCATCCAATCAGTATAGGATTCATAAATTCTTCTAAATTTGATTGGTTAATAATCATGGAATCTATCAAAAATAACTTGGATGACGCATTTTCTTTTTCTTTTCAAAATGATTGTCACAGAAAATATTTTTGCATGCATGTTTGGAAATTTGTCTCCGAAGAGGAATTTAAATGACCCACATGTCAGTTATGCTGAATTTATAGGTAGGATAGTTTGCTTTGTTTGATTCTTACCAGTTTGACAATGATCGAGATTTTCCAAGCAATGAATGTTTGTTTGATTTATTTTTGTGAATCGTCCAAGTTGATAAAGTCGCCATTTGCCAAAAGCGATTTGCAAATGCAGACTGATCCTGTTTTGAATCTTGAGAATTATTTGGCATGTTATCTGAATGATGATGTCTGATATAAATTCTTTGGAAACATTTCATTATGTTCACCAAATATGATTTAACAGGACAAACAAACCCTTTGAAAATTGAAATCCCTGTATGATACTGGTGGGTGGGGTAATCAATTTTCTTTTAAATAACTACCCTAATGAATGAATTTACATGAATATTTCATAAACTTACCAATTCTAAGGTGACTTCTGGTTTATAAATGTTATTGCTTTAGTTTAAAGAAATGTAAAAATATGTTTGTCTGTCTGTCTGTACGTCCACATTTCTTGTCCGGCCTTTATCTCACAACCCCTTGGCCACATTTCTATGAAACTTCACAGGAGTCATCGGTCCATTGTCTTGTTGCGCATATTACGAGGGCGTTTAATTTGACCTACTTTTGGATGAGTTATTGCCCTTTTTAGCTCACCTATGCACGAAGTGCAAGGTGAGCTATTGTGATCACATTTTGTCCGGCGTCCGTCCGTCGTGCGTCGTCAACATTTCAGCTTGTTAACACTCTACAGGCTACATTTTGCATCCAATCTTCATGAAAGTGTATCAGAACATTCATCTCCATCAAATCTTGGACAAGTTCGAAACTGGGCCATATGAGGTCAAAAACGAGGTCACTAGGTCAAATTGAAGCGAAATCTTGTTAACACTCTGGAGGCCACATTTTCAACTTGAGCATGTTGAAACTTTATCAGAATGTTTGTCTTGATGATATGTAGGTCAAGTTCGAACATGGGTCATGTCGGGTCAAAAAATAGGTCACTAGGTCAAATTGAAGGAAAATCTTGTTAACACTCTAGAGGCCGCAATTTTTGCTTCAGCAGTTTGAAATTTTGTCAGAATATTTGTCTTAAAAATATCTAGGTCAAGTTCGAATATGGGTCATATCGAGTCAGAAACTAGGTCACTAGGCCAAATTGAAGGGTAATCTTGTTAACACTGTAGAGGCCACATTTTCAACTTGAGCATGTTGAAATATTGTCAGAATGTTTGTCTTAAAGATATCTAGGTCAAGTTTAAATATGGGTAATATTGGGTCAGAAACTAGGTCACTAGGCCAAATTGAAGGAAAATCTTGTTAACTCTGTAGAAGCCGCATGTTTTGCTTCAGCAGCTTGAAATTTAGTCAGAATGTTGAGCTAAATGATATCTAGGTCAAGTTCGAATATGGGTCATGCAGGGTCAAAAACTAGGTCACTAGGCCAAATTGAAGGAAAATCTTGTTAACACTTTGGATGCCGCATTTTTTGCTTAAGCAGCTTGAAATTTGGTCAGACTGTTTGTCTAAATGATATCTAGGCCAAGTTGATGCATTTTTTGCTACAGCAGCTTGACATTTTATGAGAATGTTTATCTTAATGATATCTAAGCCAAGTTCGAATATGGATCATGTGGGGTCAAAAACTAGGTCACTAGGCCAAATTGAAGGAAAATCTTGTTAACACTTTGGATGCCACATTTTTTGCTTCAGTAGCTTGAAATTTGGTCAGAATGTTCGTCTGAATTTGATCTAGGTCAAGTTCGAATATGGGTCATATTGGGTCAGAAACTAGGTCACTAGGCCAAATTGAAGGAACATCTTGTTAACTCTGTAGAAGACACATTTTTTGCTACAGCAGCTTGACATTTGTTGAAACTTTGTCAGAATGTTTGTCTTAGTGATATCTAGGCCAAGTTCGAAAATAGGTCATGTCGGGTCAAAAGCTAGGTCACTAGGTCAAATTTAAGGAAAATCTTGTTAACACTCCTGAAGCCGCATTTTTGGCTTGAGCATGTTGAAACTTTGTCAGAATATTTGTCATAGTGATATCTAGGCCAAGTTCGAATATAGGTCATGTCGGGTCAAAAACTAGGTCACTAGGCTAAATTGAAGGAAAATCTTGTTAACACTCTGGAAGCCACCTTTTAAACTTGAGCATGTTGAAACTTTGTCAGAATGTTTGTCTTAGTGATATTTGGGCCAAGTTCGAAAATAGGTCATGTCGGGTCAAAAGCTAGGTCACTAGGTCAAATTTAAGGAAAATCTTGTTAACACTCCTGAAGCCGCATTTTGACATTTTATGAGAATGTTTATCTTAATGATATCTAAGCCAAGTTCGAATATGGATCATGTAGGGTCAAAAACTAGGTCACTAGGCCAAATTGAAGGAAAATCTTGTTAACACTCTGGAAGCCACATTTTAAACTTGACCATGTTGAAACTTTGTCGGAAAGTTTGTCTTGATGATATCTGGGCCAAGTTCGAATATGGGTCATGTCCGGTCAAAAAGTAGGTCACTAGGCCAAATTGAAGGAAAATCTTGTTAACACTGGAAGCCACATTTTAAACTTGAGCATGTTGAAACTTTATTAGAATCTTTGTCTTTTGATATCTAGGCCAAGTTCGAATATGGGTCATGTCCGGTCAAAAACTAGGTCACTAGGCCAAATTTAAGGAAAATCTTGATTACACTCAAGAAGCCACATTTCTGGCTTGAGCATGTTGAAACTTTGTCAGAATATTTGTCTAAGTAATAGCTAGGCCAAGTTCAAATATGAGTCATGTCGGGTCAAAAACTAGGTCACTAGGCCAAATTTAAGGAAAATCTCGTTAACACTCTTGAAGCCGCATTTTAAACTTGAGCATTTTATGAGAATGTTTATCTCCAAAAGTGTCGGGCCGATTTTCAAATAATTTTGTAGAAATGTTCCTAGGTTTGACCCTCTATCAGATTCCTTCAAGCCAAGTCAATTGGTTGGAAACTATGCCCGCCAGATGGCGGGGCTTATATAGCTAAAGTGAAAAAAAAAATCAGGTGAGCGATTCCAGGGCCATCATGGCCCTCTTGTTTTAAAATTGCCATTTCATTCTTGTCCGGCCTTCATCTCACAACCCCTTTGCCACATTTCTATGAAACTTTACAGGAGTTATCGGTACAATGTGTTGTTGCGCATATTACGAGGGCGTTTAATTTGACCTACTTTTGGATGAGTTATTGCCCTTTTTTAAAATAAATCACTAACTGACAAAATACAGTCAGCCAGACAAATACCCCTTGGGGGAGACATACGTTTTTCCCAAAAACAACCTCTAGTTTTTTTTGTAATTTATTTTCTCTTCTTACTTCTCACAGTTAATATATCAACAATTTGAAAAAATTCTGAGTTTGTACACTTTTATTCAATAAATTAATTAACATAGAAACATGTCATATATATTATGAACATAACGTACCTTCTATAAGAAAATATGAGGAAAAATATTCAGTATATATGGAATACGTATTGGAAAAATTAATATAGCACTGTAAGGGTAAAAGATAAATTGGTTGTAATTTTGTGTATTTGTGACATTTTCTAAAATAAATAAATGAAAGTCTTAAGCTCACAGAAACCAAGCAGTCTAGGATATGTAGAATTTGAAAAATTTAGTCTCAAAGTACTGGCCCAATTTAAAACGATGTGTTACAAATGTTTCTTGAGGGACCCTTTGCAAAGATTGTTGAAATTATTCCAATCTATTGAAAATATATATTTATATGAAAAGAAAAAACACTTGAATAATCTTCTTCTAGCACTGGGCTTATTTAAAAATTATTTTCCATGTCACTAGGGGACGGGCGTAGCTCGTTTTGTTTACATTAGAGGTGCATCGATTCGCTCCGATGCATCAAAAAACCAGTTTTAAACTCGCCGATGCGAATTGATACAGACACCCCAAAATTCGATTCAATCTGCATAAATATGCACAGGGTTCTCAAAAAGAACTGGCGGCCGGATTAAAAGACAGCATCAAGGTTCAAATCGGCATATTTTTAAAAATGATATCGAAGAAATTTGTAAACATCTGGCCGTTTTCAAAGTGACTGCGCACAACCTTAATTTATGGGGAATTCCCACTAGCAAGGAACATCCATACTTGTCATCATCCAATCAGAATAGGATTCACGAATTCCTTCAAATTTGATTGGTGAATACATATGGACAATACTAAAAATAACTATAGATTGTAACTGTAGCAACAGTTACGAATGATTCCCATGCCATTTTATTGAACAAGAGGAGATAACTTTGCAACAAAGTTGCCAAGAGTTATAATTCTTGCAAGGTGCACAACTTCAAATTGCCATCTATCTATGTTGCAAGTTTCAATCAATTCCATCAAGTAGTTTATGAGTTCTGCTCTGGACAAAGTTTACACTATTAAAATATTGAACAAGGGGAGATAACTTTGCAACAAAGTGTCCCAGAGTTATAATTATTGCAAGGTGCACAACTTCACATTGCCATCTATCTATCTTCAAAGTTTCAATATTATCTTACTATGCGTTCACAAGATATTGCTCGGACAAGGATTTGGAAAGAAGAAAAAGAATAAATAAATAAATAAATAAATAAATATATAATAAAAAACAGAAAAACAATACGATTCCCAACCAAAGGTTGGGGAATCGTAACTAGGATTTAATCGCACTTGTCATAAAATCAACGAATCCTGATTTTCAAAATGGTGGACGGCGAAAAAAAAAAATTGCATGCATGCTTCGGAATTCGCCTCGTAAGAGGAATTTAAATGACCCCACAAATCAGTTTCGGTGAATTTGTACGTAGAATTGTTTTCTTTGTTTGATTCTTACCAGTTTTAAAATGATCGAGATTTTCCAACCGATATATGCTTGATTTATTCTTGCAAATCATGCGACCAGCTCAAGCCGCCATACACAAATAGCGAATTGCAAATTCAGACCGATCATAATGCGAATCTTGAGAATTATTTGGCATGTTACCTGAATGATGATGACTTTGATATAAATGCTTTGGGAATATATCATTATTTACACCAAATATGAGTTAATAACAAGACCAACAAACCCTTCGCAAATTGAAATCCCTGTATAACACCAGTTATTTGGAATAACTATCCCAATGAATGAATTTGCATAAAAATTTCATAAACTTACCAATTTTAAGGTGACTTCTGGTGTATGTTATTGTTTTAGTGTACAAATATGTATTATTGATTGCAGGTAATTTTAGTAATTAATAATTTTGTTTATATTTTTAGATCACCTGAGCCGAAGGCTCAAGGTGAGCTATTCTGATCACTTTTTGTCCGTCGTCCGTCCGTCCGGCGTTAACTTTTAGCTTTAAACATCATCTCCTCCCAAACTCCAAGGACAATTTCCGTGAAACATCACAGGACTGTTCCTCTGGTTGGCCTCTTTCAAAGTTGTTCAAAGATTTAAATTCCATTGAGAACTTTGGTTGCTGCGGCATCAGAAAGGGGACAAAATGTCCAAACTTTAAAAATCTTCTCCTCCGAATCTGCCTGTCAGATTCAAATATAATTTGGTAGAAATGTTCCTTGGGTGACCCTCTATTAAAATTGTTCAAGCCATACTGATTGGTCGAAAAACATGGCAGTCAGGCGGCATCAGAAAAGGGGCAAAATGACAAAATTTGAAAATTCCATTTTTATGAAAGTGTTTGTCTGATTTTAAGAAAATATAATACGAATCAAGAATGTTCCTTTGGTGGTCCTCTTTCAAAATTGTTCAAAGATTTAAATTCCATTGATATCTTTGGTTGCTGCGGCATCAGAAAGTGAGAAAAATACCCAAATTTTAAAATCCTTTTCCTCCATAATCTACTTGTGCGATTGCAAGATAATTTGGTAGAAATGTTCCTTAAGTGACCCTCTAAATAAACTGTTGAAGCCATATTGATTTCGTTGAAAAACAGGGCAGCAAGGCGGCATCAGGAAAGGTGCAAAATGACAAAAACTTTATAATTCCATTCTTATTAAAGTTCTTGTTAGATTTCAAGATATAAATGGCCTTTACTGATAAGCTGTTTCTTGAGAAGTGTCCACTCCTTTGCAGTTTCATTTGCACTCCCTGATAAAACTTTCCCAGATATTTGCAGTTAAATATTTGCTACTAATTTACTATCAATTAGGTGATCGATTTAGGGCCATCTTGGCCCTCTTGTTTTTTACTCTCACCTGTTCTCATCTGTCACAGTGAATATATCAATAATTTGGAATTTGGGAAAAAATCTGACTCAAAATGATGATTTATATATATATTGAACAAAAAACATATAGAGTTTGTACACTTTTATTCAAGAATTAACATAGAAATAATCTCTTATATGAACATACCCTTGTACAAGAGAATTTTAAGAAAAATATTCATTATATGGAAAAATCAATATAGCACTGTAAGGGTTAAAGTTGTCCAAAATTTACATTTTTAATATTTAACAAAAAAAAATTAGAAGAAAAAACTTTTTTCAATAAAGCAATTAATTTTAGATCAAAATTGTGTTATATTGTCTTAAAAAATAACTACCCTTATCATTGTCAAAGTAGCCCAGAATGCACGATTTAACACCTAGAACTCAAAAAGTTTTGTTAATTAAAATTTGTTCTTGATGAAACACTATCCTAGTTTTTCATAATTGCAATGATTAAACACCCTTTAAATAATCGAATCGACATGTTTGATATCGGAATCGAATCGAATCGAGCTTGAAGTGAATTTTTTTTTTTTACCGACCCATAAAATTCATTGCAAAAATCGTTGGAAGATTCTTTTATTTTGCTCTATTGTTTTCCTTTCGTATGGTGAGAAAGAATGAAAGATAAACATGGATGTGTATAGACCTTTTTTAGCTCACCTGAGCTTTGCTCAAGGTGAGTTATTGTGATCGCCTTTTGTCCGGCGTCCGTCGTGCGTCGTGCGTCGTGCGTCAACTTCTTCTCCTCAGTAACCAGTGGGTCAATTTGGATGAAACTTCACAGAAAGCATCCTCTCATTGACCTCACCAGAATTCCTTCAAATTTTTGGGATCCATGCAAAATTCTGGTTTCCATGGCAACGAAACCGAAAAAACTTCAAAATTCTTCTTCTCCCAAATTGGTTGGCAGATTTTCAAATAATTTTGTAGAAATGTTCCTTGGATGACCCTCTATCAGATTCCTTCAAGCTGTGTTGATTGGTCGAAAAACATGGCCGCCAGGGGGGGCGGGGCTATTTTGCCTTATATGGCTATAGTGAAAACTTAAAAAGTCTTCTCCTCCGAAAGTGTAAGGCCGATTTTCAAATAATTTTGTAGAAATGTTCCTTGGGTGACCCTCTATCAGATTCCTTCAAGCCATGTTGATTGGTCGAAAAACATGGCCGCCAGGGGGGGCGGGGCTATTTTGCCTTATATGGCTATAGTGCAAACTTAAAAAATCTTCTTCTCCAAAAGTGTCAGACCGATTTTCAAATAATTTTGTAGAAATGTTCCTTGGGTAATCCTCTATCAGATTCCTTCAAGCCATGTTGATTGGTCAAAAAACATGGCCGCCAGGGGGCGGGGCTATTTTGCCTTATATGGCCAAAGTGAAAACTTAAAAAATCTTCAACATCTTCTCCTCAGTAACCAGTGGGTCAATTAGGATGAAACTTCACATAAAGCATCCTCTTAATGACCTCACCAGAATTCCTTCAAATTTTAGGGATCCATGCAGAATTCTGGTTTCCATGGCAACGAAACGAAAAAAACTTCAAAATTCTTCTTCTCCCAAACTGGTTGGCAGATTTTCAAATCATTTTGTAGAAATGTTCCTTGGATGACCTTCTACCAGATTCCTTCAAGCCATGTTGATTGGTCAAAAAACACGGCCGCCAGGGGGGCGGGGCTATTTTGCCTTATATGGCTATAGTGAAAACTTAAAAAATCTTCTCCTCCGAAAGTGTCAGGCTGATTTTCAAATGATTTTGTAGAAATGTTCCTTGGGTGACCCTCTATCAGATTCCTTCAAGCCATGTTGATTGGTCGAAAAACATGGCCGCCATGGGGGGGCGGGGCTATTTTGCCTTATATGGCTATAGTGCAAACTTAAAAAATCTTCTTCTCCAAAAGTGTCGGCCCGATTTTCAAATAATTTTGTAGAAATGTTCCTTGGATGACCCACTTTCAGATTCCTTCAAGCCATGTTGATTGGTCAAAAAACATGGCCGCCAGTAGGCAGGGCTATTTTGCATTATATGGCTATAGTGAAAACTTAAAAAATCTTCTCCTCCAAAAGTATCTGGCCGATTTTCAAATAATTTTGTAGAAATGTTCCTAGGGTGACCCTCTATCAGATTCCTTCAAGCCAAGTTGATTGGTAGGAAACTGGCTGCCAGGGGGCGAGGCTTATATAGCTAAAGTGAAAAAAAAATAAAAAATCAGGTGAGCGATTCAAGGGCCATCATGGCCCTCTTGTATAAATAACTCATTCAAATACTGTAACTAGTATGTTGACCACGTGATCAGTGTATTTTTTGCTTTGCTAATTTGTAATCTCACAAGACAGTTAAAAGGAGAGCTTCGTCCAATGGAGTCTCTTTCTACTTGGAAGAATTTAACACCATGTGATATTTTCGCAGATCACGTGATTTTTTTTGGCGCGCTTTCTTGAAGCTGTAGTAAACATCTCCTTATTTGAAATCTATAACACAGGAAAGAATTTCTCATAAATGCACCATGTGATACATTTTTACAGGGTTTGGATGTAAGCTTGCATACTCGCGAATTGCGAGGTTTCAGGCAGCAGCATATTTTTGCCAGTGAAATTTTTGGGCCGAATAATACACATTTCTAAGCATCGATCTCCTACAGGGTTATTTCTTTGACAAATCGTGGTAATTGCAGTTAATTTTCGAGATTTACTGGGTGGCTGGGAGTATACTTTCAGTTTTGCTATATTAGCAGAAGTTTACAATCGATACATATATTGTGCTCATGCCTTTTCAACGGCCCCAATATTGATTGTGAGACGCATACATTTTGGCTTAATTAGTTTTGATTTACATATCGCAAATACGATTGGCTGGAATGGTCATGTGTATATTTTGGGTTTCCAAAGTTGTATTCACTACAGAGATAGAAAAAATGATGTTTTTTGCACTTAAAGCACATCCTCTACATGATCAAAAGGGCTGTGACCTATCCAAAAAAAATGTTTACACTGTTGAGATTATTAAATCATCTATTTTACATGAACTATTTTAATGTGTATTGTCATTTTCCACCTTATCCACTCTTGAAGAATTTCCTTTCACCATTCTATCATTCAAAGAAATGAATGCTCTCATATTTTTAGCTCACCTGAGCTTTGCTCAAGGTGAGTTATTGTGATCGCCTTTTGTCCGGCGTGCGTCGTGCGTCGTGCGTCGTGCGTCAACTTCTTCTCCTCAGTAACCAGTGGGTCAATTTGGATGAAACTTCACAGAAAGCATCCTCTCAATGACCTCACTAGAATTCCTTCAAATTTTTGGGATCCATGCAAAATTCTGGTTTCCATGGCAACGAAACCGAAAAAACTTCAAAATTCTTCTTCTCCCGAATTGGTTGGCAGATTTTCAAATAATTTTGTAGAAATGTTCCTTGGATGACCCTCTATCAGATTCCTTCAAGCCGTGTTGATTGGTCGAAAAACATGGCCGCCAGGGGGGGCGGGGCTATTTTGCCTTATATGGCTATAGTGAAAACTTAAAAAATCTTCTCCTCCGAAAGTGTCAGGCTGATTTTCAAATAATTTTGTAGAAATGTTCCTTGGGTGACCCTCTATCAGATTCCTTCAAGCCATGTTGATTGGTCGAAAAACATGGCCGCCAGGGGGGGCGGGGCTATTTTGCCTTATATGGCTATAGTGCAAACTTAAAAAATATTCTCCTCCAAAAGTGTCAGGCCGATTTTCAAATAATTTTGTAGAAATGTTCCTTGGGTCATCCTCTATCAGATTCCTTCAAGCCATGTTGATTGGTCAAAAAACATGGCCGCCAGGGGGCGGGGCTATTTTGCCTTTTATGGCTATAATGAAAACTTAAAAAATCTTCTCCTCCATAAGTGTCAGGCCGATTTTCAAATAATTTTGTAGAAATGTTCCTTGGGTGACCCTCTATCAGATTCCTTTAAGCAATGTTGATTGGTCGAAAAACATGGCCGCCAGGGGGCGGGTGCTATTTTGCCTTATATGGCCAAAGTATAAACTTAAAAAATCTTCAACATCTTCTCCTCAGTAACCAGTGGGTCAATTGGGATGAAACTTCACAGAAAGCATCCTCTTAATGACCTCACCAGAATTTCTTCAAATTTTTTGGGATCCATGCAGAATTCTTGTTTCCATGGCAACGAAACGAAAAAAACTTCAAAATTCTTCTTCTCCCAAACTGGTTGGCAGATTTTCAAATAATTTTGTAGAAATGTTCCTTGGATGACCCTCTACCAGATTCCTTCAAGCCATGTTGATTGGTCAAAAAACATGGCCGCCAGGGGGGCGGGGCTATTTTGCCTTATATGGCTATAGTGAAAACTTAAAAAATCTTCTCCTCCGAAAGTGTCAGGCTGATTTTCAAATGATTTTGTAGAAATGTTCCTTGGGTGACCCTCTATCAGATTCCTTGAAGCCATGTTGATTGGTCGATAAACATGGCCGCCAGGGGGGGGCGGGGCTATTTTGCCTTATATGGCTATAGTGAAAACTTAAAAAATCTTCTCCTCCAAAAGTGTCGGCCCGATTTTCAAATGATTTTGTAGAAATGTTCCTTGGATGACCCACTTTCAGATTCCTTCAAGCCATGTTGATTGGTCAAAAAACATGGCCGCCAGTAGGCAGGGCTATTTTGCATTATATGGCTATAGTGAAAACTTAAAAAATCTTCTCCTCCAAAAGTATCTGGCCGATTTTCAAATAATTTTGTAGAAATGTTCCTAGGGTGACCCTCTATCAGATTCCTTCAAGCCAAGTTGATTGGTCGGAAACTATGGCTGCCAGGGGGCGAGGCTTATATAGCTAAAGTGAAAAAAAAAAAAAATCAGGTGAGCGATTCAAGGGCCATCATGGCCCTCTTGTATTATATATTCATACACTTACTGATCTGCTCAAGGCTGCATTTGATTCCAAGTTAATTTCATTTTTAGCTCCACTGGCTGAAAGCCAGTCGAGCTTATGTCATGGCGAATTGTCCGTCGTGCGTGCGTGCGTGCGTGCGTAAACTTTTCCTTTAAACGACTTCTTCTCCCTAACCACTTGGCCAATTTGGTTGAAACTTCATGGGAAGCATCCTCTCAATGTCCTCTACTAAATTCCTTCAATTTTTTTTGATCCATTTAAAATTCTGGTTTCCATGGCAACCGAAAGAAAAAAATAGTGAGAACTTAAAAAATCTTCTTCTCCAAAAGTGTCAGGCCGATTTTCAAATAATTTTGTAGAAATGTTCCTTGGGTGACTCTTTATTAGATTCCTTCAAGAAATGTCGATTGGTTGAAAAACATGGCCGCCAGGGGGGCGGGGCTATTTTGCCTTATATAGCTATAGTGAAAACTTAAAAAATCTTCTTCTCCAAAAGTGTTCAGCAGATTTTCAAATAATTTTGTAGAAATGTTCCTTGGGTGACCCTTTATCAGATTCCTTCAAGAAATGTTGATTCGGCGAAAAACATGGCCGCCAGGGCGGCGGGGCTATTTTGCCTTATATAGCTATAGTGAAAACTTAAAAAATCTTCTTCTCCAAAAGTGTTCAGCCGATTTTCAAATAATTTTGTAGAAATGTTCATTGGGTGACCCTCTATCCGATTCCTTCAAGCCATGTTGATTGGTCGAAAAACATGGCCGCCAGAGGGCGGGGCTATTTTGCTTTATATGACCATAGTGAAAACTTAAAAAATCTTCTTCTCCGAAAGTGTTCAGCCGATTTTCAAATAATTTTGTAGAAATGTTCATTGGGTGACCCTCTATCAGATTCCTTCAAGCCATGTTGATTGGTCGAAAAACATGGCAGCCAGAGGTACGGGGCTATTTTGCCTTATATGACCCATAGTGAAAACTTAAAAAATCTTCTCCTCCGAAAGTGTTTGGCTGATATTCAAATAATTTTGTAGAAATGTTCCTAGGCTTACCCTCTATCAGATTCCTTCAAGCCATGTTGATTGGTCGAAAAACATGGCCACCAGGGGGGCGGGGCTATTTCGCCTTATATGGCTTTAGTGAAAACTTAAAAAATCTTCTCCTCCGAAAGTGTCGGACCGATTTTCAAATAATTTTGTAGAAATGTTCCTTAAGTGACACTCTACAAGATTCCTTTAAGCCATGGTGGTTGGTAAAAAAATAGCCACCAGGGGGCAGGGCTGTTTGGAGATTTTATTTTTGCCTTATGGCCGTGGAGCGATACTGGCCCTCTTGGGCCTCTTGTTATTTTATTTGCTCAGGAAATTGAATTTAAGGCTTTCTATTTCAAGGAAACCCATGAGCTTCCCTGGTCCCCCACAAGGGCCCTGCCCTTAACCTGTAAGGGCCCCCTTAACCCTCGGCGAAACTCACTACAGCTTCAAAAATTTCTGGGGAGAACCCTGCTAGTGGCAGATTTTGTTAGAGTTGGTGGCCTATGCTAACAGTTTTGAGCCAGATCAAGCCCCACAAATAGTGCTGCCTGATCTTGAGTACAAACTTGTTAACACTCAGATTCTATATAAGCAAACATTGTGAGAGAACATTTATTTTTCCATAAGTGTTGCAGACAAATTTAATGGGGGGGGGGGTCATGTAGTATGCACAAAAATATTTCCTTCTGTGAAGATGGTTACCGTCATTTTGCACACAGTCGGGCTGAACCAAAACTGGTTGTATACAAACTCTACTTTCACTAACAGACAAGGTCAAAGAACCAAAAATGATCAAATCAAACAGATCTATTGCAGTGCCTTTCTACCTACAATATAAGAGGCCAATCTTATGCTTTTAATGATTTGAAAAATCCCAAATTGTTTCACAATGTTAAGAAAATATATCACAAATGAAAGCCAAATTTCAAATACAGTCGAACTTGTGATCAGCAGCCACCCAAGGTACATGACAAAAGTGGCTGCTAAAGACAGGTGGCTGCTGATCACAAATTTCATGAAATGGTCTGGTTTATTCAAGTTTCGTCAGTTCATAATATATAACATGTAACTGTTAGTAAAGTAATCATTTACATTGCAAAAAGTAAATTGTCTATTTAAACTCAATTTTGATCAAATATTTATGGGGAACTTTGATGTAGACATTTTAAGTTAAAACAATTTCTCCATTTTCAACAGTGTTTTCAAAAATCTTCTTCTGCAGTTAAATTCATATTATATGGAAATTATTTAAAATGTTGCAATGCATTGCTGTTCATTTACAACATATCTCACAGCAGTTTGACTTGCCCATTCTGCCAAGATAATTTATTGGCCGGATTGCTCTAGCAATTCCGGTCTATAGATTGGCGATGTCCGGATGTCTGTCTGTCAACATTTTGGTTGAAGTTTCAGGTTGAGGCAAAATCTCAGCACTGGAAAGGGTTACAAACTTGAACTTTTGCCTGAAGGTAACCAGTAACAAGTTCTATTGAATTATATGGTTACTTTGACCTTGACCTTTGTTTGTCGATTTTCAAGGTCAAATTGCCGACAATCCGGCCTTACCGCCTTTAGCGGTTTCTTGTTTATTCATAGAGCTAAACATTATATTTATACTTTGTTTTGAAGATTTATAGCTTTCATGTATCAATTATTTCATTGTGCTATCTATGTTTTGGTTAAATCCGACGTACACTAACTTAACTGTCATATGTTTTTCATTTTAATTGAAATTCGCCGGACAAAGTATCCGGAAAAATTAGTGTCCGTTTTTGTCTCGCAGCAGTCACTTTTCCGGCGACGGCGCGCTTTTACAAATAGCTATATCTCAGCAACCCCTGCTTGAATTTTTCTGAAACTTTGTTAGCTGTATTGTTTGGTCATGGGACATCTGTCAACGTCAACATTTTCAGGGTCAAGGTCATAATTGTGCAGAACTTGACCTTTGTTAGGTAACTTAACCTCAAAACTTAACCTTTCTTATATCTCAGCAACCCCTGCTTGAATTTTTCTGAAACTTTGTCAGATGTATTTTCTGGTCATAAGCAATCTGTCAACGTCAACATTTTCAGGGTCAAGGTCATAATTGTGCAGAACTTGACCTTTGTTAGGTAACTTAACCTCAAAACTTAACCTTTCTTATATCTCAGCAACCCCTGCTTGAATTTTTCTGAAACTTTGTCAGATGTATTTTCTGGTCATAAGCAATCTGTCAACGTCAACATTTTCAGGGTCAAGGTCATAATTGTGCAGAACTTGACCTTTGTTAGGTAACTTAACCTCAAAACTTAACCTTTCTTATATCTCAGCAACCTCTGCTTGAATTTTTCTGAAACTTTGTCAGATGCATTGTTTGGTTATGGGACATATGTCAACATCAACATTTTCAGGGTCAAGGTCATAATTGTGCAGAACTTGACCTTTGTTAGGTAACTTAACCTCAAAACTTAACCTTTCTTATATCTCAGCAACCTCTGCTTGAAATTTTCAGAAACTTTGTCAGATGTATTGTTTGGTCATGGGACATCTGTCAATGTCAAAATTATCAGGGTCAAGGTCATAATTGTGCAGAACTTGACCTTTGTTAGGTAACTTAACCTCAAAACTTAACCTTTCTTTTATCTCAGCAACCTCTGCTTGAATTTTTCTGAAACTTTGTCAGATTTTTGTTTGGTCATGGGACATCTGTCAATGTTAAAATTTTCAGGGTCAAGGTCATAATTGTGCAGAACTTGACCTTTGTTAGTTAACTTAACCTCAAAACTTAACCTTTCTTATATCTCAGCAACCCCTGCTTGAATTTTTCTGAAACATTGTCAGATGTATTGTTTGGTCATGATACATCTGTTAACGTCATAATTTTCAGGGTCAAGGTCATAATTGTGCAGAACTTGACCCTTTCTTATATCTCGGCAACCCCTGCTGGAATTTTTCTGAAACTTTGTCAGATGTATTATTTGGTCATGGGACATTTGTCAACGTCAAAATTGTCAGGGTCAAGGTCATAATTGTGCAGAACTTGACCTTTGTTAGGTAACTTAACCTCAAAACTTAACCTTTCTTATATCTCAGCAACCCCTGCTTAAATTTTTCTGAAACTTTGTCAGATGTATTGTTTGGTCATGGGACATCTGTCAACATCATAATTTTCATGGTCAAGGTCATAATTGTGCAGAACTTGAACCTTTCTTATAACTCAGCAACCCCTGCTGGAATTTTTCTGAAACTTTGTCTGATGTATTGTTTGGTCATGGGACAACCATCAACGTCAAAATGTTCAGGGTCAAGGTCATAATTGTGCAGAACAATAATAGTGATTGCAATTATTTACAATTTAATGTAATATTATTGATCACTCTTTACTTCATGTGTGAATAAATATAAGATATATACACATGTAGTGAGTTTATTATTTATCATGACATGATGATAACAATGCATTCATTGACAGACACTTACTTTTTCACATTTTATCAACTTTACTTTCTTTTTGCATAGTGATACCATTTAATATCTGATTTTCTTAGAAGGGCGAGACACCCTCAGCCCGAGGTCTTGTTTATCAAGTTCGCCAGAAGTCGTAAACAGAAAATAAACCAAAATCGCAACTTCTTGGTGGATCATGCATTGATCATTCCGCACACATCGGCTCTTTTAGGTACCCTACATCTAATATGTAAACAGCTTCTACGCATATGAAAAACCCCGATAATGTCTTTGTGACAGTATGCTGTATTACATGTATGTATTAAACACCGATAATTTAACACCTTGCGAATCCAAGTCGCGTGTTTATTGACCATTGTACACAATAAGATTATAGATAATCTCGACCAATTTGTGTGGCCGCAGGCCCAGTATCAAAGGGGACTGCTGATCAAGGCAGTTTATAGGGTGTAATTGGTTGGGAGGGATTTAAAGTGACCGTTTAAAGCCGGTGACCACTGATCGCATGTGACCGCTCACACAAGTTTGACTAATTTATTTCTAAAGTGTGAGCTTAGGTTCAGATTGCTGTATCATAATTTTGCAAAGCAGGACTACATAACGAGGGCTTGGTGTGAAACGGTTTTAACTAAAATAGGTATTTTTTTTACTTCATCATAAAGTCTTTTATAAGCATTAAATCATTTTTCTTGGTAAACAATGAAAATTTAGGGGTCAAAATTGGCCCTAAACCAGGGTTTTCAAAATAATTTTTTAGTTGCAATTGCAACTGTTTCACGCCAAGCCCTCGAGATGCAAGCAGTTAAGAGATTTTTGCCCACCATACAACATGTCATTTTTTCTTCACAATTTTGCAATCTTGCGCCTCATTTTTTGCAAGATTTTACAATATCTTTGCGTTGCATTTCAAAAAATCTATATGCTAAGGTGAGTTCACAATTTTTTTAAAGAATGCACTGTAGTGCATCCTATACATATTCACAAATTTACAATGAATTTAAACTCATTGTCACATATTCAATTAAAGCATTTTGATGAAGGTAAACACTTATTTTGAAGCAAACACTTGTTTCTTTACACACCTTTTGGCTGTAGATCAGCCTGTGCCCAAATGTATTTGTTACAATTTGGCCTACAGAAACCCTTGAACACATGATGAGTTTTGCACTGAGGGCAAAGTTTTCTACTAATGTTGTGTCCCTTAGATACATTTTACCCCTTAAGCTATTGATTTAAATTGTGGGAAATTTTGCCTCTAGTAGGGAAAGCATGCATATATATACATTGCCTTCTAAAAGTCATAGATGTCCCTTTTAGAGTAAATCATGTCGCTCCAAGTCTACAGCCATTGGCTCCTTAACCCTTTCTCTCATATAGACACTTTCTGACGCCTCTGCAGCAGACAGCTTTTTGAAAACATAGTGACAAAAGAAAAAATTGCACAAAACGTGCAATTTCTCCTTTTGCCACACTGTTTTGCACTTTTTATACGACCGTTTCTTAAAAACGGTACGTATTATGGTATGGTCATGTCCCTCCGTCCGTCCCTCAGTCCGTCCCTCAGTCCGTCCCTCCGTCCGTCCCTCCGTCCGTCCATCCGTCCGTTTGATTTTTCCGCACTTTTTTCTTACATACTTTGAGCTATTGAGCTGAAATACGGCTTTGTAGTGATGTGTTACAGATCAAGTTCACATTTCCTGGGATTTCGTCAATCTTTGAATGAGTTATGCCCCTTTTTGGACTTAGAATATTGGTTTTCCGCACTTTTTTTCTACATGCTTGTATGTATTGAGCTGAAATTATGTATACGGCTTTGTAATCAAGTGTCACAGATCAAGTTCACATTTCCTTAAATTTCGTCAATTTTTTAATGAGTTATGCCCCTTTTTGACTTAGAATATTGGTTTTCCGCACTTTTTTCCTACATACTTTGAGTTATTGACCTGAAATTTTGTATATGGCTTTGTAATCATGTGTCACAGATCAAGTTCACAATTCCTGGGATTTCGTCAGTTTTTGAATGAGTTATGCCCCTTTTTGGACTTAGAATATTGGTTTTCCGCACTTTTTTTCTACATGCTTTTATGTATTGAGCTGAAATTATGTATACAGCTTTGTAATCAAGTGTCACAGATCAAGTTCACATTTCCTCGAATTTTGTCAATATTTGAATGAGTTATGCCCCTTTTTGGACTTAGAATATTGGTTTTCCGCACTTTTCTCCTACATACTTTGAGCTATTGACCTGAAATTTTGTATAAGGCTTTGTAATCATGTGTCACAGATCAAGTTCACATTTCCTGGTATTTCGTCAATTTTTTAATGAGTTGTGCCCCTTTTGGGCCTTAGAATATTTGTCAATTTCTGCATGAGTTATGCATTTTTCATAGTTTCCCATTATTCTTTAACAACTTATTCCTGAACGACTTTATTAACTTTTTACAAACAAACAATATATCAAAACAAACAGGAAACTTACAAAGAAGTTCCCGACGGGCGTATTATGTACCGTTTGCGGTACTCTTGTTGTCATAGGTTATCCATTCAATTATGGAGATTTTCTATGTTTTGACAAAATACGTTGCTGCAGAATTATCGTATGAGGGAAAGGGTTAAAGATGCTGAACTAGATATAACACTGTAATACTAGCATCTTAACTTCTGATCTGTTCATCTGGGCTATTATGGTCATTAATTATCCATATTGACCTATTATCTTCTTTCGTCATTGGCAATATTTCAAAAGAAATCTCTAGCAATTTGATTTTCTACTTTTAGTAGCATACATTGCCTACTAAAAGTCATAGATGTCCCTTTCAATGAAATGCCACCTTTGGAACATATATCTTGTCTCTCTAACTATAGCAATTGGTTACTTAAAGATTTAAAACTAGGCATAACACTGTCATACTTGCATCTTTTGTTCCAAGTCTTGACCATAGCCATTGGTTCCTTAAAGATTCTGAACTAGGTATAAAACTGTAATACTAGCATCTTTACTTCTGATCTGTTTATCTGAACTGCATATAGTGGTCTTTATTTATCCATATTGACCTATTATCTCCTTTCGTCTTGGGCAATATTTCAGAAAAAATCTCCAGCAATTTGATTTTCTACTTTTAATCAAAATAAAGATAGATAATAAAACATAAAATGTAAATATACTAAAAATGAAGTAACTAAACCACCAAATCAACTTTATTTCACGTTTCGGCTAACCTGAGCACAACTTGCTCATGTTGAGGTATTGGGATGGCCTGATGTATGTCATCACATTTGTCTTTAATTGATACTTTTGTCGAGCCCGCTTGCGTTGAGTTTGACATAGCTGTCACAATGGCTACCTGTACCTCAAATGTCATGGTCCCACTTAGAGGGCAAAGTTCAAAATGAGTACTGTTTGATACACTGTACATTGTCCGGCCCACATCTCAACTATGCATCAAAGGATTACCAAGTTAATGGACACACATGTTCACCGTGATAAGGCCGTGTGTAGCGCATAAGACCAAGGCCCGTTCCATAAATGTTAAGGTCACACTAAGAGGTCAAATGTGAAAATGAGTACTGTTTGATAGAACTGTAACTTGTCCAGCCCACGTCTCAACCATGCATCATAGGATTTCCAAATAACTGGGCACAGATGTTTGCCATAATGGGGTGAAGTATCATGCATAAACCCAGAACTGTACCTCAAATGTCCAGGTCACAGTTAGAGGTCAAAGGTCAAAATTAGAAACCATGTATCAAGGGATTCCCAAGTTCACCAAGATGAGGTGATGATTGTGCTCAAGAACCCGGCATGTCCCTCAAGGTCAAGGTCACACATCTTGACAACAATTAAAATGTTTGGTAATTATACATTTGACATTTTACAACCACTTTTCTATCACGGATGGCCATTAGATAACTGCTATCAGATTAACCCTTTGTCAGTCTGTGTTGCCATAATTATACCCCCAAAAAACAAAGTTTTGAGGGGGTATATAGGATTCACTGTGACGGTCGGTCAAAAGCCATATTTTGTCTGGCTTATTTCTTACAAACCACTGGATGGAATTCAATAAAATTTAACATGAAGCTTCTATACCAACAGGGGATGGGCATACCACACCCTAAAGGTTTTACAATTGCATGTTATTTTACAGAGTTATGGCCCTTTTTACTATTTGTTCGGGGGTATTAATCACATTCAGTGATATTTCTAGTTATGAATAGCACTTAACCCTTCTCAAATAAGTGTGTAAAATGCGCATTAAATGCGTATTTAATCTGCATTAAACGCTGCGGTATTGGCACCGTATTTTAAGCGTATTTTTTCTTACCGAATGCATTAAAAGTGAATTAAATTAACAAAAAATGCGCATGTAAGTGTATTTTTCCTGCAAAAAAGCGTATTAATTCACTTGAGTGTATTTTAACTGTATTAAAAGCGCATTCATTTGGGAAAAAATACACTTAAAATGCACGCCAAGTGAATTAATTCACTTAAGCGTATTTTAAGTGTACTTTAACTGTGTTAAAAGCGAATTTTTTGAAGAAGAAAAATACACTTAAAACACACTTCAAGCGAATTAATTCACTTGAGCGTATTTTAAGTGTACTTTAACTGTGTTGAAAGTGAATTTTTTTAAGAAGAAAAATATGCTTTAAACGCACTTCAAGCAAATTAATTCACTTACCGGTAAGCGTATTTTAAGTGTACTTTAACTGTGTTGAAAGTGAATTTTTTTAAGAAGAAAAATACGCTTTAAACACACTTCAAGCGAATTAATTCACTTCTGGCGTATTTTAACTGCATCCTAAGCGCATTTTTTTTTTTCATTTTAAGCCAGAAAAGTACACTTTAAACGCAGGAAAAATGCGCTTAAAATGCAGGAAAAATCGCTGAAATGCAGTAAAAATCACTAAAAAGGAAAAAGCCCAGTACTTTTTCTATACATCTGTCCATGCAAAACAGGGCATAAATAAAATAATGAAACAAATAGATATTTTATTTAAAATCTTATATTCATATGAAAAAAGAGTCAACAATGCTTCATTTCATTATTACATTATTTATATATATCCCTGGAAAAACTTGTCAGCACATTTTTCATTGGCAGCTCTTTCACTCATGGTAAATGCTAATTTTTGAAGAGACTGCTACAAAACCAGTAGCCCTTACATTCTTTTTGTTTAACTCAGAATTAACTTTTGCCAGTTCTTCAAAGTGCGCTTTGGTCACATCATTAATTGTCCCCCGCTTTTAGCGAAAGCTGGGGACTATTATTTCTCATTCGTCAGTCAGTCCGTCCGTCCGTCAGTCCGTCCGTCAGTCACGCTGTCACAAAAGCTTTAACCTTGGTCATAACTTCTGAACCGTAATAGGTACTGCTTTCATATTTCACATGTGTATTCCTTGTGACAACCCCTTTCCATCAATACCAATTTTGACCTTGTGACCTTGACCCTGACGAGTTATGGCCCTTTACCCCTATGTATGACTAAATTCATTTCCGGGCTATTTCTCTGCAACCGCTTTTTGGAATTTTATGAAACTTCATATAGGAAGGATCACCACCAAGTGTAGATGCGCATATCGTGTTTGCGTTCCGGTTGGATTATTTTGCACGGAGTTATGGCCCTTTACTCCACCATCAGGCTATGTATGACTAAATTCATTTCCGGGCTATTTCTCTGCAACCGCTTTTTGGAATTTTATGAAACTTCATAGGAAGGATCACCACCAAGTGTAGATGCGCATATCGTGTTTGCGTTCCGGTTGGATTATTTTGCACGGAGTTATGGCCCTTTACCCCACCATCAGGCTATGTATGACTAAATTCATTTCCGGGCTATTTCTCTGCAACCGCTTTTTGGAATTTTATGAAACTTCATAGGAAGGATCACCACCAAGTGTAGATGCGCATATCATGTTTGCGTTCCGGTTGGATTATTTTTCACGGAGTTATGGCCCTTTACTCCACCATCAGGCTATGTATGACTAAATTCATTTCCGGGCTATTTCTCTGCAACCGCTTTTTGGAATTTTATGAAACTTTATAGGAAGGATCACCAAGTGTAGATGCGCATATCGTGTTTGCGTTCCGGTTGGATGATTTTTCACGGAGTTTTACCCCACCATCCGGCTATGTATGACTTAATTCATTTCCGGGCTATCTCTCTGCAACCGCTTTTTGGAATTTGATGAAACTTTATAGGAAGGATCACCACCAAGTGTAGATGCGCATATCGTGTTTGCGTTCCGGTTGGATGATTTTTCACGGAGTTATGGCCCTTACTTCTGAACCGTAATAGGTACTGCTTTCATATTTCACATGTGTATTCCTTGTGACAACCCCTTTCCATCAATACCAATTTTTGTGACCTTGACCCTGGCGGGGGACCATGATTCTCTGAATTTGCTTGTTTTTTAGCAGTCTCTGATGCCACTCTCTTAAAACCGAGGCTGACAATTTCACCGGTGTCCAGGATAAGGGAATTAAGTGTCCAAAATCTTTTTTTTCTGCCGAGGTGCCGTCCCTGCTTAATCCCAAATATTCAGAAGTTTGGATTCTGTCTGCTATGTAGCTCTTGACTAAGAAGTGGCCCTCATCAACAATATTTTAAACCGATGAAGAAGTTGAAAGATCAGATTTATGAATTTCACATTGGAATAGGTGTTTCGCTACAAACTGTATGGCTGATGGGATCTGATGGGATGCTACCTCAAGTCCAAATAAATCCATAACACACAGCATAAGATCATTAGAAAAAATTCCTCTGTCATCTTTCAAATTTGACCTAATGGCATCATCATTCAATGCTTCAATGTTTGAAATTATAACACCATCATCTTTCATCTTCGCGTCATTCTTGATGCATTCTTTTGGGATTGAACATCTTTACAGGACGGACTGGGGTTATTCAGGGTGCATGATCATATCTCGTGTTGGCTGGATACCATTATAAACCATTCATCAAGTCATAAGTCTGAAATATGTACATGATTCATAAAATTATGAAAATAAATGAAAAAGTAAATGTGTATTTGATTTTCATTCCAAGAATTCAGTACAGGTTATACTTTACTATAGCAACTATAGCCGATTAAGAATAAACCCATTGCAACATGTGACAGATCTGCATCAGTGACTTTGAAAACATTTTGGTCAAATTAAGGAAAATCTCTTCATTGAGGAGTGTTATAATTGAATAAGGTTTGCAGAAAAAAATCCCCCTTTGTCACAATGTTTTAAATAAAATCTGCTGCAGATGTTGCAGTAAGTTATTAAGTTTGAAGAAAGATCCTCTTTTTCCACAATGTCTTAAAAAATCGGTTGCAAATGTGTCTACAGGTGGGCAAGATTATAATTTTATATCATGTCAAATGATTAAAAAATCTCTAATATAAGAGAAAATATTATTATTGAATAAGTTTTGAAAAAAGCCTCCTTTTCCACAATGTTTTCAAAAAATCAGTTCTGTGGTAGATATATTTGCATGTGGGAAGGGTTCATCTTATTAGTCCCCTACCGGCGTGCCGAAGGGGACTCTTAGGTTTGCACTCCGTCCGTCAGTCAGTCCGGCAAATCATTTTTCCGCACTTTTTTTCTACATGCTTTGAGGTATTCAGCTGAAATTTTGTATATGCCTTTGTAATCATGTGTCACAGATCAAGTTCGCGTTTCCTGGGATTTCGTCAATTTTTAGCTCACCTGAGCTTTGCTCAAGGTGAGTTATTGTGATCGCCTTTTGTCCGGCGTCCGTCGTGCGTCGTGCGTCGTGCGTCAACTTCTTCTCCTCAGTAACCAGTGGGTCAATTTGGATGAAACTTCACAGAAAGCATCCTCTCAATGACCTCACCAGAATTCCTTCAAATTTTTGGGATCCATGCAAAATTCTGGTTTCCATGGCAACGAAACTGAAAAAACTTCAAAATTCTTCTTCTCCCAAACTGGTTGGCAGATTTTCAAATAATTTTGTAGAAATGTTCCTTAGATGACCCTCTATCAGATTCCTTCAAGCCATGTTGATTGGTCGAAAAACATGGCCGCCAGGGGGGGCGGGGCTATTTTGCCTTATATGGCTATAGTGAAAACTTAAAAAATCTTCTCCTCCGAAAGTGTCAGGCCGATTTTCAAATAATTTTGTATAAATGTTCCTTGGGTGACCCTCTATCAGATTCCTTCAAGCCATGTTGATTGGTCGAAAAACATGGCCGCCAGGGCGGGGCTATTTTGCCTTATATGGCTATAGTGCAAACTTAAAAAATCTTCTCCTCCAAAAGTGTCAGGCCGATTTTCAAATAATTTTTTAGAAATGTTCCTTGGGTGACCCTCTATCAGATTCCTTCAAGCCATGTTGATTGGTCGAAAAACATGGCCGCCAGGGGGCGGGGCTATTTTGCCTTTTATGGCTATAGTGAACACTTAAAAAATCTTCTCCTCCATAAGTGTCGGGCCGATTTTTAAATAATTTTGTAGAAATGTTCCTTGGGTGACCCTCTATCAGATTCCTGCAAGCCATGTTGATTGGTCGAAAAACTTGGCTGCCAGGGGGCGGGGCTATTTTGCCTTATATGGCCAAAGTGAAAACTTAAAACATCTTCTCCTCCGAAAGTGTGTGGCTGATTTTCAAATAATTTTGTAAAAACGTTCCTTGGATGACCCTCTATCAGATTCCTTCAAGCCATGTTGATTGGTCGAAAAACATGGCCGCCAGGGGGGCGGGGCTATTTTGCCTTATATGGCTATAGTGAAAACTTAAAAAATCTTCTTCTCCGAAAGTGTCTGACCGATTTTCAAATAATTTTGTAGAAATGTTCCTTGGATGACCCACTTTCAGATTCCTTCAAGCCATGTTGATTGGTAAAAAAACATGGCCGCCAGTGGGCAGGGCTATTTTGCCTTATATGGCTATAGTGAAAACTTAAAACATCTTCTCCTCCAAAAGTGTCTGGCCGATTTTCAAATAATTTTGTAGAAATGTTCCTAGGGTGACCCTCTATCAGATTCCTTCAATCCAAGTTGATTGGTCGGAAACTATGGCTGCCAGGGGCGGGGCTTATATAGCTAAAGTGAAAAAAAAATATTAGGTGAGCGATTCCAGGGCCATCATGGCCCTCTTGTTTAATGAGTTATGCCCCTTTTTGGACTTAGTGCAAACCGGTAGGGGACTATGGTATTGCTTGCAATCCAGTTACTTGTTAATTAATATAATGCCAAATCATTGAAAATACACATAATATTTATAATGTGTCACGTCCATCACGAAAATGTATGATGACAACAACATTGCTACATTTGCCTTATCCGAAAATGTGACTGTCCGAAATCAATTCCAGTTGGCAATTTCAAAATAAAAAATTTGGCTTCGTTTTAAATAATAACTAGCATCTAAATAAGTGTGCAATGCATTGACAAGTGTATATGTGTTTCATTTCTAAAACTGTTTAGAAACTCTCACGTAAGCGAACATTTTCACCAATGTTATTGTTTTCTTATTATGAAAATGTACGTAAGCCGGTAATCGTGACCCTTTGTTTAGGGTTTAACGAATTTAAGTACTGTATAGTGTTTGAAAAACAAATATTAATGGGTTTATTTCATAAAATCATATTAATTATCTGATTATTCATCAAAATATTAATCAAGACTGTGTATTAGCGCTGATTTCGGGGTTTCTAATGTGTTTTCTAAAGCGAGGTAATATTGACAAAATGGCGTCGTATATTGACCTCTGCGTTATGCTCGAAAAGCGTGACCTTTGAACTTAAAATTTGCATGCTATCGTTGTTTGTGGACGGATTTTGTTTATTCTTACATCAAATTAAAGTTATTGATTTAAAGTTTTCAAATGTATTGAATCGTAAATAAATACTTACCAGATGCGGAACGCCATACTCTTAACTTTACGTGCCGATATTTTCATAAATAATCGCGACTGGAAAATGATTAAAAAATCAACAGGAAGTTAAATATTTGACCTGATTGGATCACGTGATCTCATTAATATGCAAATCAATCATGTGATCGCATTTGTTTTTAAACTGATGCGACTCTACAGCTGGATCGGAAAATACCTGTAAATCAAACTTCGAACTACGATTGTCAATTTATTCCTGAAAAGATTGTTATGATTCATGCATCAATAAAAACAGAATTCAATTTTCTTTATAAAGTATATTCTGGGACTGAACACTTTCAACATTTAAAAAGACCAAAGTGCTACTTTGCATCCACGTCTGTTGGTTCGCAGGTCATGGAGGTGCTACAAAGAGGCAAGGATATTGGAATCGGACACATTACTCTCACCATGAACACTGATGGAGTTCCACTTTACAATTCCTCATCAGTTAGCCTGTGGCCAGTGTTTCTAGAAATTAATTAACTGCCCCGTTCAGAAAGGTCTCTGATTCAGAATATGATTATATGGGGACTCTGGCAGGGTTGTTTAAAACAATAAAACAAATATTTAATGGTGAATAAATCAAAGGTCATATAATTTATACGGTAGAATTTTAAAGAGAAAAAAAGAAAATTATGGCTTCTTTAACTTTAAAAAAAAAAATCTTTTGAGATAAGATTCGCTTCTTTACAAAAAGACACACTTAAAATGAAGTTTTTTAAAGTAAAACATATTTTTATTAGAAAATACTTACCAGTCATTTAATACCTGATATATAATCTCAACACCGTTAATTCATCCAGAAAAGAAGCTCGCGCAGCCATGCATAGCCCTCACGCGTGTGTGATACACACGGCCGCCGGTAATACCGGCGCACGGGCCATGTGACCCCCACTTTTAATTTCACCGTTAACTTGCAGCGTTTAGTGTTGGGTGACGACGCGGGGTTGGGAGGCGGGAATCTGAAATGACTGGTAAGTATTTTCTAATAAAAATATGTTTTACTTTAAAAAACTTCATTTTTATGTCAAAAATACATTACCAGTCATTTAATACCTGATGACTTTGCAGCATCGGTCGGGAGGATCGTCCAACACAATGCCGGTCCCGAGAAATCGTAGCACTTGGTAAGAGTACCTACGGTACTACTAAATATAAACACAACTGTTTATGTATTTAGTAATTTGTGTATTAATTAGGTAAGTACTCGCTGAGAGTCCACTTGTGTGTCCAGAGAGGAATAATTTCTGATTGAAACGTTTTAAGACTTTATCAGAAGGATCTTATTACTAATTAAAGGAATAGGATATCCAGTGTTTGAATACGCTGCTGACATATCCTTCTCCTACCTGAGGTTGAATAACCCCTACTGTGGCTCTTACAGCCCTCGAATGTTTTATATAGAACTTAAGACCCTTGACAGGGTACAAGATCAGGTTATATCTAAGGGAACACAGTTCACAGAAAGGTTGTGAAATGTGATGGGTTAGGAAGCACCAAAGGCAACTTGGTCTCAGTAGGAATACAGGTTTATAAGAACGGTTGAATAACCATACGGCTGTAAAACCTGATGAAATTCGTTTTTACTGAAAGCAAAGAACTCACTTCCCTGATAGTGTTCGCCAAGCAAGACGAATTTAAGTCTCAGTTTATAACTTAAGAAGCGGCCGCTTCCGAAGAACGTAAAAGTTTGGAGAGAAATGGATCTGAACTTTGAAGTTAAGCGCATTGGAGCATCGAACAATAAGTGTTGTGTTCATCGCCAAATCTTGAATGCGAGAGGTCGGCAACAAATGTAAGCATAAATTACTGATTGACGTACCTTGAAAAACACCAATCGGTAAGAACTGTCTACTTCTAATGAAGATGTAACGGTTATGTCGATAGGCAGGCCAGAAGAACGTTGAACTACGATCTCTGGGCCAATACTGTGTTTCTGAAGTCATTGTCAGGAAGAGAATAACGACACCGGAAGTTGACTCATTTGAATTATGGGGGCAATTCAGGGAGTAATAATTATTGCCAATCGAAGGACTACTGTCTACTCTATTGATCATGTACATGTCCTAGTCAGTTAAGCCCTGTACTGTAATGAGTATTTAACGCACTGCCCCGAACTGTAAACAATTCGGGTGTAGTATGAAGCATGTATCGGACCGTTTCCCTTAATTACTGATCCTTATCCAGGACATGGTAATCGGATTCTCTTATAGCGAATCGAGTCTGTCCGAAGGGCCAGCTCAACGAGAAACGTCCTACAACGAGTCTCTTGAGGGGAATAGATCCGACTTGCCCGTTTTGGGAATTAATTCTAAACGCAGGTAATCGAAGTGAAGTGTTTGAAAGGAACACTTCCCCGTTTACAAAGAATCGACGGTCATTCCTCGATGAAAAAGCAACCGGTACGTGGTAACAGGTGTCTGTTTGGTCTAAGAATCGCTCAGACAGCCGTTCCGGATTGCGTTCTTGATAAAACGGAACATTCCATTTTATTACTCGACCGTACTAGACGCAATCTGAGTCGATAAGTCTTATTCCGGTCTTCACCGGAACCAGACGAAAGACGGTTGTAGAAACCACCGAATGGAAGGTTGATACCCACTCCATGGCATTCCTGTTAGCTTAATAGAGAGGAGCGCTTCCCTATAGCCGCGGATTAGGGACAGTGCTCTACTTGGTTGTATGCCAACTTTGCTCCCGTACGGGGCTTTGATAAGGCAGGGCCAGCGGAAGCAGAAAGCTAGGCTCGAACTTAGCCTGTCTCTTGTGTCTTCACAGGTTGGGCTTCTAAGAATGCCTTTGCAGAAGTCACTGTACGTTCTGTCCCTGTGAACAATGTTGCCGCATACGCCGAAATGCGCCTATGGACGCAGTGAATGCAGTAACTTCCCACTAATGATAGTTTATTTAGAGTCCAGCTCTAAATTGTTAATCATCCGATGGAGCACTGAACCCGATATGTCTCTTATTCGTCAGACAAGACGGGGTCGTGGGTTTTACCCGACGACGTGCGGATTGACTAAAGCCGGTTCTGGACCGGAATGTCAGTGTCCGATTCGACATGGAGGAATCCTATGATCGATTGATTGTGGTTTAACGCCGTTTTAACAATTTCTCAGTTATATCACGGCGGCCAGTTCACCTACTCATGTATTTCCTGGTTTTCTCACACCAGTACTCCACACAACAATCTTCCCAAGCAACTGGCTACTTTTCCACAAAACTTAGCCCATTGGTGGGAGGAATCCTATGAAGGAGTCATGATCGAGGAATTTATCCCTTTTCCGAAGAAGAATGAGATCGCATGGAATCAACCTTCGGTCCGAGCTCACGTATGAGAGAGTTCACAGAGTGACTATCCTCTGGGAACGGTTGATCCCGGTAGGCCAGCATAGGGGATTGATTTATGAAATCAACTGAATCTCTCCCATGTAATACCGTCGGACATCGACTCGTCCCAACAATTGGTACGATGGGTATTACTTGGGAGGAGTGTAGTCCCTAGAGACGCACTCTCTCCTCCCTGGGGACCGACATAACTATTTGACCGGTACTCCCCATACCCGATGGCCGACTGTTTAATCGGCTATGTCCCAGCATACTGCCCGATTGACTGCCGAAAGGTTATGTCCTAAGACATTACCCGTTTGACCGGTGCCTTACTGGCTATGTCTAAAGACATTGCCCGATCTCCAAATGACTGTGTCCGAGGACATTTGTCAATTGGAATACTGTTGAATTCCGAAGAATTCATAGTTGAATTTTTGTTTTCACGGTGACCGTTTGCCCGGTAACCGTTTATGCCCAGTTAAGAGTTTGACTGCCCTGTGAACGTTCACGCGACAACCGTTTATGCCCAGTGATTAATTGAGTACTCGGTAGGCATTTGACTCATTCTCTAGCACTATCGACTCATTACATTCATATGAGTGTAAGGAACGACAACTCTGCGAAGGAGATTTTCACTTGGCTGTGTTCGAAAACACCCGGTTGTCCAATGCTTATGTCATAAAATTGACAAAACGGTTGGAGTCAACTTGACTTAACGACTGCTCGTTACCCAGCTCTGGGAACGTTCAGTAATGGTAGCTCCCTCTGACCATTACTGACCGGTTGACTAATGATAGGCTGATGTGAGGCTGCTCTATCACTAGTCTCCAAAAACTTCAGACATTATAACTTGGCACTCTGTAGAAGTCCGAAGACTGCTGTACTGCAGAGTGTAGGTTTTGCTCGAAATCATTATAGGTTTAAACGACGTTTAAGCGTCAACCTTCGGGCATAACGTATTAGGCACCACCCTAAGTACTTCCTTAATGTTCTGCTGTAGAGGTCAACGCTCTACAGCCGGCTCGTAATCTGAAGGGGACTGCCCCCCCCCCCCCGCCCCCGCCCGTCAGACGAGGAGGTGGGAGAGTGTCGAGCCCTACGATGCTTGACTCTAATCCGTCTTTCAACTGAAAGACACAACAGTCTTATAAAAGTAAGAGAAGGGATTGAAAATAATATTCAATCTTGGTGTACTTTATTGTTGTGTTAAGGTGTCGATCGTGTGATATGAACCTCCTCTCTCCGCAGTAGAGAGAGGTCGCACTGGATCGATCGTCGGCGCCGAACTAACCGTATGGGACGGTCTCGACCTCCCTTTCACGGAAAACCTGAGTTATTCCGATCGGGGGTTTGCCTTCTAAGGACTGCCTCTTCGAAAGGTGTCCTTCCGGGAACAGTGAATTCCCATCAGGTGGGTATTGCTGATCCCGGTAGGCTTGGTTAACCCGCCTATCACAGATCCGTTACATCTATTGAAACGGAGCTTTGTATCGGGGAAGGAGTGTAATCTCTAGAGAAGTACCATGTTCCACTTGGAGACACGGAAACATTTCTCTGTCCTGTACTACCTATAACTGGATATCTGGGCCTTGTGCGTAATGACCAGTGTTTTGAATATCCGTACTCTTCTATTCTCATTCTTTTGAGGAGTGTAATCCCTACAGAAGAACACTATTCCCCTTGGAGAAAGGAAAGATTTATCTGTCCTGTACTCCTTATAACCGATGTTAGACGGTTGGATATCTGAGCCTGGTGCGTAATGACCAGTGTTTTGAATATCCGTATAGACCGGTTGTGCGAAGAACGAGTGGTACTAGCTTAACGACTGCTCGTTACCTTGACTGCCCACTGCCCGGTCGCGTCATGTTAAACTGACTGATAATTTGCCCGGTCGCGTCATGGCTTAATGACTGACCGGTCGCGTCATCGCTAAATGACTGCCGGATTTGCCCGGTGACTGGTCGCGCCTAGGCGAAATGACTGACTGGTTGCCCGGTACCCGGTTACCCGGAGTCATATAGGTTTTGCTCGCAAGCATTACCCGGTTGACTAATGATAGGCAGTTGTGAAGCTGCTCTATCACCGGTCTCCAAAGAATTCTGTCCGCAGACATTATAATTTGGCACTCTGTAAGCGTCCGAAGACTGCTTACTGCAGAGTGTGGTGTTAGAGGTGGCCAATCAGTGAGGTTTCCCTTTGATTGACCCATGGCGTCTCCCGAAGGGTCAGCCCCAACACCTGGCGTCAGATAATGTCGTTCAGCAGACGGTTGCTCACTCTTGAGGCCAACCATCACTGTGTCCGTACGGTTTCTGGCCCGAAGGCCTTTGTTTCCCGACGGAATAACAGACATCAGCCGCTGCCATCCGCTCCTCCATGTCCCGCGAAGGACCAGCCGAAGCTGAGGGGGAGCGGTCAGAGCTCCAGATAAGGGGCGTATGCATGTCTAAAATCCTCATTTGACCCTCTTACCCTATGCTGTGGGTATTGAGAACCCACAGCATAGGGTTTGTTTCCTAAGAGGGAATTTGTGGGGAAAATAGCTGATTACACCTCCTAATCTGGACCTCTGAGCGGTTGTGCGGAGTGAAGAAGGAACAGCTCTGACCTCGTAGAGCTAAGAGAAACCTTTTTAGGGGTCTTCTTACTCTTCTTACTCTTCCAGCTTTTGTGAGTCCTCCTCAACCCAGACTGTTTCCAAATGGAAGCAGGCCAGGAAGAGAAGTACTCACAGGGTGAATCCTGTGTGTACTTAGTGAACGCAAAACAGGACAGACGCGTGTCTCATACAGCCGTTATGAGTCACGCCTCTGATCACCACTATGTGACATCGAATATATATGAAACAAAACAATTTATACGATTCAACAAAAAATATAATTTTTTTCTATTTTTTATTTTCTACTATACCCGTTGATCACGGAACGTATTTCAATGAAAAAGATTTTACAAATATTTTCCAAAATTGTTCATGTTTAATTAATATACATAATGTAATACAAGGCGATAATAATATATTATCGCTAATAGGGTCGGTGTAACTATAACTTCGTTGAAAGAATGAATGGCCATTACCGCACCCGATACGTAACTGAAATAGTGGGTGGGGTAACCCACCCGTGACTTCTCAGTTAGTTGTGTTCACAAAAAACAACTTAATTACAATTAGTAATTTACACAATTATGTTGTTAGGTTGTTAATGTAGTTGAATAACTGAATGAAAATAACTTGTTTAAGGCGAATGCCTTAAACAGACCAAGAAAATAAAATATAAAAATGAAATAAATTCTTAGCTGTCAGTTGGTGTGTCCAGAAATTAAAAGTGGGGGTCACATGGCCCGTGCGCCGGTATTACCGGCGGCCGTGTGTATCACACACGCGTGAGGGCTATGCATGGCTGCGCGAGCTTCTTTTCTGGATGAATTAACGGTGTTGAGATTATATATCAGGTATTAAATGACTGGTAATGTATTTTTAACATAAAAATGCACTTATTGATTATTAACACAAAAAAATAAAAATAAAAGATTCGCTTCTTTACAAAAAGATACACTTAAAATGCACTTATTGATTACAAAAAAATAAAAATAAATAAAAGATTCTCTTCTTTACAAAAAGATACGCTTAAAATGCACTTGGTTATATTCAGAAAATGAAAAGATACGCTTTTTAACAAAAGATTCACTTTTAACGCACTCTTCTTCATAAAAAATTCACTTCAGTGAAAAAGATTCGCTTATTGGCAAAATAATACACTTCTATTCAGAAAAAATACGGTTAAAATGCAGTTCAATTGAAAAAGACGCGCTTAAAATACACTTATGCAGAAAAAATGCGCTTAAAATGCACTTAGTTTGGAAAAGATGCAGAAAAAATTCGCTTTTTACAACAAGTGCAGTAAAAATACACTTTTTAATGCATTTTAAGCGCATTTTAAGCGCATTTTGGTAAAAAGTGTATTATTTTTAGAGAAGGGTATGTCTGTGACCATCATGGTCCTCTTGTTTACTTTTTTTTCAGCTGTCCTAATAATAATAATAATAATAATACTTTATTTTACGAGGGTTTACACAGTTAGTATACACTAATCTACCCTGAGGCCCTCAGATACATAAAATTGAAAAAGTAACATACAGACATGAATACAACAACTATGATCATGCAGCAAAATTCATACAATTAAGTCACTCATATACAACACTCTAGTAACTGTTTAAGGACAAAAACAATATCAATCATTTTTAGTTAAGTTAGCAAGAGATAATTCTTAATTTTCACTTTAAATGTATTAAGGCTTGGAGTATTACATATTGATTGTGGCAAATTATTCCATAAAATTGGTCCAGAATAGCTGTTTTCACTTTTGGAACCTTTAAATTTCCATTTGTAGCGTTCCTAAGTGTATATGGGTTATTTTCAGAAACAAAATTAAATTTATTTACTAAGTATGATGGTGCATCTTTCTTCAATTTTTATAACTCGAATGAACCCCCAGATGAATACCATTACCTTTTAACATGCCAACATTTCCAAGAATCAAGAATAAATCACATTAAACCATACTATATTAATGCACATAACAGCTATAAATTCAAAGCATTGCTTAAAACAACAGAATATATCCAATTAACTAACTTAAGTAAATTCATAAAGATTCTCTTAGATGAAAGTAATAAAAAATATAGGAACATGTGATATACTACCTATAGCATTTATTTGTTCAAAAAAAGAAAAAGAAAAAAAAGAAAGAAGATTGTAAAAGTTATGTATCAAATAATACATATTACTGAAAATGCAGTATTCATTGTTTAATTACACTTTATGTTGCAAAGTAAAATTCTAGGTATGTTTCTGAAACAAAATGTAATATAGATGATGAACATGAATCTTCTTGATAAATCAAGTAATATGAAATGAATTGTCCAATGATGTTTTACATTTCGTTTCGGTAAAGCACCAAAGTGGCCAACACTTAAATAATTATATTACTATTGATGTACTGTACTGTACATATCAATATTTGTGAATATTGTTGTTAACTCACATTTACTTGGCATTGAACTTATACGATGTTCCAGATGAGTCGTAATAACCATACAGCAAGCACACTTAAATTGGAAAACATTACGAAAAAAGTAGACAACTGTAAAAGAACAATAATACCTTCCTTCTCAATTTTGATATAAACCTACAATGCATACCAAATTTAAAGTACACAATATCACGCAAGTAGTCAAAATTCAGGCAAAATTACAATTATTAACTTACCTCGTTGTGATTGGTTATTAAATTCGATAAGAAATTGCGAATGAAAGTGAAATAAATCAACAATAATCCAATGAATGAATGTACACTTATACAACAACTTTAAATCAATGAGATTTTGCACACTCAGGCTTCCCGAAATACGCCGGACCGTCGGACTTGACCGGTATTTATTGACCCGGTCCGATAACATTTGAAATTGTACAGGACCAAATGACCGGCGAAAAATATTCTCTTATGATATATAAATACTAGATATTCATATTAAAATTGTCATTGAAAGTCTCTATGTTTGTTTTTTGTTGTAATCATGAAGTTGTAGGTGTAAATCATGTAAACTCGGCCTTGTTTACCTAAATGCATTCTCACTCGCACCTGTTTTTAACAAGTATCTTGAGTTATTTCCCTTTGTTACAAAAGTATTTTTCTGAATCGAGTGATTTGATTGGCTGGATGATTCATGATCCTCCAATTAAATTACGCGATATAAACTAGAGAATAAATATCATTTAAAAACAAAACAAAGATGCTTTAATGAATGTCAATAGTTATGTTACAATAATACTTGTTTGTCAAAAAATTCTTCATCTTGTGATTTCTTTTGGTCCTGTATAAATATGTTTGGTCAGGCAACTTTTAACCATCTGCCTGACCAAAGGACAGGCAGATATTTTTGACTTTCGGGAAGCCTGCACACTGTATCGCTGCAGTAAACTGTAAAAACTCGCGGAAATACCGAACACGTGCGAGATACTATGTATAGGATATACCCTTAATAATATAAACTAGCCTAGACAGTTAAATTTACATATATCATTGAATGAAAAATAGTTCTGTGTATATCATGAACTAATGCATACTGTGGCATAAATCACTACTGATAAGTCTGTATTCTGCAGCGCACAATGAGACTGAAAATTTGACCAAACCTAACTTTTTAGTTTAACTTCATCTCTCTCTCTCTCTCTCGCTCTCGATCTTGCTCGCTCTCTCTCTCTCTCTCTCTTTCTTTTTTTTTTTTTCATGTTATGTTTTGTAATAAGTTAACCAATTTTTCTCAATTTTTTCAATCTTATGTTTAAAATAGCTGTAAGTTTGTTGAAAAATGTCAGAAATCAAAATAATTTGGCATGTGATGCAGAAATAGAATGTTGTATCTTATCCATTTAGGTTGGCATTTATAAAATCCTAGCCATTACCATGACAACCAAGACACATGCTTTATAGAAGGTTCTGCCTCACAAAAGTGGCTGCAGAGCTGCTGACTAACTGATTTCTTGTTTAATCTGCTATGTATATTGTTTAACATGTCGCCAAGGTATCTGTGTTGAATTCTCATCGAAAGAAAATAGGATCAATGTGCACCTGCTAACATTCTAAATATGTTCTAATGAGGCTTCAAAGATCAGTTATTTTGAATACTTTTTAGGTGAAGCTCTATTCTAATTAAGGGGCTATTCTTTTGATAGAAATTATTAAAATGAAAATTATTTGGCTAGTGATGCCATAATTGAATTTTGGACCTCTTGCAAAACTTTATGGTGTTAGATACAGTTACCATGGCAACCCAAATAAGAGTAAAAAAGAAGATTTCTATTTCATCCATAAAGGTATGGAGCTGTTGAGTCATTGACACAGTTTTTTATCAGTGTTGTATGAAGTTTATATGTTTTCATGATATTGACATGGAAACCTAGGCCAGAAGAGTTGAAATAATTGCTCATAAAAAGCTTCTAAATTTGATATTATATATAAAACAATTATCTCTTTAACTTCTTAACACATTTATGTATTTTCAAATCACTTGGTACAATTGTTTATCTTAATGGGACAGTTTATTATTTGCAACACTTAGGCTGACAGCTGAAGGTCAAGGTCACACTTTAAGGTCAAAGTTCAAAAATAAGCGAAAATATAACTATTCATAATTTTTTCAACTTCAACTTACATATTTTCAGATAATTATGCACTAATGTTAATGTTTATGAGACAATGTTTCACATACAAGACTTAGAGTTGTAACTCACAGGTCAAGGTCATGCATCAAGGTCAAATGTCAAATCAGGTTAAAACAAGCTTGTCAGGGCATTAACTTGTACCAATATAAGCCTTTTTTCCCTCCAAATAATTTAGTATAAAGGTTTATTTTAATGCAAATAAGGGTTGCAACTCACAGGTTAATGCCACATTTCAATGTCAAATGCTACAGACATTTTTAAGTTCTTGGCATAGTTGCTATCTTTAACAATATGAGTCACTTTGTTGCATACAAAACCAATGTTGTAGCTCTATGGTCAAGGTCACACTTCAAGATCATAATCAGAAGAAATAGACCGTGTCCTGTTGTCAACAGACATGAATACATTTTGAAATCACTTGGCATATGCAATTATGTACTTTGATTAAAGGAACATATGCCAAAATGTAAACCCAATTTTTTTTAAACCAAGTTCTTATACTTTGAATTATCAAAAACTCCATTTCATTAATCCCTTTCAAACATTCAGAGCATGTTTAAAAACATCTCTTTTTGTCACAATGAGTTGTACTCTATTTTCTGACTCTGTCAATGATAGAAATATAACATATTTTTTTTGTTTTAAATTCCTCAATAATTATAATTGCATTCACAGAGATTTTCCACTTTTTTATCTCGAAAGTTGTCTGCTGCAGATTTGCAGGGTTAAGACTTAGTGGTGGGCACAAACTTGCTATGTCACATTATTATAGTAATGTGCATAGAGGGCAATCTGAAGGTTATGCACAACACATGTTTCTGCTAGAGAGGTCTATGCATATAGAAATCTATCTACCAATTTTCTTGAATCTTATTTAAAAAAAAAAGAGTTATAAATCATGAATATTTTTATTTATTTTCCCTATCTAGGTGATTTGATTACTGGGATGGCCACATCAAAGACTATGAAATGGTAGTCTTCCCTCCTTGGCACAAACTTTGACCATAACAAGAGATGTTTGTCAAACATTATGCCCCCCCCCCCCCCCCCCCCCCTGAGTGTCATGTCAGAAATATTTGGGACAATTTTTCACCTGATGACCTCAAAATCAATAGAAGTCATCTACTGGTCATCCTCAGCCTCCATGTCAAGTTTTAGGGCCATGGATGCAGGCAATGTGGAGTAATCACTCTGACAAGGTTTTGTGTTCAAGGTCACTGACCTTGACCTTTGACCTGATGACCTCAAAATCAAAAGTGGCCATCTACTGGTCAGGCCAAACCTACAAGTCAAGTTTGAGGACTAAAGCTCAAGGCATTGTTTAGTTATCACTCAGACAACCTTGGTCACTGTGACCTTGACCTTTTACATGATGATCTCACAATAAGGGTCATCTACTGTTCACCCCTAGCCTCCATATTAAGTTTTAGGGTCATGGGTGCACGCAATGTTCAGTTATTACTCGGACAAAATTTCGCATTCAAGGTCAGTGACCTTTACGTTTGACCTGATGACCTCACAATCAATAGGGGTCATCTAGTGCTCACCCCAGCCTCCATGTCAAGTTTGAGGGCCATGGGTGCAGCCAATGTCAAGTTATCACTAGGATAAGCTTTTTGCATTCAAGGTCACTGACCTTGACCTTTGACCCAATGACCTCAACATCAATAGGGTCACCTCAGCCTCCATGTCAAGTTTGAGGGCCATGGGTGTAGGCTATGTCGAGTTATCACTCGGACAAGCTTTTCGCGTTCAAGGTCACTTTGACCTTTGACCTGATGACCTCAAAATCTGTAGGGTTAGTCTACTGGTCATCCCCAACCTCCAAATTAAGTTTGAGGACCATAGGTCCAGGCATTGTTGAGTTATCACTTGGACAAGCTTTGGTCTACCGACAGACCGACTGACCAAAGGGGGCATAATTATATAACTATGCAATTATCCATAAAGAACTGTACTCTTTTTTGTTATATCACAGATCTTTAAAAGTAAAATAATCTCTGGTATTATCTATTTTGTATTTACCATTACTATTTAGTTGTGTAGATCAAGATCAGACAATGCACATATAATATTTGAATTGGTTTTTGCATATACACTGGCACTCCTCTATAACACTGTACTTGGGAGCCATGGTCTCGCACAGTGCTATAAGCGGGGTTAAAGTTATAACGCTGTTCCAAAAATCATTACTCCACCCACCCACCTATAACGCATACACTAATTCAATTGCAAAGAGAGAGTGTTATATGTCTCTGGCTAAAACAAGCTTGAAAGTTATTTTTGGACCGAATAATACGCATTTCTAATCGTCGATCTTTAACAGGGTTATTTCTTTGACAATTCGCGGTAATTGCAATGATCTTTCGAGATTTACCGAGTGGCTGGAGTACTTTCAGTTTTGCAATATTTGCGGAAGTTTACAATGGATACATGTCTCGTGCGCATGCCTTTTCAACGGCCCCAATGAGCGTTTTCGACTTCTTAACTCGCATAACGAGAGTTGAAAGTAAGCGAACTAATCTACTCGACATACGACACCCACTATTTGACAGGTAACACGAGATCAAAGATGCACTAAAGGTTGCCATTTTGTAAACAACACAAGACTTCGTGAATGGTTGCTTGTGTGGTGTACTGCGCACATGTGCAGATTTTCTACTCTAGTAACTGGATTGCAGAAGCCGAAAACGCTCAATAGTGATAGTTTTACATATCGCAAATACGATTGGCTGGAATAGTCACGTGTATTTTGGGTTTGTCCAAGTTGTATTTGTAGAAGAAATAGATGACATCCAAACAATAATTACACCGATATCGATTTTTTTATCTGTATTGTTGTAATATTGAAAGCCGGTCGATAACGATATCGATTTTTTTTACCTGTCTATTGTTGTTGTAATGTTGAACAAAGCGTTATGCAAACATGTGGATTAGATCAATTACTCGGATCGTATACTATTTTGGTGTTTCAAACGTTAGGTTTTTGAAAATTTATAATTCTATTCCCAAATATTTCATGCAATAAATTTTGGGAGCCATGCAAGACCAGTGTTATAACGGGATCCGCTTTAAAACGGAGAGTGTTATAGAGGGGTGCAAGTGTACATGTTAGATCATTATACCATTAAAATAAATTGAAATACCAGATATAAGATTAGTAATTATTTACTAAATATTTTCAATTACAAATATTGAAAACAAATCTTTCAATGCCCCTTATTTTAAAATCACTGAACAAAAATATTTAAACTTGTTATGAACACTGTAAGTGTTTTTAGAAGTAAAATTTTACTTGGCTAACTTTAAATAGATTCTGTGTAAATCTCTGAGTCCACTAACTAATGATGTCATAGCTCCTACACAACATGTGACTATTTATAGGTCAAATCCCAAGGCCTTCCCCTACGAATGGGAGGGTTTGCGGAATATATTCCAAACCTTTGCAAATTGTTTGCGAAAGTGTTTGCAGAATATATGCAGACGGGTAGATTTGGAACGATCTGTGCAAACAGTCTGCAAACAGATTGCAAAGGGTACATAAAGCATTCAAAAAACCCTTTGCAGAATGTTTGCAGCCAATTCAACAGCAAAATCTTTGGAACGATCTGTGCAAACAGTCTGCAAACAGATTGCAAAGGGTACATAAAGCATTCAAAAAACCCTTTGCAGAATGTTTGCAGCCAATTCAACAGCAAAATCTGCAAATAGGTTACAAATACTATGCAACTAGATTGCAAATACTATGCAACTAGATTGCAAATACTTTGAAACTAGATTACAAATACTATGCAACTAGATTGCAAATACTATGCAACTAGATTGCAACAGTCTGCAAATAGATTGCAAACCATCTGCAAATAGATTGCAAACGGTCTGCAACTAGATTGCAAACAGTCTGCAAATAGATTACATTCTAAAAACTTGGGAATTTAGGTATAAATCCAGATATATGTTTACCATTTTAAGCTTTATTTTAATTAAACATCATTTAAAATATAAATAAAATATGAAATAAATAACCTCTATATTTTATATGATTTAACCCTTTCCCTCATACAACAATTCTGCAGCAGACAACTTTGAACATATGTTGTCAAAAAATAGAAGTTCTCTATAATTGAATGGATAACCTATAAAAGTGAGTAACGTTTTGTGCAATTTCTTCTTTTGTCACTAGGTTTTCAAAAAGCTGTCTGCTGCAGAGGCTTCAGAAAGCATCTATATGACAGAAAGGGTTAAGACATATACATGTATTACATAAGTTAGAATATAAGTTAGAATAGGAATTTTTGAGCACATTTTATCAAAACATAGATTATCTCTTCAATGTACTGGATAACCTATGACTAAAAGTGGAAAATATTGTGTCAAAAGGAGAAATTGTCACCTCATGATCTGCTCCAAATAAATCAATAACACACAGCATAAGATCATTAAAAAAATTTCCTCTGTCATCTTTCAAATTTGACCTTATGGCATCATCATTCAATGCTTCAATGTTTGAAATTATAACACCATCATCTTTCATCTTCATGTCATTCTTGATGCATTCTTTTGGGATTGAACATCTTTACAGGATGGACAGGGGTGATTCAGGGATGAGCATGTCTTGTGTTGGCTTTATACCATTATAAACCATTCATCATGTCATAAGTCTGAAATATGTACATGATTCATAAAATTATGAAAATAAATGAAAAAGTAAATGTGTGTCTTTGATTTTCATTCCAAGAATTCAGTACAGGTTATACTTTATCTATAGCAATTATAGCCAATTAAGAATAAACCCATTGCAACATGTGACAGATCTGCATCATGAAGTGACTTTGAAAACATTTTGGTCAAATTAAGGAAAATCTCTTTATTGAGGAGTGTTATAATTGAATATGGTTTGCAGAAAAAAAATCCCCCTTTGTCACAATGTTTTAAATAAAATCTGCTGCAGATGTTGCAATAAGTTATTATACCCCCGATAAACGAAGTTTAGAGGGGGTATATTGGAGTCACCCTGTGGTTGGTCGGTCGGTCGGTCGGTTGGTCCGTTGCGATTTTCCTTGTCCGGAGCATAACTTTAAAACTAATTGTTGGAATTTAATAAAACTTCATAGGATGATACAACACATTGAGAGGAAGTGCAGTGTACAGGAACCATAACTCTATTTTACCTAAATACAGAGTTATTGCCCTTTGTTACTTTTTCTTGTCCGGAGAATTACTTAATAACTCACAGATGGAATATAATAAAACTGCATACAATGGTAGAGCATAATCAGAGGAAGTGCAGTGTACAAGAACCATAACTCTAATTTACATAATTACAGAGTTATTGCCCTTTGTTACTTTTTCTTGTTCGTAGAGTCTTGTCCGGAGCATAACTTTAAAACTAATTGTTGGAATTTAATAAAACATCATAGGATGATACAACACATTGAGAGGAAGTGCGGTGTACAGGAACCATAACTCTATTTTACTTAAATACAGAGTTATTGCTCTTTGTTACTTTTTCTTGTCCGGAAAATTACTTAATAACTAACAGATGGAATCTAATAAAACTACATACAATGGTAGAGCATAATCAGAGGAAGTGCAGTGTACAAGAACCATAACTCTACTTTACATAATTACAGAGTTATTGCCCTTTGTTACTTTTTCTTGTTCGTAGAGTCTTGTCCGGAGCATAACTTTAAAACTAATTGTTGGAATTGAATAAAACATCATAGGATCATACAACACATTGAGAGAAAGTGCGGTGTACAGGAACAATAACTCTATTCTATCTAAATACAGAGTTATTGCCCTTTGTTACTTTTTCTTGTCCGGAGAATTACTTAATAACTAACAGATGGAATCTAATAAAACTACATACAATGTTAGAGCATGATCAGAGGAAGTGCAGTGTACAAGAACCATAACTCTAATTTACATAATTACAGAGTTATTGCCCTTTGTTACTTTTTCTTGTTCGTAGAGTCTTGTCCGGAGCATAACTTTAAAACTAATTGTTGGAATTAATTAAACATCATAGGATGATACAACACATTGAGAGGAAGTGCGGTGTACAGGAACCATAACTCTATTTTACCTAAATACAGAGTTATTGCCCTTTGTTACTTTTTCTTGTCCGGAGAATTACTTAATAACTCACAGATGGAATATAATAAAACTGCATACAATGGTAGAGCATAATCAGAGGAAGTGCAGTGTACAAGAACCATAACTCTAATTTACATAATTACAGAGTTATTGCCCTTTGTTACTTTTTCTTGTTCGTAGAGTCTTGTCCGGAGCATAACTTTAAAACTAATTGTTGGAATTTAATAAAACATCATAGGATGATACAACACATTGAGAGGAAGTGCGGTGTACAGGAACCATAACTCTATTTTACTTAAATACAGAGTTATTGCTCTTTGTTACTTTTTCTTGTCCGGAAAATTACTTAATAACTAACAGATGGAATCTAATAAAACTACATACAATGGTAGAGCATAATCAGAGGAAGTGCAGTGTACAAGAACCATAACTCTACTTTACATAATTACAGAGTTATTGCCCTTTGTTACTTTTTCTTGTTCGTAGAGTCTTGTCCGGAGCATAACTTTAAAACTAATTGTTGGAATTGAATAACACTTCATAGGATCATACAACACATTGAGAGAAAGTGCGGTGTACAGGAACCATAACTCTATTCTATCTAAATACAGAGTTATTGCCCTTTGTTACTTTTTCTTGTCCGGAGAATTACTTAATAACTAACAGATGGAATCTAATAAAACTACATACAATGTTAGAGCATGATCAGAGGAAGTGCAGTGTACAAGAACCATAACTCTAATTTACATAATTACAGAGTTATTGCCCTTTGTTACTTTTTCTTGTTCGTAGAGTCTTGTCCGGAGCATAACTTTAAAACTAATTGTTGGAATTAATTGAACATCATAGGATGATACAACACATTGAGAGGAAGTGCGGTGTACAGGAACCATAACTCTATTTTACCTAAATACAGAGTTATTGCCCTATGTTACTTTTTCTTATCCGGAGAATTACTTAATAACTCACAGATGGAATCTAATAAAACTACATACATTGTTAGAGCATAATCAGAGGAAGTGCAGTGTATAAAAACCATAACTCTACTTTACATAATTACAGAGTTATTGCCCTTTGTTACTTTTTCTTGTTCGTAGAGTCTTGTCCGGAGCATAACTTTAAAACTAATTCTTGAAATTTATTAAAACTTCATAGGATGATACAACACATTGAGAGGAAGTGCGGTGTACAGGAACCATAACTCTATTTTACCTAAATACAGAGTTATTGCCCTTTGTTACTTTTTCTTGTCCAGAGAATTACTTAATAACTAACCGGTGGAATCTAATAAAACTGCATACAATGGTAGAGCATAATGAGAGGAAGTGCAGTGTACAAGAACCATAACTCTTATTTACATAATTACAGAGTTATTGCCCTTTGTTACTTTTTCTTGTCCGGAAAATTATTTAATAACTAACAGATGGGATCTAATAAAACTACATACAACGGTAGAGCATAATCAGAGGAAGTGCAGTGTACAAGAACCATAACTCTAATTTACATAATTACAGAGTTATTGCCCTTTGTTATCCAAAAATGAACAAAACAAGAATAACCCGATCCATAACATTGTCCTTTTAAGGTGGGGTTTCTAAATATTTCACAACCTTTCCTATGAGGGCGGCGTTCGGGGGTATTAATCACATTCAGTGATAGTTCTAGTTAAGTTTGAAGAAAGATCCTCTTTTTCCACAATGTCTCAAAAAATCGGTTGCAAATGTGTCTACGGGTGGGTAAGGTTATAATTGTATATCATGTCAAATGATTAAAAAATCTCTAATATAAGAGAAAATATAATTATTGAATAAGTTTTGAAAAAAGCCTCCTTTTCCACAATGTTTTCAAAAAATCAGTTCTGTGGTAGATATCTTTGCATGTGGGAAAGGGTTCATCTTATTAATTAATATAATGTCAAATCATTGAAAATACACATAATATTTATAATGTGTCACGTCCATCACGAAAATGTATGATGACAACAACATTGCTACATTTGCCGTATCCGAAAATGTGACTGTCCGAAATCAATTCCAGTTGGCAATTTCAAAATAAAAAATTTGGCTTCGTTTTAAATAATAACTAGCATCTAAATAAGTGTGCAATGCAATGACAAGAGTATATATGTGTTTCATTTCTAAAACTGTTTAGAAACTCGCACATAAGCGAATATTTTCACCAATGTTATTCTTATTTTGAAAATTTACGTAATCGTGACCCTTTGTTTAGGGTTTAACGAATTTAAGAATAATGTTTGAATAATAAATATTAATGGGTTTATTTCATAAAATCATATTAATTATCTGATTATTCATCAAAATATTAATCAAGACTGTGTATTAGCGCTGATTTCGGGGTATGTAGTGTGTTTTCCAGCGAGGTAATATTGACAAAATGGCGTCGTATATTGACCTCCGAGTCATGCTCGAAAAGCGTGACCTTTGAACTTTAAATTTGCATGCTATCGTTGTTTGTGGACGGATTTTGTTTATTCTTACATCAAATGAAAGTTATTGATTTAAAGTTTTCAAATGTATTGAATCGTAATACTTACCAGATGCGGAACACCATGCTCTTAACTTTACGTGCCGATATTTTCATAAATAATCGCGACTGGAAAATGATTGAAAAATCAACAGGAAGTTAAATATTTGACCTGATTGGATCATATGCAATTCAATCATGTGATCGCATTTATTTTTAAACTGACCCACATGTTGAAATGCGACTCTACAGGTGGATCGAAAAAATACCTGTAAATCAAACTTCGAACTACGATTGTCAATTTATTCCTGAAAAGATTGTTATGATTCATGCATCAATAAAACCAGAATTAAATTTTCTTTATAAATTATATTCTGGGCCTGAACACTTCAGGGACAATCCCTTTCGCTCATATAGACGCTTTCTGACGCCTCTGCAGCAGATGGCCTTTTGAAAACATAGTGACGAAGAAGAAATTGCACCGAACGTGCAATTTCTCAAAAATGTTTACCACTTTTTGATAATTATGTTTTGGTCAATTTTATATTGCTGAGATTATATATATCTCAATTGTTGAGGTCAATATATAGAATGTATGTTTTAGCCAAACATATCTTTGGCTTTTGCATTTTCAACTGAAAACATCATGTTTATGTAAAATTATACTGAATTTATATACACACTTTTATATAAGCTGCACACATGTTTTGGTTATATAAAGTGGTTAAATCAGTCAATAATTTATAAAACTTGGATATTTTCCTTAATTAATAATATACTGATGTAATAATTTCATTTATAAAATGTATTAAATTAACTTAGAAAAGTTACTATTTGCATTGTACTTGCAATTTTTCAATAGTAAAGTTATTGTTTGCTAAACCTTTGTTACTCATTTTTTTTTTGAAGTCCAACAACTTTGTATTTGGAAAATATCATTCAGGGGATAAGTTAGTGTTTGCAAACTACTTGCACTGTTTGAAATTCTAAGTTACCCTTTGCATACCCTTTGCAAGAATATTAACAGACAAAGTTAGTATTTGCAATGTATTTGCAAGAATATTAATAGACTAAGTTAGTATTTGCAAAGTATTTGCAGCTATACTTCAGTTATATAATTAATAAGTTACTATTTGCATACTATTTGCCATATATATAAACAGACAGAGTTGGTATTTGCACAGTATTTGCAGCTACTTTAGTTATCTAAGTTAACGTTTGCAATGCCTTTGCCAGATATATTGATATTTGCAAAGTATTTGCAGCTACTTTCAGCAAAGCATTTGCAAATAGAGTGCAAATAGTAGTTTGAAAGGAATATATTCTGCACATATTCTGCAAATATTTTGCAAAGGGTTTGATCTGTATGGGTTGACACTTTACACAGGCTTGAAGAGTGTTTTAAAGAAATATATGGATTGCACTGTGGAATTTTAAAAAGTTACTTCAAACTAGTTATATTTAAAGAATGCACCAGTTTGCATAATATATAAACAGAAATAAATTGGATGCACTAGTGGGATTAACCATTTGAAAAGTGACTGACACTGTCTTGTTTTTACTTGGATTGATTAATTAAAGGTAAGTTTATTAAAGAAAGAAAGAGAATTTTTATGCCCCCGGAATCACCGATTAACCATTTAAAAAGTGACTGACACTGTCTTGTTTTTACTTGGATTGATTAATTAAAGGTAAGTTTATTAAAGAAAGAAAGAGAATTTTTATGCCCCCGGAATCACCGATTCGGTGGGAATCTAGTTTTTGGCCTGTCTCTGTCTGTCTGTCAAAAAAACCTTTAACCTTGACCACTACTTTTGAACCATAACAGGTACGGCTACCATATTTCACATGTGTATTCCTTGTGACATGACCTTTCTGTCAGTACCAACATTTTTGACCTTGCGACCTTGACCTTTGACCTAGATGTTGCCATTCGGGGGCATCGGTGTTTCACAAACACATCTTGTTTATCTAGTTTCAGTCTTAAGCCTAATTGGCTCAGTTTATGTAAGCTAAAAATTGAACAGATAAACTAGAGATGAAAATGTCAAATTCAAATCAAATGATGAGAAAACACCAGTGCTGAATGCTTATATCGATTAGACTTGACATTAATTTAGTTAAGAAGAAGAAAAGACAAGTTTGAATTAAATTACAATAGCTCTCTGCATCACATTTCAGCAAGTTGAATGTTGGTTGAGAATAATATGGCGCCCTCAAACTTTTCAATCCAAAATGTTAATGTAAAATACAACCTTGTTGATAAAGATATATTTATTTAACTTTTAAAACTTAAAAGTCCTAAAATAAGCTAGTACGATTCATCTAATGTTGTATTCTGGATGTTAGGGTTAGGGTTAGGTGATAACATAAACTCTTTCAACAAATCTCTTACTGATAAAGTCCTTGGACATAGCGAAAAAATCTATCCCGGTTTTCAAACAACCACAACAAAATAAGAAGAATGTGAAGTGGTGGAATAGTTCGTGCGAAATTGCAGTCAAAGAACGGAAACGATCTTTAAATACATTCAAAAGACATCCGAGTGAAGTCAACCGGGTCATATACAAAGAGGCAGCCCAAAATAGCAAATTTGTTATCTTAAACAGTAAACAAAAAGACTGGGCTGCCTTCTGTGAATCGGCTATCATTAACCCCAAAAACCCCAAAGATTTTTGGAATAAGATTCACAGAATTAAGGGAATATCATGCAGACCTGTACCAATTCTAAGTAAAAATAAAGACTCAATCACTCCTCTAGAAAAAGCAAATACCCTGGTACAGCATTATGCTCAGGTTTCAAATGAAAATAACCTAGATCCTGAGGTTTTGGCCTATCAAACTAAGTTTGAAAAAGAACATGCCCATATTCTTCATTCGCCATCTATGGATACTAATAATATCCCACTAAACAATGACTTCACTCTTCAAGAATTAAAAGACTGCATTAGTAGAAGGAAAAATTCCACTGCGGGGCTAGACAAATAAGCTTACACTATGTTTAAACATATGCCCGATTCAGCTCTCATACTTTGGCTCACATTCTTTAATAATGTGTGGAGTGGTGGACGGTTCCCTGAGGACTGGAAGCTAGCCTGTGTTATACCATTACACAAACATAGAAAATATCCAAATGACCCTAAGCAGGGAGTAAAATTAGCGGTCGCCCAGTCGCCCATTGCGACTAAATCTTCGGCTGGACCACCTACGATTTCAAAATCGTCGTCCAGCCGGCGACCTTAAATATTGCATTTTCTATACTGCAGACCCCATGTTATTTTTGTTGTTGATGGAATCATCAAAAACTGATGAAGTTTATCAACTGTTAGAGAAGTTGTCTTTTTTCTCATTGCCAGATCCAAAATAGCCCCTTTTTTGTTATCCCCCGCCTATGAAATAGGGAGGGGGATATTGAAATGGCGTTGTCCGTCCGTCCGTCCTTCCGTCCGTCCTTCCATCCGTCCTTCCGTCGGTCCTTCCTTCCGTCCTTCCGTCCGTCCGTCACCTGCATTTTCTCAGTAATTAGCTGGTAGAATTTCATGAAACTTATAATAAATATGAACCACTATACTAGGATGATGCCCGTCCAATTTTTTTTTTGATTAGTCAATTTTCCTTGGAGTTATTGCCCTTGATTTTTTGAAAAATCTACGTTTTCAGCCATTTCTCAGTAACTAGCGGGTAGAATTTCATGAAACTTAAAATAAATATGAACCACTATACTGGGATGATGCCTGTTCATTTTTCATTTGGATTAGTCAATTTTTTTCTTAGAGTTATTTCCCTTGATTTATTAAAAAATAATCGTTCGCAGCCGTTTCTCAGTAACTAGCTGCTAGAATTTGATGAAACTTGAATGTAATATTAACCAACTTCCTGCCATTATTCCCCTCCAACTCTTTTTTGGATTCCTTAATTTTTTTTACAGTTACTGCCCCTGATTTATTAAAAAATCCACGCCTACAGTTATTTCTCAGTAACTAGCTGCTAGAATTTGATGAAACTTGAATGTGATATGAACCAACATCCTGCAATGAACTTCTGAATAAATATGGTATAAAATCATTTACATTTATTATAACACTGTCTGATACATAATAATCGTTCGCAGCCGTTTCTCAGTAACTAGCGGCTAGAATTTGATGAAACTTGAATGTAATATTAACCAACTTCCTGCCATTATTTCCCTCCAACTCTTTTTTGGATTCCTTAATTTTTTTTACAGTTACTGCCCCTGATTTATTAAAAAAATCCACGCCTACAGTTATTTCTCAGTAACTAGCTGCTAGAATTTGATGAAACTTGAATGTGATATGAACCAACATCCTGCAATGAACTTCTGAATAAATATGGTATAAAATCATTTACATTTATTATAACACTGTCTGATACATAATTATCTATGCATTTTAGCTCCACTTTAAGAAGAGTAAAGATATCTATTGTATTTGTGTCACTGTTGGTTTAAGAAGCAAAACCTAGTATTCACATTTTTCCTGTGTTATTTAAGAAATAACAAATGACACCCCTTTAGTTTTGTAATATTGATTATTAACCCTTTCACCGCATAAATACTCTGTTGAAAATAGTGCAGTTCCAGATAAGATGCCGCTTTTAAAGGTGGCGTCTTATCTTAGACTGCACTATTTTGCAATAATTGATGTTCCCGAGTAAGCAGTTTCGGAAAATACAGTTTTATTTAATCGTCCCTCTGATTTATTTCGTTAAAATATTTTATCATAAAGTAATCCCAGTCGATATTTTATAATTTGGCGCGGAACGGGATAAACCAGTGTCATAACTTTATTCTTTCCCCTTGATCTTGTGCGAAGAAGTTGAAATTTAAAGGTCAATTGCACATTAAACATAAAGACCTTCATGCACAAACAAGCCATCGTTGGCGGGGGATATCTTTTCACTGAAAATGCTTGTTTAACTTGTTTCATCGGCGAACAAAACATGGAAGATCGAGAAATTCCAAATACAATTGTCAATATTAGGACCCCTCTAGGCGATAAATGAGCGACGGTTATCGGATTTATTCTACCGCGTAAACGAAAGTGGGTACCTGTAATCTATAAATAGATACGGAAAATATCCCAAACAGACCATAAGTATTACGTCAGCTTTTTCAAAATGTCTGCGCACATTCAAATTTAACAAAACTTACAATGCGGCGTTTTCTCGACTGGGTAAGCGGACCCAAAAAGAAAAGGTTGTTTTACAGCGTTCGAATTTAAGCTTGCAAACTCGCAAGTGCAAATTTCAAATTGCAAGGTGAGATTTCAGGAACCAGCATATTTTTGCGAGTGAAAATTTTGGGCCGAATAATACGCATTTCTAATTGTCGATCTTTTACAGGGTTGTTTCTTTGACAAATCGCTGTTATTGCAGTGATTTTTCGAGATTTACCGAGTGGCTGGGAGTATATATATGTAGTTTCAGTTTTGCAATATTAGCGGAAGTTTACAATCGACTCATGGGCATGCATATTCAACGGCCCCAATATTGATGACGTTTACTGTATACATTTGGGCTTTCGGAATTCTAAAATTAGTTTTAATTTACATATCGCAAATACGATGGTATATTTTGGGTTTCCCAAGTTGTATTCACAACGGATAGAACAAATGGATGTCTTGCACTTAATTTATTTATTTATTGGGGTTTTACGCCGCTTTCAACAATATTTCAGTTATATCATGGCGACAGTTCACTTAGAGACTTATTCATGATCCCTGGGTAAACAAACCAGTACTAGGCTAGAAAATGAAAAATAACAAGGTCACCGATTTTAGGTCAGTCACTGACACAGGGCAGTATACGATTTATATGTCAACATTACATCCGATCCTAGCAGGAACATAATTTAAAATGATTTTAAGCAGGAATTGAAATTGATACTCTAGATTTCTGTTTCCAATTTAAAAACAATAGTTCATCAGTTTTCATGAATGACTTTTCTTCATTTGGTTTTGCATTGAATAAATTTAAATAAAACTAGAACTATCACTGAAGATGCTAAATACCCCCTAAACAGCACCTTGACCTACACCAAAACTTAATAAGTAAAAGGGCCCTAACTCTGTAAAATAACATGCAATTGTAACCCCTTTAGGATATGCACATCTCCTCTTGGGATAGAAGCTTCAAGTAAAATTTTATTGAATTCCGCTCGGTGGTTTGTAAGAAATAGGCCGGACAAAATATGGCTTCCGACCAACAGACAGACAGCCCACCACAGTGACTCCTATATACCCCCTCTTCTTTGAAGGGGGGTATTTAAATACATGTTTGCTTGTTGTAATAGGCTACATATAATATGAATAAAAAAAAATCATATATGAATTTGCGTAATTGTATTATTGAAAAGGTTGGGCCACCAAATTTTTCTCTGGGCCACCATTATTCTATAGTAAGTGGTCCAGTTGGCCACCAAGCTCAAAATGTTAGTTTTTATCCCTGCCCTAAGTCATATCAACCGATCAGTCTTACATCCCACCCTGGGAAATTGCTAGAGGGGATGGTTAAGGCGCGATTAGAAAGGCTACTTGAATCAAAAAATATAATAAATCCCTTCCAATCTGGCTTTAGGAAGGGCGCAGCACACTAGACCAGCTGGTTAGGCTTCAACATGACGTCCTCTATGCTAACAAGAGGGCCAAGATGGCCCTAAATCGATCACCTAATTGATAGTAAATTAGTAGCAAATAATTAACTGCAAATATCTGGGAAAATCAAGGGCAATAACTCCAAGGAAAATTGACTAATCAAAAAAAAATTGGTCGGGCATCATCCCAGTATAGTGGTTCATATTTATTTTAAGTTTCATGAAATTCTACCAGCTAGTTACTGAGAAATGGCTGAAAACGTAGATTTTTCAAAAAATCAAGGGCAATAACTCCAAGGAAAATTGACTAATCAAAAAAAAAATTGGACGGGCATCATCCTAGTATAGTGGTTCATATTTATTATAAGTTTCATGAAATTCTACCTGCTAATTACTGAGAACGCAGGTGACGGACGGACGGAAGGACGGAAGGAAGGACCGACGGAAGGACGGATGGAAGGACGGACGGACGGACAACGCCATTTCAATATCCCCCTCCCTATTTCATAGGCGGGGGATAACAAAAAAGGGGCTATTTTGGATCTGGCAATGAGAAAAAAGACAACTTCTCTAACAGTTGATAAACTTCATCAGTTTTTGATGATTCCATCAACAAAAAAAATAACATTGGGTCTGCAGTATAGAAAATGCAATATTTAAGGTCGCCGGCTGGACGACGATTTTGAAATCGTAGGTGGTCCAGCCGAAGATTTAGTCGCAATGGGCGACTGGGCGACCGCTAATTTTACTCCCTGCTCAGTAATAATATATCAGTTTACACTGCAGAACTGACTGCAATAAACTATGCATTAAACTGGACATTGTTAAATCGACTGCACAGGGTTGCTATTTTGTCTGATTCACTTTCGGCTTTACAATCAATTAATTCTAGAAATAGCAACTCAAGGCCCGATCTAATTGAAAATACTATCTCCCCGCAAGATCAGTGCCATCTAAATGACATAAAGGTTAATTTTGTGTGGTGTCCAGCTCATGTCAACTTAGAAGGGAATGAATTGGCTGATGGCGCGGCCAAAAACGCTCCAAGAAGTTCAGGTATTGAAAAGGTTCAAAGCAGAAATGTACTCCTTAATAAAATGCAAAATGACTCTAAAATGGACTGAACGGCTGATCACATTTCCAAAAAGACAGCCGTTGCTTATATCAAGATCAAGCCTTAGACCACCTACAGATTACACCTGTATAAGTTGGATAAATGTGTAACACGTCTAAGATTAGGATACACTCTGTTACCAGGAAGCCTCGGACAACACATATTAGGGATTTCATCCATTTGCCCGAAATGTCATGTCCGACTTACTGCTGAACACTTTCTGATGGACTGCGGCGTTCATAGGGGGGCAAGGAATAAATTAAAAAATGCACTGGGTGGAGCAGGGGTTACGTTTACATATCATGATTCCATCTAAGGCTAATCAAAAATCAGTGTTCCTCGCACTAGCAAAATATTTGCTGGACTGCGAGGTCAGTGACAAAATATAAAAGTAAATCTTACCTGTATCTTTAACAAGGCGGTGCAGTAGGATTGTTTCTTTTTTCTGTCATGTTGTTTAAAGTAATACTCAAATGGGAAAATAAACAGGAGACTTATTCTATACAGTCACAACTCTGATCATCAACCCCATCGAGCATACTGAATTAAAAGTCGTCATCTCCGAATTAGGTTGTTGGTCAGAAACCCATGTTTTCGAGGCTGCTCCTTTTCCCAAGATATTTAAGGTTTATGTCCTTCCAGCTAAGATCACTATATATCAAATTTCTAAAAATAATGGAATATATTACATCGGACACATTTGCTCTGCTGACTGATTGAAAATTTTTAACAAAGATATGAAGTCCGAGTTCAATTGTGTACCATTAATCCAAAAGATTAATTAAATTAACTTTAATAAAGCTGGAAATGTATTACAGACAAGAGTGACCATTATTCCCCAAGACATTCATTGTCCAATCAGCGAGGGGTATATTCTTAGCGAGGGGGGAAAACCAGACTTGTCTAATTTGGACATCCAATAGAATCACATATTCACATCACGTGACTGGTTTTTGGGATTTCCCTACTCGCTAAGAGAATATCCTTGATATTTCTCATCCATTACCATAAGTTAAAGCAAGTTACTGCACCGGAAAAACTATTTGCGCCCAGTACAGATAGCCCATACAATTAAGTGTTCGGAGAGCTCTCTCATCTTATTTGATTCTTATGTATTTTCTGTATTCAGTCCCAATAGAATGTATGACGTCATCGGAAATCCATGTTTTTTTTTTTAAGAACCACTGTTTACAGTGATTTCACATTTATCTAAAGTAAATTAAATCACCACTCTTAGGTTGATCGACGTATACATACCTTATATTTTTCATGGCTTATTCCAACAACGTAATCATTTCGATTTGATAGTTTAAACTCAATTTTAAAATCCATGGAAAATACACGTGTCCAACATACACTACAAATGGAGGACGAACAAGGGAGATAATTATTTAATTTTAATAGTCAACACACCCAAATTTATTTTTATCCGCATGTTGACGTCAATCTCCCCATTGTTTTAAAAGCGGTTTGCAATTGTCAGAGGGAAACTATGTTTTTTATGCCTTCTGGCAAGGGTAAACCCATAACTATGATGTAAAGGATGTGCTGTGCAAATTGTTACAAATCTGATTTGTTTCAATCAAGGATTTTTTAAATGAATTTTTCTTAGACTGTCGCACTTTTGTGTTTATTTTTTCTTGGTCAATGTTTAAAAATTATAATACTGAAGGTTTTTACACCATTAGGTGGGGAAAGGAAATCAGAGAAGTCAATGTTATATACATCTTCTCTGAACCTCCTTTTAAGTACAGCACAGACCTTTTCATTTCGTATTTTTGTATATATGCTTTTACATTTTAAACCTTTTAATTTAATGAGAGTTCTTCGATTCACTTCCCGATGTCGTCTAAAAATCTAAATATTATTACGCTTGACCCTTTTCCACACAAGATCACTCTGTAGCAACCTAGCAACTATCCCTATGTTAGGGTATATTAAAATGGAAACATTGAAGGAAAAGGAGGAGTGACTAGTGGGGGAGAGGGTTAACCAAAAGGAAGGCCCTCCTGGTTGGATGCAAAAAAATAGTTCTATAATGCTTATTTCCGACTCTCCCGGTCTACTCAAAATTGATCATTTTTAGCTCACCTGAGCTTTGCTCAAGGTGAGTTATTGTGATCGCCTTTTGTCCGTCGTGCGGTGTGCGGTGTGCGTCGTGCGGTGTGCGTCAACTTCTTCTCCTCAGTAACCAGTTGGTCAATTTGGATGAAACTTCACAGAAAGCATCCTCTCAATGACCTCACCAGAATTCCTTCAAATTTTTGGGATCCATGCAAAATTCTGGTTTCCATGGCAACGAAACGAAAAAGACTTCAAAATTCTTCTTCTCCCAAACTGCTTGGCAGATTTTCAAATAATTTTGTAGAAATGTTCCTTGGATGACCCTCTATCAGATTCCTTCAAGCCGTGTTGATTGGTCGAAAAACATGGCCGCAAGGGGGGGGGCGGGGCTATATTGCCTTATATGGCTTTAGTGAAAACTTAAAAAATCTTCTCCTCCGAAAGTGTAAGGCCGATTTTCAAATAATTTTGTAGAAATGTTCCTTGGGTGACCCTTTATCAGATTCCTTCAAGCCATGTTGATTGGTCGAAAAACATGGCCGCCAGGGGGGTGCGGGCTATTTTGCCTTATATGGCTATAGTGCAAACTTAAAAAATCTTCTCCACCAGAAGTGTCAGGCGGTTTTTCAAATAATTTTGTAGAAATGTTCCTTGGGTGATCCTCTATCAGATTCCTTCAAGCCATGTTGATTGGTCAAAAAACATGGCCGCCAGGGGGCGGGGCTATTTTGCCTTTTATGGCTATAGTGAAAACTTAAAAAATCTTCTCCTCCATAAGTGTCAGGCCGATTTTCAAATAATTTTGTAGAAATGTTCCTTGGGTGACCCTCTATCAGATTCCTTCAAGCAATATTGATTGGTCGAAAAACATGGCCGCCAGGGGGCGGGGGCTATTTTGCCTTATATAGCCAAAGTGAAAACTTAAAAAATCTTCAACATCTTCTCCTCAGTAACCAGTGGGTCAATTGGGATGAAACTTCACAGAAAGAATCCTCTCAATGACCTCACCAGAATTCCTTCAAATTTTTGGGATCCATGCAGAATTCTGGTTTCCATGGCAAACAATTTTTTTTTTCAAAATTCTTCATCTCCCAAACTGCTTGGCAGATTTGCATTTTTTTTTGTAGAAATGTTCCTTGGATGACCCTCTATCAGATTCCTTCAAGCCATGTTGATTGGTCGAAAAACATGGCCGCCAGGGGGGTCGGGGCTATTTTGCCTTATATGGCTATAGTGCAAACTTAAAAAATCTTCTTCTCCAAAAGTGTCAGGCCGATTTTCAAATAATTTTGTAGAAATGTTCCTTGGGTGATCCTCTATTAGATTCCTTCAAGCCATGTTGATTGGTCAAAAAACATGGCCGCCAGGGTGCGGGGCTATTTTGCCTTTTATGGCTATAGTGAAAACTTAAAAAATCTTCTCCTCCATAAGTGTCAGGCCGATTTTCAAATAACTTTGTAGAAATGTTCCTAGGGTGACCCTCTATCAGATTCCTTCAAGCCAAGTTGATTCGTCGGAAACTATGGCCGCCAGGGGGCGGGGCTTATATAGCTAAAGTGAAAAAAAAAAAAATCAGGTGAGCGATTCAAGGGCCATCATGGCCCTCTTGTTTCAAATAATTTTGCAGAAACATTCCTTGGGTGACACTCGACAAGATTCCTTTAAGCCATGGTGGTTGGTAAAAAATATGGCCACTAGGGGGCAGGGCTGTTTGGAGATTTGATTTTTGCCTTATGGCCGTGGAGCGATACTGGCCCTCTTGGGCCTCTTGTTTTTAATTGTGGCCCTGATCAATTTTTGACTGGAGAGAAACCTCCGGGTAGTATAGTCATTTAATATATAGAAAGAAAACAACAACAGCACATAGATAGTCATTTATAGTAGAACTTAATAAATAGTCAATATATATAACCCTTGGTCCTTGGTCCATATTTTTAAAAACAAATGGTTAAGACAAAGACAATAGCTGCTCGCCAAATAGTTAACTCTGAACGGCGAGGGTAAAGAAAAACAAAGAATAATAATAATACAGTCTTCACTTTTGATTGTATCTCAACCAAACTTATACAGTAGTTATATATCATAATTGCTATAATAGACCTTGTTAACACGATACAGTCGTTATTTTTTATTGTATCTCAATCAAACTTATACAATAATTAGATATCCATGAGAACTCGCTTCCTTTCCAAAACCAGCCAGATCTGCCCCATGCATGACTGAATTATGGCCCTTGAAATTGGCAAAATTGCTATAATAGGGCTTGTTAACATGATACAGTCCTTATTTTTGATTGTATCTCAATCAAACTTATACAGTAGTTAGATATCCATGAGAGTTTGGTTCATTTCTAAAAAACGGCCAGATCTACCCATTTACTATCTGATCTTCACCAAACTTAGATGGTATTTGAATATTGATGACATATTGGTTCCTTTTGAAACAAGCCAGATCAATGCCAGTAGAGCATAGGACCTCATGGGCCTCTTGTTCGTAACTGTTTTTTCATAACAATAAGTTTATTTTAATAACAGAAACATTCGTTGTTGTCATATTTTCAAAGATTTAAGAGAATAACAATAGAAATGTCAGTCTGGGATGAAACATTTGTACGATATTGTTGAATAAAACACTTTTTCAAACCACTGTGTTCAGAAAATAAGATACGCGTCCTAAAAATAGCACACACCTTTTTTTCACTTTTTGTTTTGGTCATAAAAGCTTATTTTGTTCAAGATATCGATACAAATCACAAAATAAAAAAGTTTTAAGAAAATACCACATGAAAAATCAGCAAGATATATATTCAGCAGCATGAATATCAATTTATTCTTGTTTCAAATTTCGCTACGGGATTTTCCAGAAACTCGTATCACGAGTCCGACATTTTTTTGTTAGATGTCACTGTTTTACCTTGATTTTGTGATAATTTTACCCTATTCACTTCTATAAACATAATATATGAAGTCTTTTATCTAATTAGATACTTCATCTACCTTTTTTCGGTGAAATTTGTGCATGAAATGCTTTTATTTCACAAATAAACTCCACCACTGATTCTCAGTAGCCAGACCATCAAATGGTGGTTTCAGCACGGCTCGGGTTAACGTGACGTCAGACCATCAAATGGTGGTCTCAGCATGGTAAGGGTTAATACGGTATTGAATCATCATTTAAATTAAAAAATTTAGTCTAATATTTAATCATGTTATATTTTCTTACAATTGACAGTGTGATACGCCCTAACTCACATTACATTACCTGTAGATGAGTAGATTTTTTTAAAGATAATATTTTTCGACAAAAGTTATTAAAAATTAGATCAACATTAATTATAAGGTTGAAAACAATTTAATTTCATCTTAAGTATTTATTTATTTATTTATTAATGGGGTTTTACGCCACTTTCAACATTATTTCAGTTATATCACGGCGACAGTTCACTTATTCGTGATCCCTGGGTAAACAAACCAGTACTAGGCTAGAAAATGTACCTTGCCCAAGGGCACTCCACCATTACTGTAGTGCCGCGACTGGGGATCGAACCCGGGACACCCATTTCGAAATCCCCGACGCTAACACTCGACCACAGTGGATTCCTTTCATCTTAAAGATTCCTTCTAAATTTACATCCATATTTTCAATGATATCATTAATGAACATCATGAACAAAAGAGATGAACTGGGGTCACCCTGTTTGACGCCCTCCTGTGAAAGAATTGGTTCTGAGGTATTTGAATTTATTTTTACAGCTGATTTGACAGATTTATTAGTCGCCGGGCAGAAGCCCGCGACTTCTATTTTTAATAGGTTTTCGGAAATCACATGGGAGGGTGGATTATTATTAGAAAGAAACACATTTAGATGTCTTGAACATATTACAATTGTGTTTGTTTAAAAACACTAAGTAATGACACATCTAAAATGTAATAAATATTCCGATGTTTTAGGTATTTTCAGTTTCTTTATTTTGACTCGCATTTATGTTTTTTTGTTTTATTTACGAAGACAAAACAGTCCCTATTTGCTAGAATGAAATACTGTATTTTACACTATATACTACATGTAATCAAAAGGCTATAACTACAAACCTTTACGTTGCACAGTCTAATGTTGTTTACATACGCGCACCTGCTGATGAAAATGACGTCAAATATTCTCCTTCTAATGGCAATTTTAACTTACTGAATGTTATTTTCATGTTCAAAGAGATATCTTGATTTGTGAAGAAGGCATTTTATAATGTTTATCCATGTATATCTAAAATATGAACTGTTTCTAAGCTAAAACTGTTGATCGCGTGACTCGCGAATACCAACTGCGTAGATCAATCTCCTTTGCAGAGAGCCGCTCTTTACACTCACTTACAAATAGTAAATCATATGCGATTTAAAATGTTTATTTGGTTCGAAACAAATGAAGAAAAGAACAAACCGAGATAAAACTGGTTTTAATAGAAAAATTACTTTGAACGAACACTCTCTGCCTATAAAGAGAGTTTCAAGAACGACAGCTCTGCGAATAAGAAAGAATCGGGTCTTTCGTACACAATTATTTCGTACTTGACAATTTTAAATGTGTCATTTAATTCCCTAAAGGCATATTGCTTCCGATCTGCATATTGTTATGCATCATTGACACAAGGGTGCTCATCATAATATAATTTTAAAACATGAGTAGTTTGTTATTTTCATTTTGAAAAAGGAAGGAAAGAATTAAAATAAATTAACATGTTGTAGGGCTCAGTTTATGTTCGAAATTAAGTTTAAATTATACAACAATTTCAATGAGATTTAACTGTTTAGTTGATATTATATTTCGAAGGTGGTCTAATTTATAAATATTGAACTACATTTCAACATTTGTTAAAGTATGATATAATTAGGATGCCAAGCTAATATCATCTTGAGAAAAAGAGAAAACTCATGTCTTCAGCGATTTAACCCTTATCTCATTGTTTTAAAGTAGATTGCTGCAAAGGTGTCCACTGTTGACTTTAATAGAGGAAAGGTAAAATGACGTGCTATTGCATGCAAATCCTAAATTGTCTGTTTTGTGGTTTTATTGAAAAATAATAAAAGTGGAATTCACAAATCTTATAATTATTCCTTAATGAAAGCACTGTATACATACTAAGACTAATGATTGGCAAGAATACTCATTTCCATTACTGTTTATGATCAATAATTAGTTGGTTGTGTGTATGGTCAACCTACTTTGGAATGGAGATTGATCATAAACAATGAAAGGCTTCAATTATCATTCACTTCGTTGACAAAACAATGCAAGTTATGATACATTTTCACTTGACCCCACCCCTGATGTTCCAATATGCCCCTCAGTTGATAACTGTTTATTCAACTAATATAATGTTAGTGTTATGCATAACTGCAGTATGGATTTCCGGCGACATTGATGCGTTGCATCAACTTTCTCTTGTACATTGACTTTATTGCGTTTATCATTTTAGTACTAACATTTTCTTCTATTAATATATTCCAGAGAAGAGCTCTATTTATTTTGTCAAAAGCTTTTTCATAGTCAATGAGTATGCAATATAATTTCCCCCCCTTGCCAAGTGTTTAAGCAACTTTTGAGTGTAAAATAAAGATACAATCTACCATGCTTTTACCCTTTTGAAAGCCAACTGACAATCTGTTATCTTATCATTATTTTGTGTCCAGATCGATAATCTTTTTTAATAATAATTGGGAATATATTTTGGCTAATACGAAAGTTATTTCTCTATAGTTTGCTTCAGTTCGATCACCACTTTTAAATATTGATACTATGTAACCTAGAAAACAATTGTCAGGTTATATACTGTTTGTAAATAGATAATTTAATAAATTTAAGAGGTGCTCTTTGATGACATAATAAGATGTTTTTATTAGCTCACCTAAGCTTTGCTCAAGGTGAGTTATTGTGGTCGCCTTTTGTCCGTCGTGCGTCGTCCGTCGTCCGTCAACTTCTTCTTCTCAGTAACCAGTGGGTCAATTGGGATGAAACTTCACATAAAGCATCCTCTCAATGACCACACCGGATTTCCTTCAAATTTTTGGGATCCATGCAAAATTCTGGTTTCCATGGCAACGAAACGAAAAAAACTTCAAAATTCTTCTTCTCCCAAACTGCTTGGCAGATTTTCAAATAATTTTGTAGAAATGTTCCTTGGATGACCCTCTATCAGATTCCTTCAAGCCGTGTTGATTGGTCGAAAAACATGGCCGCCAGGGGGGGCGGGGCTATTTTGCCTTATATGGCTATAGTGAAAACTTAAAAAATCTTCTCCTCCGAAAGTGTAAGGCCGATTTTCAAATAATTTTGTAGAAATGTACCTTGGGCGACCCTCTATCAGATTCCTTCAAGCCATGTTGATTGGTCGAAAAACATGGCCGCCAGGGGGGGCGGACTATTTTGCCTTATATGGCTATAGTGCAAACTTAAAAAATCTTCTCCACCAGAAGTGTCAGGCCGATTTTCAAATAATTTTGTAGAAATGTTCCTTGGCTGATCCTCTATCAGATTCCTTCAAGCCATGTTGATTGGTCAAAAAACATGGCCGCCAGGGGGCGGGGCTATTTTGCCTTTTATGGCTATAATGAAAACTTAAAAAATCTTCTCCTCCATAAGTGTCAGGCCGATTTTCAAATAATTTTGTAGAAATGTTCCTTGGGTGACCCTCTACCAGATTTCTTCAAGCAATGTTGATTGGTCGAAAAACATGGCCGCCAGGGGGCGGGGGTTATTTTGCCTTATATGGCCAAAGTGAAAACTTCAACATCTTCTCCTCAGTAACCAGTGGGTCAATTGGGATGAAACTTCACAGAAAGCATCCTCTCAATGACCTCACCAGAATTCCTTCAAATTTTTGGGATCCATGCAGAAATTCTGGTGTCCATGGTAACGAAACAAAAAAACTTCAAAATTCTTCATCTCCCAAACTGCTTGGCAGATTTTCAAATAATTTTGTAGAAATGTTCCTTGGGTGACCCTCTACCAGATTCCTTCAAGCCATGTTGATTGGTTGAAAAACACGGCCGCCAGGGGGGGCGGGGCTATTTTGCCTTATATGGCTATAGTGCAAACTTAAAAAATCTTCTCCTCCAAAAGTGTCAGCCCGATTTTCAAATAATTTTGTAGAAATGTTCCTTGGATGACCCACTTTCAGATTCCTTCAAGCCATGTTGATTGGTCAAAAAACATGGCCGCCAGTGGGCAGGGCTATTTTGCATTATATGGCTATAGTGAAAACTTAAAAAATCTTCTCCTCCAAAAGTATCTGGCCGATTTTCAAATAATTTTGTAGAAATGTTCCTAGGGTGACCAGGGGGCGGGGCTTATATAGCTAAAGTGAAAAAAAAAAAAAAAATCAGGTGAGCGATTCAAGGGCCATCATGGCCCTCTTGTTATTTCAGCCGAGATATTGTCAGGTCCACATGCCTTATTATTCTTTTATTGAAAGACGGCTTTCTGTAATTCTTGCTCACTTATAGGTTGATCTAATGCGTCATCATCAATAACATTTGTAGAAAATTGACTTTCATCTGTAGTCGAGTTTGTATTTGTTGATAATAAATCATTAAAAAAAATTGAAGTTTGTCAATAGGTGGGACTTATTCAATTTTTGAATGTTTTTAGCTCACCTGAGCTTTGCTCAAGGTGAGTTATTGTGATCGCCTTTTGTGCGTCGTCCGTCATGCATCGTCCGTCGTGCGTCAACTTCTTCTCCTCAGTAACCAGTGGGTCAATTGGGATGAAACTTCACAGAAAGCATCCTCTCAATGACCTCACCAGATTTCCTTCAACTTTTTGGGATCCATGCATAATTCTGGTTTCCATGGCAACGAAATGAAAAAAACTTTGTAGAAATGTTCCTTGGATGACCCTCTATGAGATTCCTTCAAGCCATGTTGATTGGTCAAAAAATATGGCCGCCAGGGGGGGGCGGGGCTATTTTGCCTTATATGGCTATAGTGAAAACTTAAAAAATCTTCTTCTCCGAAAGTGTCATGCCGATTTTCAAATAATTTTGTAGAAATGTTCCTTGGATGACCCTTTACCAGATTCCTTCAAGCCATGTTGATTGGTCAAAAAACATGGCCGCCAGGGGGGCGGGGCTATTTTGCCTTATATGGCTATAGTGAAAACTTAAAAAATCTTCTCCTCCGAAAGTGTCAGACCGATTTTCAAATAATTTTGTAGAAATGTTCCTTGGATGACCCTCTATCAGATTCCTTCAAGCCATGTTGACTGGTTGAAAAACATGGCCGCCAGGGGGGGGGGGGCGGGGCTATTTTGCCTTATATGGCTATAGTGAAAACTTAAAAATTCTTCTTCTCCGAAAGTGTCAGGCCAATTTTCAAATAATTTTGTAGAAATGTTCCTTAAGTGACCCACTTTCAGATTCCTTCAAGCCATGTTGATTGGTAAAAAAACATGGCCACCAGGGGGGGCAGGGCTATTTTGCCTTATATGGCTATAGTGAAAACTTAAAAAATATTCTCCTCCGAAAGTGTCGGGCTGATTTTCAAATAATTTTGTAGAAATGTTCCTAGTGTGACCCTCTATCAGATTTCTTCAAGCCATGTTGATTGGTCGAAAAACATGGCCGCCAGGTTGGGGCGGGGCTATTTTGCCTTATATGGCTATAGTGAAAACTTAAAAAATCTTCTTCTCCGAAAGTGTCAGGCCGATTTTCAAATAATTTTGAAGAAATGTTCCTTAAGTGACCCATTTTCAGATTCCTTTAAGCCATGTTGATTGGTCAAAAAACATGGCCGCCAGTGGACAGGGCTATTTTGCCGTATATGGCTATAGTGAAAACTTAAAAAATCTTCTCCTCCAAAAGTGTCAGGCTGATTTTCAAATAATTTTGTATAAATGTTCCTAGGGTGACCCTCTATCAGATTCCTTCAAGCCAAGTTGATTGGTTGGAAACTATGGCCGCCAGGGGGCGGGGCTTATATAGTTAAATTGGAAAAAAAAAATCAGGTGAGCGATCCAGGGCCATCATGGCCCTCTTGTTTCTTAAATTCTTTCCAAAATGAGCGAGGATTTGTTTTAGCACATGACTAATTGATTTACATAAGGATATAAGTTTCCGCCCATTTGTGTCAATCACATAATCCAATTTGTTCTGATTGGTAGGTTAAGGATGTTTTCAAAGTAAAGGGCGTTTTTAAATTCAATCTCGTGCTCATTATGAATTACGTCACTTAAGCTACCCTTCCTTGAATTAAAGTCTCCAATGATAAATGATTTTCCCTGATTTCTAAATTTTCCTATACTGTTTTTTAACTCTTCAAGGAAGCACAAGTCATTCGAATTCAATACCTTGGATCCAGGAGGTGGAATTACATACACACACAAATACATCTTCACTAAACGAGAATAATTTCTTATTTAATTTTAACCATAAGAAACCAATGTTGTTTGTCTCTACGACAGATATATAATTTTCAAGGTTATTTTTGTAATAAACCGATATACCACCACGTGTTCGTCCTTTCTTTGTCCGAGGTGAGTTATTACCATGTAGATGAAAACTTTTATAATTATTATGTCTCCCCCTGTATACAGGGGAGATATTGTTTTTGTCCTGGGCGTCTGTCTGTCCTTCTGTCTGTCCGTCTGTCCGAAATCGTGTCCGCTCCATATCTCCAAGACGGCTTGAAGGATTTTCATGAAACTTGGCTCACATGTTCACCTCATCAAGGCGACGTGCAGAACCCGCGTCTCGACAATATAGGGTCAAGGTCAAGGTCACGCTTGAAGGTCAAAGGTTTGAGGCTTTATTTCGTGTCCGCTCCATATCTCCCAGACGGCTTGAAGGATTTTCATGAAACTTGGGTCACATGTTCACCTCATCAAGGCGACGTGCAGAACCCGCGTCTCGACAATATAGGGTCAAGGTCACACTTGAAGGTCAAAGGTTTGAGGCTTTATTTCGTGTCCGCTCCATATCTCCGAGACGGCTTGAAGGATTTTCATGAAACTTGGGTCACATGTTCACCTCATCAAGGCGACATGCAGAACCTGCGTCTCGACAATATAGGGTCAAGGTCAAGGTCACGCTTGAATGTCAAAGGTTTGAGGCTTTATTTCGTGTCCGCTCCATATCTCCCAGACGGCTTGAAGGATTTTCATGAAACTTGGGTCACATGTTTACCTCATCAAGGCGACGTGCAGAACCCGCGTCTCGACAATATAGGGTCAATGTCAAGGTCAGGTTTGAGGCTCTATTTCGTGTCCGCTCCATATCTCCGAGACGGCTTGAAGGATTTTCATGAAACTTGGGTCACATGTTCACCTCATCAAGGCGACGTGCAGAACCTGCGTCTCGACAATATAGGGTCAAGGTCAAGGTCACGCTTGAATGTCAAAGGTTTGAGGCTTTATTTCGTGTCCGCTCCATATCTCCCAGACGGCTTGAAGGATTTTCATGAAACTTGGGTCACATGTTTACCTCATCAAGGCGACGTGCAGAACCCGCGTCTCGACAATATAGGGTCAATGTCAAGGTCACGCTTGAAGGTCAAAGGTTTGAGGCTTTATTTTGTGTCCGCTCCATATCTGTCCCAAATTTATAGGTTGGAATGTTTTGAGAGATTTTGACAGATATTTGAGGGGAGACATCTGTTTTTTGCAAAAACAATTCTAGTTAAGGGTTATTTCCCTCTTTAGCACAATGTTTTCAAAAGTGGTCTTTTGCATATGTGTCAAAATGCATCTGAAAGTGGGAAGGGTTTAACATTTTATATTGCTGTAAGTTTTCAAGCTATGACCCACTGGAAAATCTCTGGAATTTCCATACCCTGGTATATTCGGACATTTTCCAAGGATACTTTACATTAAGAAACCTTGGTCAAGTTCAATACACTGGACTACTTTTCATCATTTGGAGGGATTAATTCCATTGAAATCCTTGTTAACACTCTACAGGCTACATTTTGCATCCAATATTCATGAAAGTTTATCAGAACATTCATCTCCATCAAATCTTGGACAAGTTCGAAACTGGGCCATATGATGTCAAAAACAAGGTCACTAGGTCAAATTGAAGGGAAATCTTGTTATCACTCTGGAGGCCACATTTTCAACTTGAGCATGATGAAACTTTATCAGAATGTTTTTCTTGATGATATGTAAGTCAAGTTCGATCATGGGTCATGTTGGGTCAAAAAATAGGTCACTAGGTCAAATTGAAGGAAAATCTTGTTAACACTCTAAAGGTCACATTTTTTGCTTCAGAAGTTTCACATTTAATGAGAATGTTTATCTAAATGATATCTAAGCCAAGTTCGAATATGGGTCATGTAGGGTCAAAAACTAGGTCACTAGGCCAAATTGAAGGAAAAACTTGTTAACACCCTGGATGCCGCATTTTTTTGCTTCAGCAGCTTGAAATTTGGTCAGAATGTTTGTCTGAATTATATCTAGGTGAAGGTCGAATATGGGTCATATTGGGTCAGAAACAAGGTCAATAAAACAAAATATTGTTCAAACTCGGGAGGCCGCATTTTTACTTTGAGCAAGTTGAAAATTTGTCAGAATGTTGTCTTGATGATATCTAGTCCATGTTGGAATATGGGTCATATAAGGTAAAAAAATATAGATCACTAGGCCAAATGACGGAAAATCTTGTTAACACTGTGGAGGTTGCATTCAGAATAATTGTCTTGATGTGTTTTACATTGCAGTACATTGTATAATTAAGGTGAGCGATCCAGGGCCACCATGGCCCTCTTGTTTAACTTAATCTGCCCTTATCAGACTGCGAATGTTCACCAATCTCATCCAGATAAATTATCCCATGACTAATCACATGATGTTTGAAAGTACGTTTGCCTAAGTTTTGCCGAATAATTGTAATTTTTTAGTACACATGAAAAGAACAGTTTGAACGCTACAAAATAACTGATGACAAACAACTATTTAAGTAACACATTAAGTAACTAATGACACCTACCTAGTTCGGTAATACATTAAAGTTTTTAAACCTTGTTACCAGAATAGTCAAGATTAAGATTGATGATAATTGAATTAACCATTTGTTTCGAGGTGGATATATTTATCTCCTCCCGTGACTGTAGATTTAGAGGCAAATAGTATTTAGACTAATTGCCATGTCTGTGTCAAAAGCTTAAAACATTTGCAATAATATTTGACCTGCAGATATAAGATGTTCATATTTGGCATGTATATTCGTTGTTAAATTCATTTCTAGTGATACCAAGATGTTTGATCTTATGACCTTGACATCACAGTTTACTTACTTCGGATAACTTTTCCCCACATTCAGAAGCCCTCCGACGCCTCTGCAGCAGATGTATTCGAAAAACATTTTGGCTAAATAAGAAATTGCTCATCATGAGCAATTACTCCTTTTAACACAATGTTTTCAACACCATCCTACAAATTTACTTTCAATATTTTTGCCATGATATTTTTAAAGTTGTCTGCTGCAGATTTGTTGCATGTGGGAAAGGCTAGAACAAACCTTTGTCGGTGCCCAGGGTCATTAATGTTTCATAAACACATCTTGTTTAATAAGAAAAAAGGTGAATTGGAATTATTTGAAACAGTGGCGGGTGTCTGCCTGATCATTGCCTGCGTTCTTACTCGGTCAACAGCAGAATTAGGATTACTGGAAAGTTCAATATGAATTTAAAAACGTGGTGGGGAAAGTAATTGTTCAGTATGTTGAATGGGTGTTTTAAAACGAAAAGAAAAAAAACATTACTTTATTTATAAACTTATAAACCAAAGCTCTAGTTTGCACCAGGGTCTTTCAAATAGTTCTTTAGTAAGACCCTGTTTGCACACAACAGAACTTAACTTGTCATTGGATTCATCATGAAAGTTGGAACCATGTTTTGCATCCAATTCTTTTTGAACTTGTGCAGTATGGTTGTATCTTTGAGATGGCATTACCTAGTACTGTTCAGGCCCTATTTTACCTACTTTTTCATTAAAAAGGGGGAAAAGGTTCAATTGTCAAATTTGGGAATAGTTCAATATATTAAGTACGGACATGGATTTAAATCACGTTTGTAGAATGTGAGGATTTCTTCACCGCAAATAAAGATTAGCCATCGATTTAAATCTTTAGTAAAACCGTCTTCCTTCAAAAATTAATCTCCTGTTTTGAAGAGTAACTATCACGTGACACTCGTGAGTGAACTATCGTATAGTAGTAACACATTTCAAATGGATCTGTATTTGCCTTGTTGAAAAATTAGTTTTGGTATTGAAAAGAAAATCTCTTTGATCCGTGAGCAAATATTAACAATAATCTGACAGATTGAGTCGAGATCTTCTTTACCTTTAATAGGTTAAATCTTTTCTATGTCCCGTGTTGATTTGGTATAATGATTCATTCAAGTTTTGCTATTTTGACAAGCTGATTTTATATTAACCCTCTACCTGATACGGAATGCATTTTACACCTTTACAGCACACGACTTAATCGCTTTCCTACATGGTTGTATCCCCGGCCGGGTTACATCAAATACTTTTAAAAGGGAAGAACTGGCTGCCCTGATCCTTGGCGCTCAGAGCTGCGGGGTTAGCATTAGGACTGCCTGACTGGCGTCAGGATAAATGGACCAGTAGTACCAGTAACTTACCCAGGAAACGCCCCCGTGATATAACTGAATTTTTTTTGAAAGCGGCGTAAGACAAATCAAATCAATCAACCAACCCTTTTCCTACATACAGCAAATTTGAAGCATACGACTTCGTAAACATAAAGGCAACCATATGGAATTAATCTAACAAAGAGAGAAGAGATATTGAAAAGGTTTTTAAAAAAATAGTGGAAAATGGAGAAATTGCTGGATGGTTTCAAACGTCGTTTCTTGCAAGAAAGACTTGGATATTAATTTAATGGTGTGTGACTGATTATTTATCTTATTCCTAAAAATGTTTTCAACCCTGTATCAAAATTGTAATCCCAATTTTCAAGATTTTATTATTTCAATATCTTTTATAATTTTTCGAAGCAGAAGCCCCTTTAATAATATATAAATGTACAATTCATCTTGTCTATTTTTCTCAGAATATGCATACATTAATAGAAGCTTATAAATACCAAGCTTATGTAAACAAACAGTGTGTACCATTCTTTGTCGTTAAAATAAATTGCTTTTCCTTATAACCGATAGTATAAATTTGATTTCAGAGGGTAATATGTCTTGGTATGTCATTATTATCAAATATCTGATTTTTCTGTTTCAGCTACCGAACTGTTTAACGTCATAATATCTACAGAATGTTCAAATCATTGAGCCGTTCCACGAGAAAACCAACATTATGGTATCTGCGTAATGTATCGACCCTCAATCCGGGCCGACACATTCCGTCTCAGGAATAGAGGGATAGAGTAATGATTCCTGAAATAGAAAATCCACAGGAGGCGAAAAGTGTCTGTCCGGGTTAGCCTGCACGGCATGCTTAGGCTAATCCGGGTCGATAATTGACGCAGAGTCCGCAATGTTGGTTTTCTCGCGGGACGGCTCATTTATATTCCAAGAGTGTTTGTATGAACACATGGTTGGTTACACAAAGGTAAATAATGGAAAACGTGACAGACCGATGACAGGCAACGGAGAAGCGATCCCTCTATGACAACATGTCAAAGCAGTCGACACTGTTTTGGATTTTTCAAAATTGTAGGCGATTGAGTAGTAAGATCATCATTCTCGAGATTTGTTCGAGTCGATTCAATAATTAATCTCTCATTTTTAGAGATTTACATATTAATGCCAAGATGTTATTTTAACCCTTTCCCTCTTGAAAACATATTGACAAAAGAAGAAATTGCACAAAACGTGCAATTTCTCCTTTTGCCACATTGTTTTCCACTTTTAGTCATAGGTTATCCATTCAATTATAGAGATTATCCATTTTTTGACAAAATATGTTCAAAGTCGTCTGCTGCATATTTGCCTCATGTGAGAAAGGGTTAATCGTGCATTTCATTTCGTAGGCTTCAACTAAAATGTCGAATAGATCAATCAACGTCATTATTTTAGATCAATCAATTTTTGATAACATATGTCATTTGAAAGTCCTTGAATTTTATTTTGAAGCTCGAGTGGCAAGGCTCCTTGCAGATCCGAGACATTCACAGCGTTCAGTAAATAAAAAATAACAGTACCAAACTGTAGCCAATCCACCAATCAAATAACAGCAAACTAAGCGTCTGTACGAATTGTAACACAGCGTTAGCTACCAAACAGCATTACTGAACACAAGACTTGTTTCTTATTGAGGCTCGAGGGCGGATTTTCGCATGACTAGTCCTCACTATATAACACTTTGGCATGTATGATATCAGATATGGTTGCAATTAAAGATAACTAATTCGGTGTTTGTTTTTCCCAGCATGTCATTGTAAATCAATCAAATCTTTGTATTTATCTCTTTATCTCCTGAGCATTTTCCACATTCTTCATTCAAGTATTTCATACGCACTGCCATCTCCCATGCCTTCTATTTAATTTTCCCATGCGTTAGGGGATTATTTATAGCTTATGTAAGGGGCAAGAACTGTCAATTATACATATAAACATATATCCATACGGTATCAACTTTGTAGTTGTCAGGTAACATTACACTTATGCTGTGCCATTGCTCTGAAACCTGTGATAAAGATAGATATTGCCAGACACGACAAGAAAGAAGTGGATCTTTAATAGTTGCCGCCTCTGTAGCAGACGATTTTTGAAAACATTTTGGCCAAAGGAGAAGTTGCACATAATGAGCAATTTATCCTCTTGTCACAATGTTTTTTAACTCTTTTTCAATTATCGTTCTTTCATTTAAATAGATTTTTCATATTTTAGTTTTGATGTTTTCGAAATCGTCAGCTGCATATCTGTGAATGTGGGAAAGGGTAATTGGGTCAGTGCTCTGGTGAGCCTATGCGCTGAGTTAAGCTCTCCCAGGACATTAGCTGTCCGAACATTAGTCCACACATAGTTGACAAAGTTAAAATAAACAAATTATCTGTTGTTGAGATGGATGCACGGGATCAGGTAATACATACGGATGATTTTGGTACAACGAGGCTTGCGTGCGATAAAACCGAAGATATACGATGAAATGTACCTGGTTTAATATCAAGTCTAGGTGTGGGAGGTGAGGTCTTAATACCGTATCAAGGAAACCTTACTTCCGTCAATTATTTACGTATTTTCGTCTTACAGTTCTGGGGGCAATTTTATAAAATGTTAGTAATTTTCGTCCGAAAAATGCTTTATCAAAATAGCTCTCGCTGTCTCTTTCTTTTCCCCCACCTTCCTGTCAAAGAACTATCGTAATTGATACAAAATAACATTTTGGGCACATAAAGCGACTTCGAGCAATTTAATAATTCAACATACAACAGTAGTCCAAAACTATGCTCATATTTTAGAAAGAGATTTGTTACATTTAGGCCTGAAGTCGACACTGCACGATTTTACGGAAAAGCAATGCCTTTCTGGAGACACCAATCAGGGGGAGGAGCAGTGTCATTTGGAAATGCCAATCAGGGAGGGAATCAGTGCCTCTAGGAGACACCAATCAGAAGGGGCAGTGCCTTTTGGAAGAAACAAATCAGGTGGGAAGCAATGTCTTTTTGGAGACACGAATCAGGGGGAAGCAATGCCATTTGGAGACACAAATCAGAGCCGTCTGTGTCGGTTTTCATTTTGGTCTGACAGGTTTTGTCAATATCTGAGATCATTTTGAAAACTGATACTGATGCCCTCATGTCGCCTTTGACCTTTGGACTCAGAAAGCTGGTAAGACAATAACGGAGACGCAATGTGATTAATATAAATGCGAAGTTCAAACATTAATGTTGGCATTGGTTTAGTAGGTGTTGTGTAAAAGAATGCACCTCGGCATCGAAGGCTACATTATAAACACATTGAACCATTTGCCTTAAAGTGTATACTTCCGATGAATATGCGGAATACGAGTCGTTTGTCTTAAGATACTCTATCTTCTGTGTTTCTCAAACAAATGACAATACGTTCTATTACTATTAATTGCTAAACGAGATATCAATATTTATTGGATATATTTTACACTTTGGGAAACATCTCCCTGTATAAAGCTACCATATTCTCTTAAGTTCTGCCCAAACGGGTGGATGTACATATTTAATTGTAAACACTAAACTGGAATGTTATGAACCATATTTGGACAATCACGACAAACTCGGTTTTCGTTTCGATCTATCAGATTGATTAGATTTTCTGAGATCATTGCGAAAACTGATTTAGTCCGTTTAACAGCTTTGGTTCCTTTACAACTAATATTCACGTCGAAAAACTTGTTACAGTTATTGTTAATTCTACAAGATTATCAATATGAACGAATACAGAATGTAAATTAAATTACTGTTACGTTGATAGTTCAAAGTTCAATAAAAGAAAAATAACTTGGATCAAAACCTTTTACCCGTTCGAGAAAGCATATTCGGTACCGGTTTTGTTTGCGACACGAGCTTTCGAATAATGCAATATTGTTGTAACATTAACCAATGACCTACTTAATACACTTTGTCATGGTGCTTCAAAACATGTTATTATTGTTGAGGACATAATTGACCATGAAGAAGGCATGGCTTGAATCTTGATTGGTCGTCAGGAGATCTTGGATCTTTAAAATTAATTGACAATATTCAAGCGCTCGTACAACCACGGCTAGAACACCAACACAGGAGCATTCAGGAACATTGTCTTGTGCAGTTGACCGATTGATGTATGCGCTTGTATGAGGTCACATTCAGGTCTGTTTTCATAGAATAAGTGTTCACTGGCCTGTTAATCACGTTACTACAAGAGTTAAATTTACATGAAATATACTGACATGTATTCAGATTGCCCTTACACACTGATTGTTCGAACATGAGCTCGCAGAATTCACCTATCAAACTATTGATTTTAATAAGCACAAGTCGGAGGGTTCCGATGTGTTAAGAAAATCTAAATACTTCCTTGATTTACGGAAACATTTCTAAACAACTAAGTTTATGCTATAAGCGGACGAGGAAATAAAGTCAATAATCTGAGTTCACTTTGGTTTGTTGGGCATATTTGTTTAAATTGGTCTATTTACGTTATTATCAACAATATATCAGCCAAGGTGTTTCAGATGTACACAACCAGCAAAGACCGCATCTTTTCATCTCGAACCAACAAGATGCGCGTACATACACTACATACACATTAAACATACACTTGTCACAAGACCAGTGATGCATGTTCATTTATTCAGACACCAATATAGCAAGCATTCCAATTTGAAGTCTTGGTATTACCCGACTGGAGAATAAAGTCCGGTCACATGGCGGAAACGAATAACTACATAACTATGATCGTAATGCTGACAAAGCATATTTTTAGTCCCCTACCGGCGTGCCGAAGGGGACTCTTAGGTTTGCACTCCGTCCGTCAGTCCGTCAGTCCATCTGTCAGTCAGTCAGTCAGTCCGGCAAATCAGTTTTCCGCACTTTTTTTCTACATGCTTTGAGGTATTGAGCTGAAATTTTGTATATGCCTTTGTAATCATGTGTCACAGATCAAGTTCGCGTTCCCTGGGATTTCGTCAATTTTTAGCTCCACTGGCTGAAAGCCAGTCGAGCTTATGTCATGGCGAATTGTCCGTCGTGCGTGCGTGCGTTAACTTTTTCCTTTAAACAACTTCTTCTCCCTAACCACTTGGCCAATTTGGTTGAAACTTCATGGGAAGCATCCTCTCAATGTCCTCTACTAAATTCCTTCAAATTTTTTTGATCCATTCAAAATCCTGGTTTCCATGGCAACCGAAAGAAAAAAATAGTGAGAACTTAAAAAATCTTCTTCTCCGAAAGTGTCAGGCCGATTTTCAAATAATTTTGTAGAAATGTTCCTTGGGTGACCCTTTATTAGATTCCTTCAAGAAATTTTGATTGGGCGAAAAACATGGCCGCCAGGGGGCGGGGCTTTTTTGCCTTATATAGCTATAGTGAAAACTTAAATAATCTTCTTCTCAAAAAGTGTTCAGCAGATTTTCAAATAATTATGTAGAAATGTTCCGTGGGTGACCCTCTATCAGATTCCTTCAAGCCATGTTGATTGGTAAAAAAACATGGCCGTCACAGGGCGGGGCTATTTTGCCTATATGGCTAAAGAGCAAACTTAAAAAATCTTCTCCTCCAAAAGTGTCAGGCCGATTTTCAAATAATTTTGTAGAAATGTTCCTTGTGTGAACCTTAATTAGATTCCTTCAAGAAATGTTGATTGGGCGAAAAACATGGCCGCCAGGGGGCGGGGCTTTTTTGCGTTATATAGCTATAGTGAAAACTTAAAACATCTTCTTCTCCGAAAGTGTTCAGCCGATTTTCAAATAATTTTGTAGAAATGTTCATTGGGTGACCCTCTATCAGATTCAAGCCATGTTGATTGGTCGAAAAACATGGCCGCCAGAGGGCGAGGCTATTTTGACTTATATGACCATAGTGAAAACTTAAAAAATCTTCTCCTCCGAAAGTGTCAGGCATATTTTCAAATAATTTTGCAGAAACATTCCTTTGGTGACACTCTACAAGATTCCTTTAAGCCATGGTGGTTGGTAAAAAAAATAGCCACCACGGGGCAGGGCTGTTTGGAGATTTTATTTTTGCCTTATGGCCGTGGAGCGATACTGGCCCTCTTGGGCCTCTTGTTTAATGAGTTATGCCCCTTTTTGGACTTAGTGCAAACCAGTAGGGGACTATGGTATTGCTTGCAATCCAGTTACTTGTTTATATATATATATTTCGTGACCTTATAACGAATTTATGTCTTTATGTCCTTATGTGTTGTCAAAGATGGTGCGATAATTTGCATCTGGAATGCATTATCATGTAATTTATCGAAAGTTCGGTGTTAAATGCCAAGTAAATGCTACTTGGTTCATCTGCTAAAGACATGAATTGTTAAAGGTGAGCTATTATCAAACGCACACCGTTTATCGTGCCACACGAGTTATCTAACACTGTCCCTTTAGCCCTTATATCCAATAACCTACCATCGAAAATTGTATTAGTTCATTACTCACTATGGAATATTACTCTATACATAATGATTTATATCAATGACGTCGTCGGGTAGTACTATATGTCGTGCTTATTTCTATCTTTTTTATATTGTTATCGCGATGTAATATTGCGTGCTTTATATAGCGCTGTAAATTATTATGTCTCCCCCATTACATGGGGGTGACATATTGTTTTTGCCCGTTCCGTCCGTCCTTCCGTCTGTCACACTTGTTTCCGCTCAATAACTGAAGAACGTTTGGGCGTAGGAACTTCATACTTGGTATGCAGGTTGGCCATGCCTAGTAGAAGACCCCTATTGATTTTGAGATCAGTACGTGTAAGGTCAAGGTCACAGTGACCATGAGCTTGAAAGGTCACAGTGACAATGAGCTGATAAATAGTTTTTGCTTGGGCCCAGGAACTTCATACTTGATGTGCAGGTTGGTCACCACCACCAAATGACCCCTATTTATTGTAAGGTCACTAGGTCAAAGGTCAAGGTCACAGCCGTCACACTTGTTTCCGCTCAATAACTGAAGAACGCTTGGGCATAGGATCTTCATACTTGGTATGCAGGTTGGTCATGACCAGTAGATGACTCCTATTGATTTTGATGTCAGAAGGTCAAAGGTCAAGGTCATGGTGACCTTGTGAGGTAAAAAATGGTTTCCGCTCAATAACTGAAGAACGCTTGGGCCGAGGAACTCCATACTTGGTATGCAGGTTGGCCATGCCCAGTAGAAGACCCTATTAATTTTGAAGTCAAAGTCAAGGTCACAGTGACCTTGAGCTGAAAGGTCACAGTGACAATGAGCTGAAACATTGTTTTTGCTTAATAACTGTAGAATGCTTTGGCCATGGAAGTTAATACTTGGTGTGCAGGTTGGTCACCACCAGTAGATGACCCCTATTGATTTTGAGGTCACTAGCTTGAAGGTCAAGGTCATGGTAACCTTCAGCTGAAAAATGGTTTCCTCTCAATAACTAAAGAATGCTTATGTTGAGGAACTTTATACCTGGTGTGCAGGTTAGTCCTAACCAGTAAATGACCTTTATTGAATTTGTTTGATTTTGAGGTCACAAGGTCAAATGTCGAAGGTCATGGTAACCTTCAGCTGAAAAATGTGTTTTACTCAATAACTCAAGAACGCTTCTTATACCCAGGAACTGCATACTTGGTGTGCAGCTTGGTCCTAACCTGTAGATGACCCCTATTGATTTTGATGTCAGTAGGTCAAAGGTCAAGGTCGCAGTGACCTTTGGCTGAAAAATGGTTTCCGCTCAATAACTGAAGATTGCTTGGGCCCAGGAACTTCATACTTGGTGTGCAGGTTGGTCACCAGCAGCAAATGACCCCTATTGATTTTGAGGTCACTATGTTAAAGACCAAGGTCATGGTAACCCTCAGCTGATAAATGGTTTCCGCTCAATAACTGAGGATTGTCACTGTTGCTTCATCTCCAGTCCAAAACTAAAAAATTCATCTCCATCATTTCTTTTCCTCCCCTACGACCACACAAATGGGGAGACAAGCGCTTTTTCAAAAAAGCAATCTCTAGTTTATATCCAGGTTAATTTGATGTTTCTCGTTAATCCAGGTTTCTGTTAATAAAACTATATCAAGACAAGAAATGTAGAACTTTGTGAAATTGTTCATCTGTTATTTTACGTATGAGTCCATTAACATTCCAGGAGCAGATTTTGAGATCCTCGCAGTTGTCCTATTGTTTAATTTCTCTGTAGACTCCACTGTTGTCGGTACAAACCATGAGCCGGGCTCCTGACCACTTAACTTTGTTTCCTGCCGTTTGCTACTTTTCCATGATTGGGTATAACTCTCACCGTTTTAGCAATGTATTTTCGGTTTGTTGGATACCGACTCCTATGTTATTGCTCTTCAACTGTTGGTATTTGCTTTGTGCAGTGGTGAATACCTAAGCTCACGATCTTTGAATTCATGGAATTTTGCAACTATAGGTCTGGAATCCTTTACTCCTATTTTACCGATCCTATGCACTCTTTCAAATTTGATGTCGGAATCAATATTTAATTGTGTGTGAATTAAATCAGAGATAAGTTGCTCACAGTTTTCCCCAGTTTTTCTGGCAAGCCATGGAAAAGAAGGTTATCTCGTAGACTACGATATTCGAGATGATCCACCTTCTAATCTAAGGATTTGTTGATGAATTAATAAATTTGCACGAGTTTTTTGGTTTCGTCTACCCTAGATTCTATATTTTTTAATTTCAGATCCAATTGTTCAACTTTTTGATTGACTTTGTTGATAAGTTTCTCAATATTACCTATTTTAGACACTGAATGTTTTATAGTTTTTAAATCGTTCATAATTTCAATAGCCCACGCTGGAGGAGATGTTGGTTGAGGGGTATATAGTGGTGAAGGCATATATACAGTGTTCCATACATTGCGGGTGTGGGTGGGGGATAACTAGCCATGGCAGCCTGGTCAAATTGGAAATATCCCGGCGTAGTAGGTATTGAACTATTGTTGTTGGTTTTGTTTTCATTTGATGACATTAAGTTAGTATAATACTCACTGGTATCTGGTTGTTGGCTTTGTTGTTTCTGTTGCTTTGGTTTACATGTTACAGAACCGGTTTGACAGGTTTGAGTAACGTCAATGGGTGAATTCGCCTTTCGTTTCTTTTCCTTACTTTTGACGACATATATCAGCAGTATGTTAAGAAGGTAACATACTGCTCACAAGTTTTTAAGTCCAAATGTTCCATTTAACATTCATATAACTCAAGTTCAGTAAAATTTAAATAAAAATGAACCACGGTACTGTTTACCGTCCGTAAATATTAATTTGTACACTCATTCTATATCTACACAATGTTCATCGTCTATAAAGGTTCCGTCCTTGGATGCCGACTTTTTGATATAATTGATATGAATTAATTAAATTGCGATTCTTACCATAAAATAATTTTCTTTTGTATTCCATTACAATGACATGTATACAAGTCACAAATTCACAATATATTTAAACAATTCGGTATTTTTGGACCTATACCATCAGGAACGGCTATTTATTGGGCGTTTCTCAAATACGTTTGATTTTCCGTTAGATGTATCAGTCCTTAATTTGATTGTTTGAATAAGAAAGTATATGCAATTTGTACTTATTAAGGCCAATCATTAACTATGTGGTTGGCATAACTCAGGTGAGCGACCAAGGGCCACTATGGCCATTTGGTTTTAAACTATTTCAAGCCAATGAAAGTTGACTGCAATGAACGCGTATGAGTAATGAGGTACTTTGATTCTAGTCACGCAAACGTTTATTTTACAAATCAAGCGTTTTACTAATGTTATTGTCACGTGACTATGGCTGCAAGTTCGCTAAAGGAAAGTCTGCAAGCTCTGCACAAATCATTGGCGGGTGCTGCATCACAAAAAGAGAGTGCTATTGGAATAGTAACAGATCTGAATCAAATATGTGTCCAAGAGCTAACAGACAAGGATATAGGTTGGAGACACAGCCTGATTTTTAATATAAAGAAGTCTATATCATGACAAATCTTGTCTGCAATTCAAATGATAATTTTAGATGTTTAGGCTGCATTTGACGGATAAAAGCCGCCTTCAACTAGTTGAAGATTCTGCTTTACATGGTGTAGGAGAACATTTTAACATTCAAAAATCCGTAATTATCTTGATCTGCCCAGAGGACTTGTTTTGGTGTTTCCTGTATAATGAATGAATGAATGTATATTGTTTTATGGCGCATCGACAGCTAAGGTCATTTAGCGCGCAATTAAATTAAATTATTCATGATCCCTGGGTAAACAAACCAGTACTAGGCTAGAAAATGTGCCTTGCCCAAGGGCACTCCACCATGACCGTAGTGCCACGACTGGGGATCGAACCCGGGACACCCGGTTTTGAAATCCCCAACGCTAACCACTCGACCACAGCGGAATTCTTGTTTCCTGTATAAAGAAAGCATAACAGTCTCACTAATGACAGTTTATTCCAGTAAAGAGAACTGTATGTTGGTGCGTTACACAGGTGAGCAGGTTGTTGGCACAGATCACTGGTTATCTCTTTGGGTAATATGTAACCCAGCTGAAAGAGTTGGACCGACCAGGGCTCGAACTCGGGACCTCTTGTCCCGGAGGTGAACAATCTACCACGTCACTATAAAAGCTAGCTCTATAGCAAGGCAGTATAAATATCCCCTGCAGAATTGTCGTATGAGGGAAAGGGTTAAAATACCCGTTAATTGTGATTTTGAAATTTAAACCATTTTGTCCCTCACATTAATCTAAAGGATGAAACATGATCAAAATGTGTATTGCAAATATTGCAATGGAAGAATATTGATCATTTCAGAAAATATCTTTGTTATTGTCATATGCTCAATAGTTTTTTAGCTTTTAAATACTTATACATCCCTGACTCAGATGCTGATAACAATAGTTTATGGTTTCAGAATCATCAAAAGTCGTCTGTAACTAGGTGTGGGTCAAAATTATTTTACAACACAGCAAGAAGTTCGACGCTTCCATGGCGTTGCCTGAACTGCCATAGTATAGCAACAGTAATGGTTGGTTGCTAAACAAATCACTTTATGCTAAGCAAAGGGTTAAATACTCTTGGAAAAGGTAGCTGTGAATTCCTGTAAATTTTTATAAAGAGAAAGAAACAAATATCCAGGGTTTTCCATGACGCATTTTCAAGTCAAATGACCCCCCAAAATAACATCTGTGCTTCCCTATGGATGCAATGTTGTCAAATTGCAGTCCATTCTATTTTTAGATCACCTGAGCCAAAGGCTCAAGGTGAGCTATTCTGATCACTTTTGTCCGTCGTCCGTCCGGCGTTAACTTTTAGCTTTAAACATCATCTCCTCCCAAACTCCAAGGACAATTTCCGTGAAACATCACAGGACTGTTCCTTTGGTTGGCCTTTTTCAAAATTGTTCAAAGATTTAAATTCCATTGAGAAATATTCTCCTCCGAATCTGCCTGTCAGATTCAAATATAATTTGGTAGAAATGTTCCTTGGGTAAATATAATACGAATCTTACTGTAATGATCCTCTATTTAATTTGTTTAAGCCGTTTTGATTGGTTACACAATCAAAGCAACCAGGCGTCATCACAAAAGGGGTAAATTGAACTTTTAGCTACAAATGACAACCAACTCCTACCATTCCAATAGACCAATTTCCACAAAACATCACAGGAATGTTCCTTTGGTGGTCCTCTTTCAAAATTGTTCAAAGATTAAAATTCCAATGAGAACTTTGGTTGCTGCGGCATCAGAAAGGGGACAAAATGTCCAAACTTTAAAAATCTTCTCCTCCGAATCTGCCTGTCAGATTCAAATATAATTTGGTAGGAATGTTCCTTGGGTGACCCTCTATAAAAATTGTTCAAGCCATACTGATTGGTCGAAAAACATGGCAGTCAGGTGGCACCAGAAAAGGGGCAAAATTTGAAAATTCCATTTTTATGAAAGTGTTTGTCTGATTTTAAGAAAATATAATACGAATCTTAATGTGATGATCCTCTATTTAATTTGTTTAAGCCGTTTTGATTGGTTACACAATCATATCAACCAGGCGTCATCACAAAAAGGGTAAATTGAACTTTTAGCTACAAATGACAACCAACTCTTACCATTTCAATAGACCAATTTCCACAAAACATCACAAGAATGTTCCTTTGGTGGTCCTCTTTCAAAATTGTTCAAAGATTTAAATTCCATTAATAAGTTTGGTTGCTGCGGCATCAGAAAGTGAGAAAAATATCCAAATTTTAAAATCCTTTTCCTCCATAATCTACTTGTGCGATTGCAAGATAATTTGGTAGAAATGTTCCTTAAGTGACCTTCTAAATAAACTGTTGAAGCCATATTGATTTCGTTGAAAAATAGGGCAGCAAGGCGGCATCAGGAAAGGTGCAAAATGACAAAAACTTTATAATTCCATTCTTATTAAAGTTCTTGTTAGATTTCAAGATATAAATGGCCTTTACTGATAAGCTGTTTCTTGAGAAGTGTCCACTCCTTTGCAGTTTCATTAAATTTTGCACTCCCTGATAAAATTTTCCCAGATATTTGCAGTTAAATATTTGCTACTAATTTACTATGAATTAGGTGATCGATTTAGGGCCATCTTGGCCCTCTTGTTCTATAATCTCGGTTTTTCAATAATCTATATTTAACTTAGTCCTTATCCTGCACCAAAACATGCGAAAAAAAAATCCGACACTTCCAGGGTCGCAATGTTTGTCACACCAAAATACACATATGGAACAACATGTGACCATTTATCTATCGTATAAAGTAAACACAAACGGTCTTACTCACGTTTTTATGTGTTTTAATCTCGTTTTAATCCACATCTTGGAGGCCTGACGTTTAATAACTCACAATAAGGTCAATTTGAACTGAGGATAACCAAATACGGTATTCTGGGTATTGTTGTTAAAGTGCACCAAAATGGATTTTTAACGAAATAGTTATATATCTTATCCAAACAAGTTTGGGCAATATTTCGTTTATTTCTTTTAAACCGATTTCGTCTAGTTTATTTAACTGGAAACAAATTTGTTACAGATTACAAATTTATCGCCGTTTTGAATTTAATTTTGATAGATTAAAGTGGTAAAGAGGTAAGCTGCATACATTTTAGGCTCAAATTAATATAATAATAATTATAAATGGTTTTTAGCTCTACTGGCCCAGAAGGGCTTATGTCGTGGCGATTTGTCCGTCGTGCGTGCGTGCATGCGTCCGTAAACAATTTCTTGTTAACACGATACAGTCTTCACTTTTGATTGTATCTCAACCAAACTTATACAGTAGTTAAATATACATGAGAGCTCGGTTCCTCTCGAAAACCAGCCAGATCCGCCCATGCATGACTGGATTATGGCCCTTGAAATGGTCAAAATTGCTATAAAAGAGCTTGTTAACACGATACAGTCTTCACTTTTGATTGTATCTCAACCAAACTCATATAGTAGTTAGATATCCATGAGAGCTCAGTTCCTTTCAAAAACCAGCCAGATCCGCCCATGTAAGACTGGATTATGGCCCTTGAAATTGTTCAAATTGCTATAATTGAGCATGTGAACACAATAGAGGCTCTATTTACTATCTGATCTTCACCAAACTTAGATAGTAGTTAAATATTGATGAGAGCTTGGTTCCTTTTGAAAACCAGCCAGATCCGCCAAGACTGGATTATGGCCCATGAAATTGTAAAAATTGCTATAAAACAGCTTGTGAACACAAAAGAGCCTCCATTTACTATCCGATCTTCACCATACATACATGCTCTTGATTGAAAATGACCAAAGAACCATACCAGTAGAGCATAGGCCCTCATGGGCCTCTTGTTTTATCGTTGCCATAGCTGTCAAGGATATAAACGGCGTAATAACGTGAATCGAGTCTGTCTGAAACATGCTATGGATTTAGACTTTGGTTGACCAATAAATGAGAAACCGAAAGTCTAAATTATTTGGACTATATTTATTTCTGAATGACTGGTTTACATTTTTTTTCACAAATATAATTTAATAATATTAAAGGTATAATAAAAACAAAGAACAACAAACTTGTTTTTTAGCTCACCTATGCACGAAGTGCAAGGTGAGCTATTGTGATCACATTTTGTCCGTCGTCCGTGCGTCGTCCGTCGTCCGTCGTCAACATTTGAGCTTGTTAACACTCTACGGGCTACATTTTGCATCCAATCTTCATGAAAGTTTATCAGAACGTTCATCTCCATAAAATCTTGGACAAGTTCGAAACTGGGCGATATGAGGTCAAAAACTAGGTCACTAGGTCGAATTGAAGGAAAATCTTGTTAACACTCTGGAGGCCACATTTTCAACTTGAGCATATTGAAACTTTATCAGAATGTTTGTCTTGATGATATGTAGGTCAAGTTCGAACATGGGTCACGTTGGGTCAAAAAGTAGGTCACTAGGTCAAATTGAAGGAAAATCTTGTTAACACTCCAGAGGCCGCAATTTTTGCTTCAGCAGTTTGAAATTTTGTCAAAATGTTTGTCTTAAAAATATCTAGGTCAAGTTTGAATATGGGTTATGCCGGGTCAAAAACTAGGTCACTAGGTCAAATTGAAAGAAAATCTTGTTAACACTTTTGATGCCGCATTTTTTGCTGCAGCAGCTTGAAATTTTGTCAGAATGTTTGTCTTAAAGATATCTAGTTCAAGTTCAAATATGGGTCATATTGGATCAGAAACTAGGTCACTAGGCCAAATTGAGGGAAAATCTTGTTAACTCTGTTAAAGCTGCATTTTTTGCTTCAGCAATTTGAAATTTGGTCAGAATGTTTGTATAAATGATATCTAAGCCAAGTTCGGATATGGGTCATGCCGGGTTAAAAACTAGTTCACTAGACCAAATTGAAGGGTAATCATGTTAACACTCTGGATACTGCATTTTTAATTTCAGCATGATAAAACTTTATCAGAATGTCTTGTGAACACTTTGGATGCCGCATTGTTTGCTTCAGCAGCTTGAAATTTGGTCAGAATGTTTGTCTGAATTATATCTAGGTCAAGTTCAAATATGGGTCATATTGGATCAGAAACTAGGTCAATAAAGGAAAATATTGTTCAAACTCCGGAGGCCGCATTTTTACTTTGAGCAAGTTGAAACTTTGTCAGAATGTTGTCTAGATGATATCTAGTCCATGTTGGAATATGGGTCATATCAGGTAAAAAATATAGATCACTAGGCCAAATGAAGGAAAGTATTGTTAACACTGTGGAGGTTGCATTCAGAATAATTGTCTTGATGTGTTTTGCATTGCAGTACATTGTATAATTAAGGTGAGCGATCCAGGGCCATCATGGCCCTCTTGTTTAATGTTTTTTATATCAATCACTTAATTTTGATAATAAAGTTCTAATTTGGACCCCCAACATTTATAAGATGACCCTCAACTTTGATGATATGGGGGTCACAAAGACCCTCAAGTTTCAAAGCTTAGGGAAAACCCTGAATATCATGTGTCTGAACAGAGCTCTAGATAAGAAGATTATTTCACATCCCCAAATCCTTATTTGGCCCTCAAACCCTATGTCAATGAGACGATTCTTTTGAGCACACACAACATAAAGTTTAGTAGAGAGATATGGATGGGAAAAGACCAGTCACTCCTCTGTGTCTGTTTGTCACTTTGATCTATGTCTACTAGTAACTATGTAAATCAATGAGCTCCCCAGTAGGGAATGGTAAACCTTTTCCCAAGTACAACAGTTTTGCAGCAGACGATTTTGAAAAAAAAATAAGCAGTAATATGGTTTATTCCTACAAAGGAAAATATTATTATAGACTAGATTCGGAAACATTGTGGCAAAATTAGAAACATTTTTATGCCCCGGCATACAAAGTATGAGGGGCATATAGTTTTCCGGTCTGTTAGTCCGTCCGTTCGTTCGTTCGTTTGTCCGTCCGTCCGTTCGTCCGTCCCGCTCAGGTTAAAGTTTTTGGTCAAGTTAGATTTTAGTGAACCTGATGTCCTATCATTATGAAACTTCACACAAATGACAATCAACATATCATTGTTTAAAAAATTGTATCAATTTGAGGTTGGACCAACTGTTCATCCGTCTGTTTGTCTGTCTGTTCGTCCATTCCATTATCAGGTTAAAGTTTTTGGTCAAGTTAGATTTTAGTGAACCTGATGTCCTATCATTATGAAACTTCACACAAATGACAATCAACATATCATTGTTTAAAAAATTGTATCAATTTGAGGTTGGACCAACTGTTCATCCGTCTGTTCGTCTGTCTGTTCGTGCATTCCATTCTCAGGTTAAAGTTTTTGGTCAAGTTAGATTTTAGTGAACCTGATGTCCTATCATTATGAAACTTCACACAAATGACAATCAACATATCATTGTTTAAAAAATTGTATCAATTTGAGGTTGGACCAACTGTTCGTCCGTCCGTTCGTCTGTCTGTTCGTCCATTCCATTCTCAGGTTAAAGTTATTGGTCAAGTTAGATTTTAGTGAACCTGATGTCCTATCATTATGAAACTTCACATAATTTTTTGTTTTAAAATATAGTTAACAACCGGGGCATCCGTGTTCCATGGACACATTTTCTTGTTTTTTTGAGTATTTTCTTCTGCAACAGTCTTTACCTGCAGATGACTGAAAATGAGTCAGCATGTGAGAAAGGGCTATTGAGGTGTGGAAGTCTTGAAGTTGCATTCTCTTGTCACAAACTAGAATAGCCGTATTAATTAGATATCCAATTGTTTAAGAATGATGTTAATGACTTTTGATTTTGCTTAACCCTTTCCCAGTTGCAGATGCATTTTGATGCAACTGCAGGAGATGAGTTTTGCCAAAATACTTTAACCCTTTCCCACATACAACATATCTGAAGTAGACACCTTTGAAAACATCTAGGCCAAAATGTGAAAAATCACTATATTAAAATGAATGCAGTCTTTTCTTTTTCCCTCATAAAGACACTTTCTGACGCCTCTGCAGCAGACATTTTTTTGGCCACAATGTCATAGGTTATCCATTCAATTATAGAGATATTCCATTTGTTGACAAAATATGTTCAAAGTCGTCTGCTGCAGAATTGGTGTATGTGGGAAAGGGTTAAAGGTTCGCTTGATACATTCTATTGGTATGGTTTTTATATCGTATTATAGTTTTACCTGTGGCGTGCGGGCGGCGTCCAGTATGTTGTCAGCTCAATAACTTTAGAAGCCTTTGTCCAATCATCACCAAATTTGGTCAGAATGTGTATTGGGATAATATCTCGGACAAGTTCGATAACTAGCCATATCACGATAGTCAATCAAGAGTTATTGCCCTTTAATTATAGAAATTACCCAAAATTGGTCTTGTCAGCTCAATTACTTTAGAAGCCTTTGTCCAATCATCACCAAATTTAGTCAGAATGTGTATTGGCATAATATCTTGAACATGTTTGATGACTAGCCATATCGCTTTAGTCAATCAAGAGTTATTGCCCTTTAATTTTAGAAATTACCTAAAATTAGTCTTGTCAGCTCAATAACTTTAAAAGCCCTTGTCCGATCATCACCAAAATTTGGTCAGAATGTGTATTGGCTTAATATCTTGGACAAGTTTGATAACTAGCCATATCGCTTCAGTCAATCAAGAGTTATGGCCCTTTAATTATATAAATTACCTAAAATTGGTCTTGTCAGCTCAATAACTTAAGAAGTCTTTATCCAATCATCACCAAATTTGGTCAGAATGTGTACTGGCATAATATCTCGGACAACTTTGATAACTAGCTATATCCCTTTAGTCAATCGAGAGTAATCGCCCTTTAATTATAGAAATTACCTAAAATTGATCTTGTCAGCTAAATTACTTTAGGAGCCTTTGTCCAATCATCACCAAATTTGGTCAGAATGTGTATTGGCTTAATATCTCGGACAAGTTTGATAACTAGCTCCAGTCAATAGAGAGTTATTGCCCTTTAATTATATAAATTACCTAAAATTGGTCTTGTCAGCTAAATAACTTGTGAAGCCTTTAGCCGATCATCACCAAATTTAGACAATATGTTGATGGGCAGAATATCTTGGTCAGGTTTGATAACTTACAACGTTATCTTAGTCACTACAAAATTATGTCCCTCGAAATGGCCAAAATTGTTCTAACAGTGTCCGCTCTCTAAGTTTTGCTGATGCACAACCAATTATCACTATACTTGGTCTCAAAAAAACAGGACAGGCGTATTTTGTGACATTTGGCGCTCTTGTCTTGCCTCTGTTCCATGTACAAACAGGTGACCTAGCACTTTTATTCATGACACGTTTATTCCAGGAATCTTTACCATTGTTTTGCCGAGCCTCAATAACCCTGTCGACAATAACTATCAATCAAAAGGTTGTGAGTTTGAACCCCAGCTTGGCCATTCATTCTTTCTGATGATTGACTGTAATACATAGGCTGTAAGGAAAAGTAGCCATATGTTTAGAATAAGGTAGGAAACACAATTGTTAAGTGAACTGGCAGCCATGATATAACTGAAATATTTTTAAAACGACTTAACCCTTTCCCAGTTACAAGAAATCTGCAGCAGACGACTTATTTAAATGAGTTGAAAACATTGTGACAAAAGGAGCAATTTCTACTTTTGCTGAAATATTTTCAAACATCGTCTGCTTCAGTTATCAGAAAGCGTCTGTTAACACCAATCATTCAATCTACCATTTTGTCTATTACAGGATATTTGTGTGTCACTGTTTAGAAGAGACAGATATGCCAGAGTTAATAATGCTGCCATGCCCGTTCTTACCAGGGTAGGTATAGTTGCCTAGATAAAGGGTTACATCAGATCTGCAGCATATGCTTTTGAAACCAGAGTAACAAAAACCTGAATAATCTCCATAAAAGAAGGCTTAATTGTTAATTCATCATGAGCAATTTCACCTTTGGCCACAATGTTTTCAAAAGTCGGCTGCTTCAGAGGCGTCAGAAAGCTTCTTTTTGACAGAAAGGGTTAATTGTTTTTTATCCACAATATCTCTAAAAGCACTTTGCCACATATTTTCACACATGTACAGCAGAGGATGCTTGAAAAAATTGTGCAAAAGATGAATTTGATCATAATGAGCAACTTGTACCTTTGCAAGTATTTTTTGAACTCTTTTCAATAATAAGACATTCGTTTTTCAAAAGGTTTTTTATGCCCCCGGAATCACCGATTCGGTGGGCATCTAGTTTTTGGCCTGTCTGTCTGTCGAAAAAAACTTTAACCTTGACCACTACTTTTGAACCATAACAGGTATGGCTACCATATTTCACATGTGTATTCCGTGTGACCTTTCTGTCAGTACCAACATTTTTGACCTTGCGACCTTGACCTTTGCACAAACACATCTTGTTCTTAAACCTTTCCCACATACTTCAGATACGCAGCAGACAAAATATCTCGCCAAAAGTTAAAACATCTCTTTAAATGAAAGGATAATGATTGAATACAGTTGAAAACATTGAGTCTAAAGGAAAAATTGCCTGTTTTGAGTAATTTCTTCTTTAGTCGCAATGATTTCAAAAGTCGTCTGCTGTGGAGGCATCAGAAAGCATCTATATGTGGGAAAGGGTTACATTTTGATTATTTGAATTTTCAACAATATTTCAGTTATTATTTCATGATCTCTTGGTGACTGCTGCGAGCTAGGATTAAACCTTTGATGCTTTGTCACAAATTCCCCACGCTAAACACTTGATGAAAAATACCGCCTTAGTGGTAGAGCATTCGCCCCGGATGTAGGAGGTCGCATTTGATACCTTACCGGGTCATACCAAAGACATAACATATCGTAGTAAGGGCTGCCCTTCTAGGCAATCAGGGTTGTGGGGCTAGCATTACGACTGACTTGCTGGTGTCAGTATAAATGGACTAGCATTACTAGTAACTTAATTAGGAAATGAATTATCTGAAAAATTGTTAAAAGAGGCGTAAAATACCATAAACACAAAACAAACTTGATGAAACAAATTTGTGGGCGCTCTAACATGAGCACTCCTTACCCAATCTTTAACAATATTGATCACACATTCTCTGTATGTGGTAAAAAATATCCATCTAAATAAATCTGGTTTTTGTTATGAATTCTAGCTCCTTACTCATCATGTGCAATTTCTTCGTTTAACAATTTCTCAGTTATATCACGGCGGCCAGTTAACCTACTCATGCATTTGCTGGTTTTCTCACACCAGTACTCCACACAACAAACTTCCAAAGCAACTGGCTGCTTTCCACATAGACTTAGCCCATTGGTGGAAGATGAATGATGCATGTCGCATTGACTTTTGTCAATCATCGGAAAGAAAGTTGGCCGAGCCGGGGTTCGAATTCACAACCCCTGGATTGACAGCCCGTGTCTCTACCGACTGAGCTACCGGGGCTCGGCATTTAAAGTGGAACAAAAGTGGCTATTGGCTACTAATTTAAAATACATCAGTTGATACTGCTTTCTCAGTATCAACCAATAACATACACCAAATCTGCAGCAGACCAATTTGAAAATGTCTGGGTAAATATATGAAATCTCTCTATAAATGCACAGGTTCCCGGCGTGGAGTTTTATCCCTTAAGATAGTGGGACCGTAATGGGATATATTTCAAATCAGTTAAAGGTTTTTATACGCCCATTTTGAAAAAACGGATCGTATTATAGTTTTACCTGTGGCGGGCGGGCAGCGTCCAGTATGTTGTCAGCTCAATAACTTTAGAAGCCTTTGTCCAATCAGCACCAAATTTAGTCAGAATGTGTATTGGGATAATATCTTGGATAAGTTCGATAACTAGCTATATCGCTTTAGTCAATCAAGAGTTATCGCCCTTTAATTATAGAAATTACCCAAAATTGGTCTTGTCAGCTCAATAACTTTAGAAGCCTTGGTCAAATGATCACCACATTTGATCAGAATGTGTATTGGGTTAATATCTCGGACAAGTCCGATAACTAGCCATATCGCTTTAGGCAATCAAGAGTTATTGCCCTTTTATTATAGAAATTACCCAAAATTGGTCTTGTCAGCTCAATTACTTAGGAAGCCTTTGTCCAATCATCACTAAATTTAGTCAGAATGTGTATTTGGATAATATCTCGGACAAGTTTGATAACTAGCCATATCGCTTAAGTCAATCAAGAGTTATCACCCTTTAATTATAGAAATTACCCAAAATTGGTCTTGTCAGCTTAATAACTTTAGAAGCCTTTGCCCAATCATCACTAAATTTAGTCAGAATGTGTATTGGCATAATATCTCGGACAAGTTTGATAACTAGCCATATCGCTTTAGTCAATCGAGAGTTATCCCTCTTTAATTATAGAAATTACCTAAAATTGGTCTTGTCAGCTCAATAACTTTCGAAGCCTTTGTCCAATCATTACAAAATTAGGTCAGAATGTGTATTTGCATAATATCTCGGACAAGTTCGATAACTAGCCATATTGCTTCAGTCGATATAGAGTAATTGCCCTTTAATTATAGAAATTACCTAAAATTGGTCTTGTCAGCTAAATAACTTGTAAAGCCTTTGTCCGATCATCACCAAATTGAGACAATATGTTTATGGGCAGAATATCTTGGTCACGTTTCATTACTTACAACGTAATCTTAGTCACTACACAATTATGTCCCTCGAAATGGCCAAAACTGTACTAACAGTGTCCGCTCTCTAAATTTGCCTGATGTACAACCAATTATAACTATACTTGGTCTCAAAAAAACAGAACTGGCGTATTTTGTGACATTTGGCGCTCTTGTTATTTATATCATCTATATAATACCACTGGCTTATATCCAAATTTTTAGAAACTTTTACTGTCTAAAAAAATAAATATCGGCATTTTCTTTTTGACAGATTTGAAAAATAACGTTCTAAAACAAAAGTATAAAAATATTAGAAAGTTTTACCGTTCGGATTTTTCTCAATAATTGTTTTAGTATGACAAGGTCAAAATTTCACAATTGGCGGTTCTTCAGGAAAGTATGTTTATCTAACAGGTAATGTCAATTTTTCTAAATTTTTATACAAAATCTATAATGACAAGTACCAGGTATCAGTAAATTAAAGGTGATTACATATTATAACAGAGGCAAATGCATCAAGGATAAGTGGGAGATAGTTAATGTTTTTGGAAATTCAATGAATGTAAAATGCTGCTGAAATTCAAACTGAAAAACTATTGATGAATATTAATAAAATTGAATGGTTATGAGCTCTTTCTACTTAAAAGGGCACAGTGTCTCTATTTTGGCATCACTTAAAGGGGTATTGGACTGAAACATGTGGAGCTACATTTCTTGCATTTTTGTAAAAAGTGACAACTAGTTGACAGATAGTGAAGGCTTTGATAAGGCTGTGAATGTACAGGTTTGCCCACATCTTCACAGTTGGTAAATGCAATATCACCTTTTTTTTTTACACGATCAGAAGGAAGGAACGTGCAGGTTAATTTTAACCTACATAAGGGTCAAATATCTGAAAACCCATCTTCCTATCTTTGAGCTTTTATGAGCATAAATACTTTAAAATGCTTTACCCTTTCACACATACAACATATCTGCAGCAGATGACTTCGGACAAATCTAGAAATAATTATGGAAAATCTCTGAAAATGAAGGTATAAGTACTAAAAAGAGTTGAAAACTTTGTGGCAAAAGGAGAAATTGTTTGTTTTGAGCAATTTCACCTTTTTGTCAAAATGTTTTCAAAAGTCATCTGCTGCAGATCGAGGCTTCAGTTAGCGTCTGTATGTGGAAAAGGCTTTAGGCATGTAAAATGCATTGAATTTCAGAAAGCAGAAACTAATCCAATTAATGCCAAGTCTGTATTGAAGCGGCTGCAAAGCTTCTCAAGACATCCAAATGCATTTAAGAGACTTGGAGCTGCTCTGGCTTTCAATAACATCTATACAGTCTTCAGGTTAGTTGATATATTTTGGTTTATAACCTTTTTCCCCGATACAAAGAAATCTGCAGCATACAACTTTTAAAATATCTAGGCAAATCTTTTGGTGTTAATTGAGACCATTGTTGTCAAAGGAGAAATTACTCATAATATGGATGTGTCCTTTTGCCACAATGTTTTCTTATCTTTTAAAAAGTTATATTTTCATTTATGGAATTTTTCCATATTTTTCCATATTTTTAGCTCACGTGCTCAAGGTGAATTATTGTGATCGCCTTTTGTCTGGCATCCGTCATGCGTTGTGAGTCACCTGTCATCTGTCAACTTCTTCTCCTCAGTAACCAGTGGGTCAATTGGGATGAAACTTCACAGAAATCATCCTTTCAATGACCTCACCAGAATTCCTTCAATTTTTTTGGGATCCATGCAGAATTCTGGTTTCCATGGCAATGAAATGAAAAAACTAATATGGCTATAGTGAAAATTTAAAAAATCTTCTCCTCCGAAAGTGTCTTGACCGATTTTCAAATAATTTTGTAGAAATTTTCCTTGGGTGACCCTCTATTGGATCCCTTCAAGCCATGTTGATTGGTCGGAAAAACATGGGCGCCAAAGGGCGGGGCTATTTTGCCTTATATGGCTAAAGTGAAAACTTAAAAAATCTTCTCCTGAAAGTGTCAGGTTGATTTTCAAATAATTTTGTAGAAATGTTCCTAAGGTGACGCACTATCAGATTTCTTAAAGCCATGTTGATTGGTTGAAAAACATGGCCGCCATAGGGCGGGGCTATTTGCCTAATATGGCTTAAGTGAAAACTTCTTCTCCGAAAGTGTCAGGCCGATTTTCAAATAATTTTGTAGAAATGTTTCTTGGATGACCCTTTATCAGATCCCTTCAAGCCATGTTGATTGGTCGGAAAAACATGGCCGCCAAGTGGGTGGGGCTATTTTGCCTTATATGGCTATAGAGAAAACTTAAAAAATCTTCTCCTCCAAAAGTGTTTGGCCGATTTTCAAATAATTTTGTAGAAATCTTCCTAGGGTGACCGACCCTCTATCAGATTCCTTCAAGCCATGTTGATTGGTCAAAAAATATGGCCGCCAGGGGAGGGGCTTATATGGCTAAAGTGAAAAAGAATTAAATCAGGTGAACGATCCAGGGTCATTATGGCCCTCTTGTTTTTTAACTGCTGCATATTTATTTTATGAAGAAAAAAAAAGGGGAGTGGGGGGGAAGTTTATAAATGATGAACCTAGGTAAGACAAAAACAGTAACCAATTGGACTTGACAGATAATTCTTGACAGAATATAAAATAAAGTACATGTAACTTAAAGAATTTGTGCCAAAATATCCAATCTGCGCAAGTTGCATCAATGTGCAAGTTAGTAATTTTATTTCGCTCCAATCATGTTTTACAATTCTTGTCATTTTAGATTTTTCTCAAATATGGATTGATCATAAGTTTGAAAAGATGATTCAAGAGTTATTCCTGCTCAAGATTTTGCACACAACATTGTGGCAAAAGAAGAGGTTACTTGTTATGAGCTATTTCTTCCTCTGCCATAGTGTTATAAAAGGTTGTCTGCTGCAGATTTGATTAATGTGGGAAAAGGTTACATGACTTGGAGCATCTCCTACATATGGACACATTCTTAGTTTTAGTCTGTGAATGCTCTCTGCTTTCATTACTTAAAACGCATTGATTCTCTATCTTCTATACCCAATCTAGGTAAAGAAGAACCCTTGGTGAACATGTTCACATTTGAGCTGCTGGTACATTTTGTGGACAGCTTTTAGCCATTGCTCATGGTGATGAGAAATCTCTAGGTAGACTCTTCTTGTTTATTTTTTTCCCCCATCATGAAAAGTATTTAATCAGACAGTTTGAAAGCCAGTGGACTGTTGTATATTTCACAAAGTATAATACAGTTAGATGGAAGAGAAAAGGGAATAACTTGATCATTTCTAATTTTCCTGTCATGTTCTGTGTGAATGATCCAAACTAAATATGCCATGATCCCATGACTTTTGAAGACATTGTGGCCTAAGGAGAAATTGATCTGGCCACAATGTTTCTTTTTAACTTTTCAGTAATTATACCTTCAATTATAGAGATTTTCCATGTTTTTGAGATGCTTTCAAAGTTGTCTGCTGCCATTTTGATGCATGTGGGAAAGGGTTCACCCCTAAATTCTCACAAATGATTAGCTAAAGAGTTAAGCAGTATAGTTGATTGCATTGTACCTCAACATTAAGTTACTTGGTTACCAACAGAAGTCGACAACCTTTACATGTCAGACACATAATATTAATGGTTTCTTAATAATTATTGCCAATGTAATGGAAAAAAACAAACCACTTTAAAAATCTGCTTTACCAAAAGTATCGGCCCAATTTGAAAATAATTTGGCTCGAATGGTCCTATCAAGATTGTCCAAATGATTTCGATTCATGGCAAAACATGGCTGCCAGTGTACTGAAATAAATCTTCTTTTCCAAACTATAGGCCTGATTGGAATATAATTTGCTACAAATATAAATTTAACTTATAAAATCTTTAATTTATAAAAGTGTATAACACTAAATAGGCTTTCTTTAAACAATTATATTATATTTGGTCAATTGTAAATTTGTCTGTATGCATTGTGAACAAATTGGAGGCAAGTTATGGCAACAACTTGCAATAAACCATTAGCAGACGAATTTGAAAACATAAGTAAAAAACACCGAAAGCCTCTATTAATGGAGGTATAATTACTTTAAAAAGTTGAAAGCCGAGTGGCAAAAGGGAAAATTGCTCATCATGAGCAATATCTCCTTTTGCCACAAGTTTTCAAAAGGCGTCTGCTGCAGAATCGTCAGAAAGCATCTGCAAGTGGGAAAGGGTTAAGGTGATTGAACAAGATGCCTCATAATTGGGCCGAGTTGTCTGGATACGTTATAGTTTGACAATTTTACATATCGAAATATCGATAATTCTTTGGACAATTATCATTACATTATCAGTGGTATTGGTTGTTTTATTTGATATAACTTACATAATTAACCCTTTTTCACATCCAGTGGCATTTCTGCAAGAGAAATTGCTCTTTATGAAGACAACTTTTACTTTCATTTATCTACATCTACCCTCATACTGTTTGGAAAGGTTTATCTAATGTCTTTTAAACATTGCCCGCATAAAGGAAAAGTTTATTTATTGAAAAGAATTCAAACATTGTGGGAAAGGAGTTGTCCTCTTTAATCAATTTATCCTTTTTTACCTACAATGTTTTCAAAAGTAGCTGCAACATGTAAATTGTTTATCTTTGACAGCTCTCATATTATATTAAAAGGTACACAGGAACAGTGCTGTAAGGTGTTAGAACATCTGGAGAAAATCATAAGACATGAAGCCAAATTGCTACAGGCTCCTTCTGAACTGAGAAAGGAACCAAGGTATTTTTGTGACACCTGTCTTTGTAGGTGACACATTAACCCTTTCCCATATACAACAAATCTGCAGCAGACAACTTTGAAAACATATCCAAGAAATATTGGAAACTCCCTTTAAATGAAAGTAAAATAATTGAATAGAGTTGAAAACATGGTGACTAAAAAAGAAATTGCTCGTTTTGAGCAATTTCTTCTTTTGTTGCATTGTTTTTAAAAAACTGTCTGCTGCAGAGGCGTCAGAAAGTGTCTATATGAGGGAAAGGGTTAAGGTTCACTTCTCTGTTATCTTCCGTCTGTCTGTCACACTTGTGTGTACTGCACTTTTGGTAAGAAACACAAATTTTCCTTCAAACACTAGTGTTGCTACTTAAAATAATATCTATTCAAGGTTTTGATCATGGCATCTTTATCACCTGGGTTATTTAAGCAGTAAAAATAATTTGTAGAAATGTTCCTTTAGTGACCTCCTTAAAAATTCCTAGACTATGTGAAAAAAAGCAGCTAGTTGCTTGGCAAGTATGTTGTGCGTAGAACTAGTGTGAGAAAGCTAGGAAACACATGAGCAGGTGAACTGGCCGCCATGATATGACTGAGAAATTGTTGAAAATGGTGTTAAGCCCAAATCAATCAATCAATTAATCTTTTGTAACACAAAGGGATCTCTTCTGTGTTGTCTGTCCATCCTTTAGGCTTTCACTTACTGATCCAGCATGCCCACTGAGTTCTGAGATTTTGGGTACATGTACCCACTGCCTTTGGAAATTTGGGGTACACAGTATCAATAAGGGGTACAGATATAATAAACAAGGAAATGTTGATTTTGTTCTTTTTTATCATCTCCCTCTCCACATTCAAGGAAAAGACAAAAACTTAACAGATTGACTAATTAAACAGAAAGTACAAATTAAGATTATCATTGAAAGTAGACAAAAGTATGAGCTATATCTCCCTCTCCCACAGTGTATTTAAAATGTGTCTGTTGTAGACGAAAAGAAGAAATATCTGCAAAGGACAAACAGAACAAATATCTGCATCTGTTCTCTTTCTCTTCAATTCAGGCTCTGTTGATGTACTGGCAACCTGCTTGTCTGGTGATATTTTATTTTCTGCAAAGTAAAGCATGCCAATATGAATCGGCAAATACCACTGTGTAAACATGTAAAAACAACTTGCGTCACTATCAAATGTATTTAACTTCAATTTGAAAAATAAAAGATACAATGGTTACTTCGCCATATTAAGGATTCGAAAAAAGTCTAGTTTTACTCTAGTTTCACTTCATCATATTTCGATTTTTAATCATAACGGGACTTATTAATGATTAGCTCTTTAAAATAGGACATTTTCTTTTATTTCAATATCTTCGCTTACTGTTTATCGGTTGGAAGAAGCTTTTTATTGTCTTTTTGCCTTGTCCATTTCGCCCGTGCAGAAGATGCGTAATCGCCCTTCCCAAATCGCAACTTCTCGATAATGAGCTGTGCCCTGCTTGGCTGTTTACATCATATTTGACTTACTGATCATGTGACCAGTTTGTACATTGCTTATTGGCTTTTCGAAGTTGAACGATGACAACCGATTGTTCAATCGGATATTTCCGTATATTATATAAAGAACAGTTGAGATGTGACAAAACGATCCGATGCATTTCCGATAAAGACTTCCAAAAATTGAAAGGCAACAACAACAAAAAAAGTAGAATAGAGTGTCTTATTTCTTCATATTAATTTTACGTGCATTTTCCCTTCAACGTCAGAACTTTTACGTGCATGCTGATTATTTTACGTGATTCACGCAACATTCATCTACGGGTTAGCGACACATGTGCTCTAGATGAAGGGCGTATTTCTTGTTCTTGAATTCTTATTGAACCATAAAACCTATTGTTGTGGGTGCTCAAAGGATTCATCTCACTGAAACAACTCTTTTGAATACCCACACCATAGGGTTTGGTCTATCAATAAGAGAGATATTGATAGGAACATACCAATTTAATCACCCTTATCTAGACCTTAAAAAACTCTTATTGAATTAAAACTAAAGGCTCTTTTAGCTTGTTTCGGAGGATTTATTATAACACTTTGAGACAAGGATAACCATCACAAGAACTCAAATCACTAAAAGTTATGAAATCTTATATCAGACTATTTTCTTAAACCTTTCCCACATGCAACAAATATGCAGCAGACGACTTTGAATAGATATTGACAAAATCATGAAAATTCTCCATGAATGGATGTTAAATAATTAAATAGAGTTGAAACATTGTGGCCAAAGGAGAAATTGCTTGTTTTGAGCAATTTCTGCTTTTGTCACAGTGTTGTGAAAAGTTGTCTACAGCAGAAGCGTCAAAAAGGGTATATATGTGGTGAAGGGTTAAATTGTTCCTCATGTAGAAATGCCATTTGATAACCTGAATCAAACAGTTACTGCAAACTTTTTTGAACACTTCTTTGGTAATAGCTAGAATATTTTTACATATGAGTTCTTTTGAACAATCTAAATTTGTAAAAATTGTTGGGAATGGTGAAACTGAAGTTCTTATGAACACTTTTGTTTTGTTTGACTTCAGCAAAAGTTACAGGAGCAGAAAGCAAGGAGAGAAAACCAAGTAACAATGTATAGAAAGTACAGAAGTGGGGACTTATCGGATATACAAATTAAATATTCCTATATTATAGCTCCACTACAGGCCTTGGCACATGTGTTAACATGTATTATTAACCTTTTCACACTAACAACAAATCTGCGGCAGATGACTTCATAAATATTTAGAAATTTTCTATGAATGAAATTGTATTTATTGAATTGAGCTGAAGTTCATTTTGAGAAATGTTTGTGTTTGGCACAATGTTTTCAAAATACGTCGCAATTTCTGTAAGTGGGAAAGGAAAGGCTTAAAAGTAATAGTTTTTTTGGTTAACCATAGTTTTTTTATCCCCCGCTTTTTCGAAGAAAAAAAGGGGGTTATTAATTTCGGTTTGTCCGTCTGTCTGTCTGTCTGTCACACTTCGTTTCCGTGCAATAACTGCCACAAATGTGAACTGTTTTTAGTTCACCTGAGCTTTGCTCAAGGTGAGTTTTGTGATCGCCTTTTGTCCGGCGTCCGGCGTCCGTCGTGCATCAACTTCTTCTCCTCAGTAACCAGTGGGTCAATTGGGATGAAACTTCACCGAAAGCATCCTCTCAATGACCTGACCAGATTTCCTTCAAACTTTTGGGATCCATGCAGAATTCTGGTTTCCATGGCAACGAAATGAAAAAACTTCGAAATTCTTCTTCTTCCAAACTGGTTGGCAGATTTTCAAATAATTTTGTAGAAATGTTCCTTGGATGACCCTCTATCAGATTCCTTCAAGCCATGTTGATTGGTCAAAAAACATGGCCGCCAGGAGGGTGGGGGGGGGGCTATTTTGCCTTATATGGCTAAATGAAAACTTAAAAAATCTTCTTCTCCGAAAGTGTCCGGTTGATTTTCAAATAATTTTGTAGAAATGTTCCTTAAGTGACCCATTTTCAGATTCCTTCAAGCCATGTTGATTGGTCAAAAAACATGGCCGCCAGTGGACAAGGCTATTTTGCCTTATATGGCTATAGTGAAAACTTAAAAAATCTTCTCCTCCAAAAGTGTCAGGCTGATTTTCAAATAATTTTGTAGAAATGTTCCTAGGGTGACCCTCTATCAGATTCCTTCAAGCCAAGTTGATTGGTCGGAAACTATGGCCGCCAGGGGGCGGGGCTTATATAGTTAAATTGAAAAAAAAAAATCAGGTGAGCGATCCAGGGCCATCATGGCCCTCTTGTTTTTTAGCTCACCTGAGCTTTGCTCAAGGTGAGTTATTGTGATCGCCTTTTGTCCGGCGTCCGGCGTGCGTCGTGCGTCAACTTCTTCTCCTCAGTAACCAGTGGGTCAATTGGGATGAAACTTCACAGAAAGCATCCTCTCAATGACCTCACCAGATTTCCTTCAAATTTTTGGGATCCATGCAGAATTCTGGTTTCCATGGCAACGAAATGAAAAAAACTTCAAAATTCTTCTTCTCCCAAACTGGTTGGCAGATTTTCAAATAATTTTGTAGAAATGTTCCTTGGATGACCCTCTATGAGATTCCTTCAAACCATGTTGATTGGTCGAAAAACATGGCCGCCAGGGGGGGGGGGGGGGGGGGGCGGGGCTATTTTGCCTTATATGGCTATAGTGAAAACTTAAAAAATCTTCTCCTCCGAAAGTGTCAGGCCTATTTTCAAATAATTTTGTGGAAATGTTCCTTGGGTGACCCTCTATCAGATTCCTTCAAGCCATGTTGATTGGTCGAAAAACATGGCCGCCAGGGGGGCGGGGCTATTTTGCCTTATATGGCTATAGTGAAAACTTAAAAAATCTTCTCCTCCGAAAGTGTCTGGCCGATTTTCAAATAATTTTGTAGAAATGTTCCTTAAGTGACCCACTATCAGATTCCTTCAAGCCATGTTGATTGGTCGAAAAATATGGCCGCCAGTGGGCGGGGCTATTTTGCCTTATATGGCTATAGTGAAAACTTAAAAAATCTTCTTCTCCCAAACTGGTTGGCAGATTTTCAAATAATTTTGTAGAAATGCTCCTTGGATGACCCTCTATTAGATTCCTTCAAGCCATGTTGATTGGTCAAAAAACATGGCTGTCAGGGGGGCGGGGCTATTTTGCCTTATATGGCTATAGTGAAAACTTGAAAAATCTTCTCCTCCGAAAGTGTCAGACCGATTTTCAAATAATTTTGTAGAAATGTTCCTTGGATGACCCTCTTTCAGATTCCTTCAATCCAAGTTGATTGGTCGAAAAACATGGCCGCCAGGGGGTGCGGGGCTATTTTGCCTTATATGGCTATAGTGAAAACTTAAAAAATCTTCTTCTCCGAAAGTGTCCGGCCGATTTTCAAATAATTTTGTAGAAATGTTCTTTGGATGACCCACTTTCAGATTCCTTCAAGCCATGTTGATTGGTCAAAAAACATGGCCGCCAGTGGGCAGGGCTATTTTGCATTATATGGCTATAGTGAAAACTTAAAAAATCTTCTCCTCCAAAATTGTCTGGCCGATTTTCAAAAAAAATTGTAGAAATGTTCCTAGGGTGGCCCTCTATCAGATTCCTTCAAGCCAAGTTGATTGGTCGGAAACTATGGCTGCCAGGGGGCGGGCTTATATGGCTAAAGTGAACAAAAATAAAATCAGGTGAGCGATTCCAGGGCCATCATGGCCCTCTTGTTTTTAACTTGGTAACAAGGTTAAATGCCTTAAGGGCTAGGCCAAGTTCGATCGTCACTTTCGGCAGACTTTATTTGGTGGAGTTATGTCCCCTTATTTAACTAAATATGTCGTTTCTTGCTGTTTCTGTGCAATAACTGCCACAAATGTGAACCGTTTTTTTTCAAGCTTGATAAAAAGGTTAAATGCCTTAAGGGCTAGGCCAAGTTTGATCGCCACTTTTGGTGTTATGTCCCCTTATTTAACAAAAAATGTCTTTTCTTGCTGTTTCCGTGCAATAACTGCCACAAATGTGAACCTTTTTTGGCCGGATTGCTCTAGCAATTCCGGTCTATAGATTGGCGATGTCCGTCTGTCCGGATGTCTGTCTATCAACATTTTGGTTAAAGTTTCAGGTTGAGGCAAAATCTCAGCACTGGAAAGGAACTTTGCCTGAACAAAAAATGTTGTTTCCGTGCAATAACTGCCACAAATGTGAACCGTTTTTTTTTCAAACTTGGTAACAAGGTTAAATGCCTTCTAGGCCAAGTTCGATCGTCACTTTTGGTGTACTTTATTTGGTGGAGTTATGGCCCCTTAATTAACAAAAAAAGTTGTTTGTTGCTGTTTCTGTGCAATAACTGCAACAAATGTGAAACGTTTTTTTTTCAAACTTGGTAACAACCTAGGCCAAGTTCGTTTAATTTACCGTGTCATACATGTTCAATAAAAAGTCTACTGACATGTTTAAACCTAACCTCAACATTTTCCTACAATATTTCCTGCAAGCGGGGGATATAAATTTCATGAATTTGCTTGTTTACTCTGTGTCTGGTTCAAGTTTGAGAGCCAGTTTTGGGTAAGCTAGAGTGCCGAGTCCCGGTAGCTCAGTTGGTTGCCATGCAGGCTGTCATTCCAGGGGTTGTGGGTTTGAACCCCAGCTTGGCTAACATATTTTCCGATGTTTGACAAAAGTCAATTTGACAAGAGTCATTTGTCTTCCACCAACAGGCTAACAGTCTATGAGGAAAAGCAGCCAGTTGCTTAGGAAGAATGTTGTGTGGAATACTGGTGTGAGAAAGCCAGGAAACACATGGCTAGATGAAGTTCTCTGTTGAGGTAAGATACAAACTTATCATTTTGACTCAACAATGTAATTTAGTTATGATTTTCCTTTACCAAACTTCTTATCCCTTTCCCACATACAAGCAATCTGCAACAGACAACTTTGAAATCATCCAGACAAACATATGGAAAATCTCATATATATAAAAGGATCATTATTAAATAAAAGTTTAATATTTGAATAGAGTTGAAAATATTGAAGCAAAAGAAGATATTGCTCATTATTTCAAAAGTTGTTTGCTGCAGACGTTTCAAAATGCTTCTGCAAGTAGAAAAGGTTGTTTGAAGATATCATAATAGATATGGTAATTTGGAGAAAATTTGATTTAACCCTTTTCCACATATATACACTTTCAGACGCCTCTACAGCAGACGACTTTCGAAAATATTATGAAAAATGGAGAAATTGGTCATAACAAGCAATTTGCCACATTATTTTAACTTTCGAAAATATTATGAAAAATGGAGAAATTGGTCATAACAAGCAATTTGCCACATTATTTTAACTTTTTTCAGTAATAGTACCTTCATTTATAGAGATTTTCTATGTTTTTGACTGCATATTTTCATAGTTGAATACCATTTATATAGCGCATTTCATGCTATGTAAGAATAACTATTTAATTTTCAGAGGGACAGCACAGTTGCCGAGTTATTATTCAGTGCCATATTCCAAGCCATTTTCTCCAAGATGGAGGAAGTAAAGACAGACTGAGAAGCAAGTGAAGCATTGACCCAGATCAACTCCAGCCTAGACAGTATCCTATCCCAGTCGACACAATATTATTCACCTTTTTAGTTCACCTGAGCTTTGCTCAAGGTGAGTTATTGTGATTGCCATTTGTCCGGCGTCCGTCGTCCATCGTACGTCGTGCATCAACTTCTTCTCCTCAGTAACCAGTCGGTCAATTGGGATGAAACTTCACAGAAAGCATCCTCTCAATGACCTCACCACATTTCCTTCAAATTTTAGGGATCCATGCAGAATTCTGGTTTCCATGGCAACGAAATGAAAAAAACTTCAAAATTCTTCTTCTCCCAAACTGGTTGGTAGATTTTCAAATAATTTTTAGCTCTACTGGCCAAAGGCCAGAAAGGCTTATGTCGTGGCGATGTGTCCGTCGTCCGTGCGTGCGTCCGTGCGTCCGTAAACAATTTCTTGTTAACACGATACATTTTTCACTTTTGATTGTATCTCAACCAAACTTATACAGTAGTTAGATATCCATGAGAGCTCAGTTCCTTTCGAAAACCAGCCAGATCCACCCATGCATGACTGGATTATGGCCCTTGAAATGGTCAAAATTGCTATAAAAGAGCTTGTTAACACGATACAGTCTTCATGTTTGATTGTATCTCAACCAAACTTATACAGTAGTTAGATATCCATGAGAGCTCGGTTCCTTTCGAAAACCAGCCAGATCCGCCCATGCATGACTGGATTATGGCCCTTGAAATGGTCAAAATTGCTATAAAAGACCTTGTTAACACGATACAGTCTTCACTTTTAATTGTATCTCAACCAAACTTATACAGTAGTTAGATATTCATGAGAGCTCGGTTCCTTTAGAAAACCAGCCAGATCCGCCCATGCAAGACTGGATTATGGCCCTTGAAATGGTCAAAATTGCTATAAAACAGCTTGTTAACACGATACAGTCTTCACTTTTAATTGTATCTCGACTAAACTTATACAGTAGTTAGATATCTATGAGAGCTCGGTTCCTTTTGAAAACCAGTCAGATCCGCCCATGCAAGACTGGATTATGGCCCTTGAAATGGTCAAAATTGCTATAAAAGAGCTTGTTAACACGATACAGTCTTCACGTTTGATTGTATCTCAACCAAACTTATACAGTAGTTAGATATCCATGAGAGCTCGGTTCCTCTTGAAAACCAGCCAGATCCGCCTATGTATGACTGGATTATGGCCCTTGAAATGGTCAAAATTGCTATAAAAGAACTTTTTAACACGATACAGTCTTCACGTTTGATTGTATCTCAACCAAACTTATACAGTAGTTAGATATCCATGAGAGCTCGGTTCCTCTTGAAAACCAGCCAGATCCGCCTATGCATGACTGGATTATGGCCCTTGAAATGGTCAAAATTGCTATAAAAGAACTTTTTAACACGATACAGTCTTCACTTTTGATTGTATCTCAACCAAACTTATACAGTAGTAAGATATCCATGAGAGCTCGGTTCCTTTCCTAAACCAGCCAGCAATTTCTTCTTTTGTCACTATGTTTTCAAAAAGCTGTCTGCTTTAGAGGCAACAAAAAGCGTTTATATGAGGGAAAAGATTAACTCTCTCCCACTTCCAGACACTTTTTATAGGACCATTTCTTAAAAACAGTACGTATTATGGTATGGTCATGTCCCTCCCTCCGTCCGTCCGTTCGGGTTTTCCGCACTTTTTTCTTACATACTTTGAGCTATTGAGCTGAAATTTTGTATAAGGCTTTTTAGTGATGTGTCACAGATCAAGTTCATATTTCCTGGGATTTCGTCAAGTTTTGAATGAGTTATGCCCCTTTTTGGACTTAGAATATTTGTTTTCCGCACTTTTTAGCTCCACTGGCTGAAAGCCAGTCGAGCTTATGTCATGGCGAATTGTCCGTCGTGCGTGCGTGCGTTAACTTTTTCCTTTAAACGACTTCTTCTCCCTAACCACTTGGCCAATTTGGTTGAAACTATATGGGAAGCATCCTCTCAATGTCCTCTACTAAATTCCTTCAATTTTTTTTTATCCATTCAAAATTCTGGTTTCCATGGCAACCGAAAGAAAAAAATAGTGAGAACTTAAAAAATCTTCTTCTCCGAAAGTGTCAGGCCGATTTTCAAATAATTTTGTAGAAATGTTCCTTGGGTGACCCTTTATTAGATTCCTTCAAGAAATTTTGATTGGGCGAAAAACATGGCCGCCAGGGGGCGGGGCTTTTTTGCCTTATATAGCTATAGTGAAAACTTAAATAATCTTCTTCTCAAAAAGTGTTCAGCAGATTTTCAAATAATTATGTAGAAATGTTCCGTGGGTGACCCTCTATCAGATTCCTTCAAGCCATGTTGATTGGTAAAAAAACATGGCCGTCACAGGGCGGGGCTATTTTGCCTATATGGCTAAAGAGCAAACTTAAAAAATCTTCTCCTCCAAAAGTGTCAGGCCGATTTTTAAATAATTTTGTAGAAATGTTCCTTGTGTGAACCTTAATTAGATTCCTTCAAGAAATGTTGATTGGGCGAAAAACATGGCCGCCAGGGGGCGGGGCTTTTTTGCGTTATATAGCTATAGTGAAAACTTAAAACATCTTCTTCTCCGAAAGTGTTCAGCCGATTTTCAAATAATTTTGTAGAAATGTTCATTGGGTGACCCTCTATCAGATTCCTTCAAGCCATGTTGATTGGTCGAAAAACATGGCCGCCAGAGGGCGGGGCTATTTTGACTTATATGACCATAGTGAAAACTTAAAAAATCTTCTCCTCCGAAAGTGTCAGGCATATTTTCAAATAATTTTGCAGAAACATTCCTTTGGTGACACTCTACAAGATTCCTTTAAGCCATGGTGGTTGGTAAAAAAAATAGCCACCACGGGGCAGGGCTGTTTGGAGATTTTATTTTTGCCTTATGGCCGTGGAGCGATACTGGCCCTCTTGGGCCTCTTGTTTTCTACATGCTTTGATTTATTGAGCTGAAATTATGTATATGGCTTTGTAATCAAGTGTCACAGATCAAGTTCACATTTCCTTGAATTTCGTCAATTTTTGAATGAGTTATGCCCCTTTTTGGACTAAGAATATTGGTTTTCCGCACTTTTTTCTTACATACTTTGAGCTATTGAGCTGAACTTTTGTATAAGGCTTTGTAGTGATGTGTCACATATCAAGTTCATATTTCCTGGGATTTCGTCAATTTTTGAATGAGTTATGCCCCTTTTTGGACTTAGAATATTTGTTTTCCGCACGTTTTTTCTACATGCTTTGATGTATTGAGCTGAAATTATGTATATGGCTTTGTAATCAAGTGTCACAGATCAAGTTCACATTTCCTTGAATTTCGTCATTTTTTGAATGAGTTATGCCCCTTTTTGGACTTAGAATATTTGTCAATTTCTGCATGAGTTATGCATTTTCATAGTTTCCCATTATTCTTTTCTTACATACTTTGAGCTATTAAGCCGAAATTTTGTATAAGGCTTTGTAGTGATGTGTCACAGATCAAGTTTATTTCCTGGGATTTCGTCAATTTTTGAATGAGTTATGCCCCTTTTTTGGACTTAGAATATTTGTTTTCCGCACTTTTTTCTACATGCTTTGATTTATTGAGCTGAAATTATGTATATGGCTTTGTAATCAAGTGTCACAGATCAAGTTCACATTTCCTCGAATTTCGTCAATTTTTGAATGAGTTATGCCCCTTTTTGGACTTAGAATATTTATCAATTTCTGCATGAGTTATGCATTTTTCATAGTTTCCCATTATTCTTTAACAACTTATTCCTGAACGACTTTATTAACTTTTTACAAACAAACAATATATCAAAACAAAGAGGAAACTTACAAAGAAGTTCCTGACGGGCGTATTATGTACCGTTTGCGGTACTCTTGTTGATATATTTGTAACGTTACGGCTCGAACTACGATGAATTAATGAATAAATTATATTGGAAGATAGGAAATGCTCGATGGTTTCCTTATTAATATTGGTCATAGTTCTGTCTTGGGAGGAGTCAATGTTGACCTCTCCAATATGAAGCTAGGTCAATAAAGAGAGTTATGAATATGTAAACAGGACAGTATTTAAAGATGGCCCAGAGCCGCTTCAGAGGGAGAGAGAGAAATATAGCTAGTAGAGAAGGCAGGAGATAGAGAGAGGAGGGAGCGGGTGTTAGAACTACATCATGTAGAGGTGCTGTCTAGATCAGACTCTTGGGAGAAAATGCGGGCCAAGAGTGTAGAGATCCTCTCTGCGGGGACCAGAGGGGGAAGATATGGTATTAGAAATGATGTCGCGCATAGATTATTGCCACTAGGGGCTAATGGAACATTTACTTAAATATCTAGGTAAAAGGAGGCGTTAGATGTTCGATGTGTCAGTGTCGTATTATGTGTGAGAAGTAAATATTAAATAGTATGTTAGTCACATAGACTAGTTGAACTTTATTATTAAATAGTTTTACAACGCATCGCGAAGTACTAAGAGTCATACGAAAACGAGCCAAGGATAAAACGATAACATTACATATTTACACTACAGTAGAGAGCATTTGAAATGAGTAATTTCGTCTATTACCACAATGTTTTCAAGATGTACTTGTATTTGCCTAGATATTTTCAAAGTAGTCTACTGTAGATGTGTCGGAAAGGGGGGTTAAAGGGATAATAAATAAAAAAAAAATGTTTATACTGTAAGAATTCAGATAAAATGTAATTTTGTATTTCGTGTTACAAAGCAGGATTTCGTGTTACAGGAGCATTTCCTGCCTTATATACTAACCAGTAAAGTGAAGATGATTTTACAAGGGGATGAGGACCAACAATCGTTGTTGAACTTTGTAGACTCTTCCATGAAAATACCTGAACAAAAACTCGTCCTAGAGGTATTTTTGGATAAATATATTTTAATGGGATATTGTTTGCGTTTGTTTGAAACGTATTTATGAACTGCACGTGCTAGGGCTTTAAAACTTTATTTTTGCAGAATTTTTCTTTTTAAAAGCATTTGTAAAACTTTTAAAAAAAACCTGCTCTGCCATGCCTTAAAAAGGCAGTAAGATTATTAGCTTGTCTATTTTTCAAAGAATAGAAGTTGTGCTATTGGCATTTTAAATGAAACTTGAAACACATTATCCTCGGAACAGTAAACATGGCTATACCAAGACACATAACACGGACTTGCATTCGCTAAGCAGCGCCCTTGTTTTGATAAATTATGATATGGGACATAATATTAGCCGTCCTGCGAAAAAAACAATATTATCACATCTGCGTAATATATCGAACCAGATTCGCCTGCGCAGTCCGTGTAGACTGATACAGGCAGACACATTCTGTCTCAGGGGGATAGAGGTATAGAGTAATGATTCCTGAAACAGAAAATCCACAGGAGGCGAAAAGTGTCTATCTGGGTAAGCCTGCGCGGCATGCTTAGGCTAATCCGGGGCGATACTTTACGCATAGTCCACAATGCTGGTATTATATTTTAAAGATTTTTCATATTTTTGTTGAGATGCTTTCAAAGTCATCTGCTTCAGAACTGCTGTATGTGGGAAAGGGTTAAGTCATATACTTCAGAGAAAGTTGAAATGTTGCGGAATATCATATTAATTTATAGTTTAGAACAAAGGTCAGGATCAGGTCAATATTGTTAAGAAATACCTCTATATATATATATATATATATATATATATATATATATATAACCTTACAGAAGTGGTTTAGTGAAGAGCTGTCGCTGATGTATCTCTGGCAAGAGATTATGACAGGGCCAGGCACTACAACGGAATAGCAATAGACTTCTTTCTGCAGGTAATTTTTGTAATTAACAATAGCAATAGATTTCTTTCTGCAGGTAACATGTCTTGTCTTTGTTATTCCCTCATATAGACACTTTCTGACGCCTCTGCAGCAGACAACTTTTTGAAACGAGCAATATCGCCTTTTGCCACACTGTTTTTAACTTTTTAGCTCACCTGTGCACGAAGTGCTCAGGGTGAGTTATTGTGATCGCCCTATGTCCGGCGTCCGTTGTCCGTCGTCCGTCAACATTTTCTCCTCTGTAACCGGTGGGTCAACTGGGATGAAACTTCACAGAAAGCATCCTCGCAATGTCCTCACCAGAATTCCTTAAAATTGTTGGGATCCATGCAGAATTCTGGTTTCCATGGCAACAAAATGAAAAAAACTTCAAAATTCTTAAAAATCTTCTCCTCCCAAAGTGTCAGGCCGATTTTCAAATTATTTTGTAGAAATGATCCTTGGGTGACCCTCTATCAGATTCCTTCAAGCCATGTTGATTGGTCGAAAAACATGGCCCCCAGGGGGGGGGGGGGGGGGGGGGGGGCTATTTTGCCAATATGGCTATAGTGCAAACTTAAAAAATCTTCTCCTCCAAAAGTGTCAGGCCGATTTCCGATTTTCAAATAATTTTGTAGAAATGTTCCTTGGGTGACCCTCTATCAGATTCCTTCAAGCCATGTTGATTGGTCGAAAAACATGGCCGCCAGGGGGGGCGGGGCTATTTTGCCTTATTAGGCTATAGTGCAAACTTAAAAAATCTTCTCCTCCAAAAGTGTCAGGCCGATTTTCAAATAATTCTGTAGAAATGTTCCTTGGGTGATCCTCTATCAGATTCCTTCAAGCCATGTTGATTGGTCAAAAAGCATGGCCGCCAGGGGGGCGGGGCTATTTTGCCTTATTAGGCTATAGTGCAAACTTAAAAAAAATCTTCTCCTCCAAAAGTGTCAGGCCGATTTTCAAATAATTCTGTAGAAATGTTCCTTGGGTGATCCTCTATCAGATTCCTTCAAGCCATGTTGATTGGTCAAAAAGCATGGCCGCCAGGGGGGCGGGGCTATTTTGCCTTATTAGGCTATAGTGCAAACTTAAAAAATCTTCTCCTCCAAAAGTGTCAGGCCGATTTTCAAATAATTCTGTAGAAATGTTCCTTGGGTGATCCTCTATCAGATTCCTTCAAGCCATGTTGATTGCTCAAAAAGCATGGCCGCCAGGGGGGCGGGGCTATTTTGCCTTTTATGGCTATAGTGAAAACTTAAAAAATCTTCTTCTCCATAAGTGTCGGGCCGATTTTCAAATAATTTTCTAGAAATGTTCCTTGGGTGACCCTCTATCAGATTCCTTCAAGCCATGTTGATTGGTCGAAAAACATGGCTGCCAGGGGGCGGGGCTTTTTTGCCTTATATGGCCAAAGTGAAAACTTAAAAAATCTTCTCCTCCGAAAGTGTCAGGCTGATTTTTAAATAATTTTGTAGAAATGTTCCTAGGGTGACCCTTTATCAGATTCCTTCAAGCCAAGTTGATTGGTCGGAAACTATGGCTGCCAGGGGGCGGGGCTTATATAGCTAAAGTGAAAAAAAAAACAGGTGAGCGATTCCAGGGCCATCATGGCCCTCTTGTTTAAGTTATTCTATCCTCATTAATAGCTATTTTCCATGTTTTGCCCTAGAAGTTTGGAAAGTCATCTGCTACAGATTTATTGTCTGTGGGAAAGGGTTGAAAATGCCATTAATCTGTACTAATTACAGGAATGGAGCAATACAGATAGCCTGATGCTGGCCAGTAAAACATCGGCCTTACACAAACTACAGTCTCTTATTGAAATTCGAGAGTTCCTACAGTTCATGAATGAAGAAAGTTTGTTCTTTTCAAATTTCAAATCTCGTTTACAAGACATTTTCTTTTTGTGTTGCCTGTCATTTCAGGGAGACTCGTAACCCTTTCCTACATACAACAAAAAAGAAAATCTCTATAATTGAATGGTTAACCTATGACTAAAAGTGGAAAACATTGTGGCAAAAGGAGAAATTGCTCGTTTTGAGCAATTTCTTCCTTTGTCACCATGTTTTAAAAAAGCTGTCTGCTGCAGAGGTGTCAGAAAGCGTCTATATGAGGGCATGTGTAAATGGTTCACTATTCCATCATCTGGATCATTTTTAGCTACACTGGCTGAAAGCCAGTCGAGCTTATATCATGGTGAATTGTCCGTCGTGCGTGCGTGTGTGCGTGCAATAACTTTTTCCTTTAACCCTTTACCGGATATAAACGCTTTCTGACGCCTCTACACGATCTCAATATAAACAATTTTCGACAACCCTAATCAATTTCAATATAAACGCTTTTCGACGACCCTAATCCTTTGGATTTTGAATGCTTCAAAAGTATATTTATCGTGTGAAAAGGTCCTCCAAAAGTGTATCACCATACAATTTGTTTATTTACAAAGGGATCTCAGACTTTAAATCATAGTGTTACTATTTAAAGTTTGTAAATAAAAAGCGTCCAAACATGTGTAGTGTTTAATAATTCAGTACCCAGGTTGAATGAAATGCGTCGGGAAATGATAAGCTTGAAAATACCTTATTCCTATGAAAAATATCAATATGATAATATCCGTTTCCATTTGTAATTGTAAAATGTAATTATTTCACAAAGGTTTCTAACATTACCACTATGCACCATATAAAGATTGAGTCGCGACACATAAAAATAGACAATCAGTTTTGTTCCAAATCTTAAGACAGCTTGTATCAATTTATATAATTGTAATGCCGGCTTTTGGTCATAACTGTTCTCCAAAGACTTCGTTAATTGTTATTTGATGATTGACGAACAGTGATGACCCTGATCAGAAGAGCATATTGATCTGAATATTCCCAACTATCGAAAGGCGGGTTTTCATTTGACACGGTATTATTATGTGTAAACCATGTGCAACCCAGATCAAATGGAAAATTACTGACGCATGCAGTAAACATGACCTTGACAACATTTCTTTGTGCCTTTCTTCATATTAAAAAATCTGGAGTAGATGACATTTGAAAACGAGAGAAATTGCTCACAGCGTAATGATTCCAAACACAACGAAGCAACCCTGTATGAATTTATTCTTCTGCTGTAGAAATTGTCTATACGTGAGAAAGGGTTAAATAGTTTTTTTGTCAAGATGTTTTTAATTTCGTCGGCATATTTGTTGAAAGAGGAAAGGGTTTACACACACATGCAAAGTCGGTTCTTTGTTTGACCGATCACACTTCCGGTGTATACCAGTTTTGACAATCAAGTAAGCTACTGGGAAATACCTCTTTCACAGATGTAGATTCATTTTCACGCAACTAAAGCTGACGAGTAAACATTGCAGCAAAATGAGAAAGCCTAAATGCATTAAATTTAATAGATAACTTTTGCCACAATGATTTGAATTAATTCAGTAATTATACTTTCATTTTTAGCTCACCTGAGCTTTGCTCAATGTGAGTTATTGTGATCGCCTTTTGTCCGGCGTCCGGCGTGCGTTGTGCGTCAACTTCTTCTCCTCAGTAACCAGTGGGTCAATTTGGATGAAACTTCACAGAAAGCATCCTCTCAATGACCTGACCAAAAAAATTATTTTGCCTCATATGGCTATAGTGCAAACTTAAAAAATCTTCTCCTCCAAAAGTGTCAGGCCGATTTTCAAATAATTTTATAGAAATGTTCCTTGGGTGATCCTCTATCAGATTCCTTGTTGATTGATCAAAAAACATGGCCGCCAGGGGGCGGGGCTATTTTGCCTTTTATGGCTATAGTGAAAACTTAAAAAATCTTCTCCTCCATAAGTGTCGGGCCGTTTTTAGCTCACCTGAGCTTTGCTGTGATCGCCTTTTGTCCGTCGTGCGTCAACTTCTTCTCCTCAGTAACCAGTGGGAAACTTCACAGAAAGCATCCTCTTAATGACCTCACCAGAATTCCTTCAAATTTTTGGGATCCATGCAAAATTCTGGTTTCCATGGCAACGAAACCGAAAAAACTTCAAAATTCTTCTTCTCCCAAACTGGTTGGCAGATTTTCAAATAATTTTGTAGAAATGTTCCTTAGATGACCCTCTATCATATTCCTTCAAGCCATGTTGATTGGTCGAAAAACATGGCCGCCAGGGGGGGGGGGGGGGGGGGCGGGGCTATTTTGCCTTATATGGCTATAGTGAAAACTTAAAAAATCTTCTCCTCCGAAAGTGTCAGGCCGATTTTCAAATAATTTTGTAGAAATGTTCCTTGGGTGACCCTCTATCAGATTCCTTCAAGCCATGTTGATTGGTCGAAAAACATGGTCGCCAGGGGTGGTGGGGCTATTTTGCCTTATATGGCTATAGTGCAAACTTAAAAAATCTTCTCCTCCAAAAGTGTCCGGCCGATTTTCAAATTATTTTGTAGAAATGTTCCTTGGGTGATCCTCTATCAGATTCCTTCAAGCCATGTTGATTGGTCAAAAAACATGGCCGCCAGGGGGCGGGGCTATTTTGCCTTTTATGGCTATAGTGAAAACTTAAAAAATCTTCTCCTCCATAAGTGTCGGGCCGATTTCCAAATAATTGTGTAGAAATGTTCCTTGGGTGACCCTCTATCAGATTTCTTCAAGCCATGTTGATTGGTCGAAAAACATGGCCGCCAGGGGGCGGGGCTATTTTGCCTTATATGGCCAAAGTGAAAACTTAAAAAATCTTCTCCTCCGAAAGTGTCAGGCTGATTTTCAAATAATTTTGTAGAAATGTTCCTTGGTTGACCCTCTATCAGATTCCTTCAAGCCAAGTTGATTGCTCGAAAAACATGGCCGCCAGGGGGGCGGGGCTATTTTGCCTTATATGGCTATAGTGAAAACTTAAAAAATCTTCTTCTCCGAAAGTGTCAGGCCTATTTTCAAATAATTTAGTAGAAATGTTCCTTGAATGACCCACTTTCAGATTCCTTCAAGCCATGTTGATTGGTCAAAAAACATGGCCGCCAGCGGGCAGGGCTATTTTGCACTATATGGCTATAGTGAAAACTTAAAAAATCTTCTCCTCCAAAAGTGTCTGGCCGATTTTCAAATAATTTTGTAGAAATGTTCCTAGGTTGACCCTCTTTCAGATTCCTTCAAGCCATGTTGATTGGTCGGAAACTATGGCTGCCATGGGGCGGGGCTTATATAGGTAAAGTGAAAAAAAAAAAATCAGGTGAGCGATTCCTCTTGTTAAATAATTTTGTAGAAATGTTCCTTGGGTGACCCTCTATCAGATTCCTTTAAGCCATGTTGATTGGTCGAAAAACATGGCCGCCAGGGGGCGGGGCTATTTTGCCTTATATGGCCAAAGTGAAAACTTCCGAAAGTGTCAGGCTGATTTTCAAATAATTTTGTAGAAATGTTCCTTGGATGACCCTCTATCAGATTCCTTCAAGCCAAGTTGATTGGTCGAAAAACATGGCCGCCAGGGGGGGCAGGGCTATTTTGCCTTATATGGCTATAGTGAAAACTTAAAAAATCTTCTCCTCCGAAAGTGTCAGACCGATTTTCAAATAATTTTGTAGAAATGTTCCTTGGATAACCCACTTTCAGATTCCTTCAAGCCATGTTGATTGGTAAAAAAAACATGGCCGCCAGTGGGCAGGGCTATTTTGCCTTATATGGCTATAGTGAAAACTTAAAAAATCTTCTCCTCCAAAAGTGTCAGGCCGATTTCCAAATAATTCCTTGAAGCCATGTTGATTGGTCGAAAAACATGGCCGCCAGGGGGGTGGGGGGCGGAGCTATTTTGCCTTATATGGCTATAGTGAAAACTTAAAAAATCTTCTCCAAAAGTGTCAGGCCGATTTCCAAATAATTCCTTGGAGCCATGTTGATTGGTCGAAAAACATGGCCGCCAGGGGGGGGGGGGGGGGGGGGGGGGGAGCTATTTTGCCTTATATAGCTATAGTGCAAACTTAAAAAATCTTCTCCTCCAAAAGTGACAGGCCGATTTTCAAATAGTTTTGTAGAAATGTTCCTTGGGTGATCCTCTATCATATTCCTTCAAGCCATGTTGATTGATCAAAAAACATGGCCGCCATGGGGCGGGGATATTTTGCCTTTTATGGCTATAGTGAAAACTTAAAAATCTTCTTATTAACCTTGACCACTACTTTTGAACCGTAACAGGTATGGGGGCATCAGTGTTTCACAAACACATCTTGTTTTTTTTCCTTTTTGCCTAGATATTTTAACAGTCTTCTGCAGCAGATTTGGTGTATTCAGGAAAGGGTGTAAACTTATGTTGTGGGTATTCAAAAAATTTGCCTCTGACTCGGAAATTATTGTTTTGAGTACCTAACAAAAAGGTTTTTGGAGTTCAAAAAAGGATTTAAAACCACAATTCTTTCTTTTCTGTAACAAAAATCCTTTCCCTCATACAGAATGATTTTGATGTTCTTCAGCAGAATTATGAAAATATTATGAGAAGAAGAGAAATTGCCCAGGAGGAGAAGTCTTCTTTTTTTCTCATTTTATATCTGTCACAAAAAGGTCAACTCATTTTTTCCAAAAACCCAATTATTTGGACGTTTCAGCGAGACGATTCTTTTGAGTACCCGCAACATCGGGTTCGGTTGAGTTATAAGAGAGATATTGTTGGGAGAAGACCAGTTTACACCCCCTTATGCAGTCCTGAGCACCTTCTCCAGCGAATAAGTCTTATCAGTAAGAACCTTCTAACAAGATTAACCCTTTCCCTCATATAGACACTTTCTGACGCCTCTGCAGCAGACGGCTTTTTGAAAACATAGTAACAAAAGAAGAAATTGCACAAAACATGCAATTTCTCCTTTTGTCACAATGTTTTCCACTTTTAGTCATAGGTTATCCATTCAATTATAGAGATTTTTGATTTTTTGACAAAATATGTTTGAAGTCGTCTGCTGCAGAATTGTCGTATGAGGGATAGGGTTATGGAAAAAATAGGTGAAGAGTGTACAGCTTATTCAGACTGTAATTATTCAGGTTCAACTGGATCTACACCGTTTACTTGATTTAACCCTTTCCTACATAAAGACGCTTTCTAACGCCTCTGCAGCAGACGTCTTTTAAAAACATTTTGACAACAGTAGAAGTTTCTCGAAACAAGCAATTTCTCCTTTTGCCACAATGTTTTCAACACTTTCATATATTTATACTTTTATTTATGGAGATTTTTCATATTTTTGCAAAGATGTGTTCAAAGTCTTCTGCTGAAGATTTGTTGTATGTGGGAAAGGGTTAAACAAACAAATACTTCCAAACTTGTTAAAAGGAAATGTTAAAGTATGGCAATGACAGGCTTTTTGATGTTCATTTCTTTTGTTCACCAGATATTTATAGATTATGAGACCTATGAGTGGACTACAGTGGAGATAGATGGTATCTTTGAGGGCTTAGTGTGGCCTCAGTTAGGGAAACTGTCCACAGACATGTATGACAGTCCGGGACCGCTACTTAAATTCTTTCTAGCGATGTAAAAAACCACAGGTAACTATTATTTTAGACCTTTTCCATAAATATTTTATCCTCAGCAGACAACTGTGAACCTATCTAGGCAAGAAAGGGATTTTTAGATCACCTGAGCCAAAGGCTCAAGGTGATATAAATCTGATCACGCTCTATCTGTCGTCCATCGTTTAGCTTTAAACAACATCTCCTCCTAAACCACTGGACCAATTTCATTCTAACTTCACTGTAATGTTTATTTGGTGATCCTCTTCCAAATTCTTCAAAGATTTAAATTCTATGTTTTGGTTGTTGCTGTACCAGAAATGGGGGGAAAGGGCCAACCTTGAAAATTCTTATTCTCTTAATCTGCTTGTCCGATTCCAATATTATTTGGTCGATTCCAAGGTAATTTGGTAGAAATGTTCCTTTAGTGACCCTCTACAAAGACTTTTCAAGCCATATTGATTGGATGAAAAACAGTGTAGCTAAGTGGAATCAGAAAAGGGGCAAAATGACAAAACTTTATAATTCCATTCTAAATAAAGTTCTTGTCAGATTTCAAGATAATTTAGCACAAATATTCCTTAACTGACCCTTTACATAATTTGTTCGTTTAAAAAAAGATAACCTGTAGGTGGCATCAGAAATGGAGTAAATGAACTTTTAGCTTCAATCAACATTTCCTCTTAAGCCATTGGGACAGATATCAACCAAACTTAAGAGAAATGTTCCATGGTGATTTTCATTCCAATTGTTGAAAGATTTAACGCCTTATTTCAAATGGCCTTTACTGATAAGCTATTTTATTAACAATGTCCACTTTTTGCAGTTTCATTTGTACTCCTGATCAAATTTTCCCAGACATTTGCAGTAATACATTTGCTACTATACTATCACTCAGGTGACCGATTTATGGCCATTTCGGCCTTCTTGTTTTAATATAGTGAAAAAATATTTTCGACAATGTTTACAATTTAGCAGAAGGATCAAAATAACCTATCAGTAATATGCTTAAACATTCACTTTGAAATTCCAGTTGTGTTGAAATAAATATAGTGGACTAAAAATTGCAAAATGAATGTATGCACAGAGATGACAGCTCTATAATATAAGGAGCAAGTGCTTATCTTGGAAGGGTAAATACCTTTCCCACATCAAATAAAGATACTTTATGTTGGGGGATTATCTGGTCTTTTCCCAACAATATATCTCTTATTACTCAACCAAACACTATTTTTGGCTACCAAGATGATCATCTCATTGAGAAGATTCATCAACACAGTGTTTAAAGATAAATTGGGGATTGATCCCTTTCTCACTTGCAGACTCACTCGGATGCATCTAAAGCAGACAACAATATGGCAAAAGGAGAAATAACTCTTTTTATGCCCCCGGAATCACCGATTCGGTGGGCATCTAGTTTTTGGCCTGTCTGCACGTCTGTCTGCACGAAAAAAACTTTAACCTTGACCACTAATTTTGAACCATAACAGGTACGGCTACCATATTTCACATGTGTATTCCTTGTGACATGATCTTTCTGTCAGTACCAAAATGTTTGACCTTGCGACCTTGACCTTTGACCTAGATGTTGCCATTCTCGAAAAAAACTTTAACCTTGGCCATTACTTTTGAACCATAACAGGTACGGCTACCATATTTCACATGTGTATTCTTTGTGACATGACCTTTCTGTCAGTACCAACATTTTTGACCTTGCGACCTTGACCTTCGAACTAGATGTTGCCATTCTCGAAAAAAAACTTGAACCTTGGCCATTACTTTTGAACCATAACAGGTACGGCTACCATATTTCACATGTGTATTCCTTGTGACATGACCTTTCTGTCAGTATCAACATTTTTGACCTAGATGTTGCCATTCTCGAAAAAAACTTTAACCTTGGCCATTACTTTTGAACCATAACAGGTACGGCTACCATATTTCACATGTGTATTCTTTGTGACATGACCTTTCTGTCAGTACCAACATTTTTGACCTTGCGTCCTTGACCTTTGACCTAGATGTTGCCATTCTCAAAAAAAACTTTAACCTTGACCACTACTTTTGAACCATAACAGGTAAGGCTACCATATTTCACATGCGTATACCTTGTGACATGGCCTTTCTGTCAGTACCAAAATTTTCCACCTTGACCTTTGACCTAGATGTTGCCATTCTCGATAAAAACTTTAACCTTCACCACTTCTTTTGAACCATAACAGGTACGGCTACCATATTTCACATGTGTATACCTTGTGACATGACCTTTCTGTCAGTACCAAAAATGTTCACCTTGCGACCTTGACCTTTGACCTAGATGTTGCCATTCTCGAAAAAACCTTTAACCTTCACCACTTCTTTTGAACCATAACAGGTACGGCTACCATATTTCACATGTGTATACCTTGTGACATGACCTTTCTGTCAGTACCAAAATTGTTCACATTGCGACCTTGACCTTTGACCTAGATGTTGCCATTCTCGAAAAAAACTTTAACCTTCACCACTACTTTTGAACCATAACAGGTACGGTTACCATATTTCACATGTGTATTCCTTGTGACATGACCTTTCTGTCAGTACCAACAGTTTTGACCTGGCGACCTTGACCTTTGACCTAGATGTTGCCATTCGGGGGCATCAGTGTTTCACAAACACATCTTGTTAGTAATTGAGTTTCATTTATATAGATTATTTGATATTTTTGCCTAGATGTTTGAAAGTCATCTGATGGAGATTTGTAGTATGTTGGAATGGGTTAACCCTTTCCCTCATACGACAATTCTGCGGCAGACGACTTTGAACATATTTTGTCAAAAAATGGAAAATCTCTAAAATTGAATGGATAACCTATGACTAAAACTGGAAAACATTGTGGCAAACGGAGAAATTGCTCGTTTTGCTGCAGAGGCGTCAGAAAGCGTCTATATGAGGGAAAGGGTTAACAACATGAGATACACGCCTCATCTAGAGTCCTTGTGAAATTTTGATTGACCACTTTTCTTTCTGTATTACAGATATTTTTCTCTCCTTGCCATACACCAGGAGACCGATATAACCTATACACCCCTCGTCCATGTTATGAAACTCTTGTTACGCAAAGGGGTGACAAAAAGCGTGACCACTGTTGTCCGGGAGATGGTCAACAACCTTCTGTCTCTGTCCGAACAAGAGAATGTGGAGGAAGATGTTCCTGCAGTTCATGTCAACCATATGGTGAAATTAGACAAAGGTATAAAGATAAATTTAATAGATTTGTGAGATGTTATGAAGCTATAGTCTTTATGACCCCACAAACAAAGTTTGAGCGGGCGAGGGGTATACTTAAATCACTTGACACTCAGAGTGTTGATTGGTCTGCAGAATGAAACAATGAACAAACAACTTCAATTCTTAACGCTTTCACACCTATAGACGCATTTTGACGCATCTGCAGCAAACGACTTTTGAAAACATTGTGACAAAAGGAGAAATTGCTCAAATCTACCAATTTCTCCTCTGCCACAACGTTTTCAACTGTATTCAATAATTATACAGGTCTACAATTATAGAGAATTTCATATTTTTGAGTAGACATTTTTATCTCACCAGGGTCCGAAACTATAAAACTTTTAAAACGTGCTCCATGCTCAGAAAACGTACTCCATGCTCAACTTGAGCACCGAGTACGAAAAGTCGGAACTATAAAACTTTTGGAGTACGTTTCTGTTGAGTTCGTTTTTATTTGGAGAACGTTTTGCTGAGATTGGTTTGAACCATTCTCAGCGAAACGTTCTCCGTGCTCAAAATGGCCGCACATTTAAGAAACGCTCGGCGAGAAAGGAGAAATGCACCCGAAAGACGTCTTCCACGACTATTTCGGGATAGATCGAATCCGTTGGAAGATTTAGACGAGAATGCGGTATTTATTCGATACAGATTTCGCCCGGAGACTATCCTGTATATTTCAGAGAGTCTGCCTCCCCTTGGTTCAAAGACACAGAGAAATCTGCCGATTCCTCCATTGCTCCAGTTGCTGGTAACTTTACGTTACTCGGCGACTGGTGCAATGCATCTTTTGATCGGATTGAATTTGTCGAAAGATTCCGTCGGACGAATCGTGAGGAGAGTTACTTTGCTTATAGCAAATCTGTTTCGTTTCAACATCCGCTTCCCGACCCAGGAACAGTCGTACGGAGTGAAACAAGGTTTTGCTTCTATTGCGGGTAGAATATATTTCATTTCCTTATATTTACAATTTGTTTCTACTTGTTTCGTTCAAAAAAAAGCGTGCAAATTCTTATCGTGTGCGAATGCTAAGTTTAAATGAGTCGTGCATCAAGTCCATATTAAAAAACAATTTCAGGACGAAAACAAAACAAAAACAAAATATATTCACGGTGTCATATATTTATAAGAAAATGAGGAAAAGAATGATTCGATTTGCTGATCGTGAGTGCATAAAAATATACATTTATTTATCTATAAATAGACTGATATTTAGACATGAATTACTCCCATGATTTAATGTGTCGATGATTTGACCTTTTTAGGTCTTTGTGTAGATCTACTACTTGAAAAATGACTGAATTATAATCTCACAACTTATTTAGCTCCTCCTAGCATACGCTTAAAGTGTCCTTTAGTAACCGATATATTTTGACGAAATACAAATCCTTTAAAATTGTTATTACTAAATTTAAATAGATAAACTATTTCAAGTCTGCGCCCCCTGTATAACATTAACGCCATGTCAATTTAAAAGGCACCTTTATTGTACATCCATATCATCTATCATATGCAGCTCTTGGGATCTTGAACTAGGAATATGAACGAATATATTCTCTAAGATTCCTACATATCAATCCTTCGATTAGTTTAAATAAACTATATTCTTGGCAACTCCTTCATAATTTAGCGTTTTTAAAATATGCACAAAAATGTGAGAAAAGGAGAAATTGCTATGATACACCATACACCCTTACAAATGTTTTTAATATTTTTTGAAAAACATACGAATGATGATGCATCAATTTCTGTAGTTTGTGTTCACTGCCAGAAAGAATAATTGAGATTAAATATATTTTACAGGATTTCCAAATGTAGTTGGGTGTGTAGATGGGACCTTGATACGGTTAAAGCGGCCTGTTCTGAACGAGGCCGACTTTGTTAACAGGAAAGGTTATCATTCCCTCAATGTTCAGGTAAAGCTGAAATAATAAGGTAAAATATGCATAATATCTCCAAACTTTAATGCATCAATATTATATATAGTCTCAACTTCGACTCAACTCAAATAACTTTATCATGCAAGTCGGCACAAGATGTGCCATTGGCCAAACAAAATATACACAATAGATTGACATGCAAAAAACATGATTACAATATAAAAACACATGTATAATATAAAAATTCACATATAAATACTATTTTGTTGCTGATTGGGATTCAAATAGCAGGTATTGATATGAGATCAGTCCTTCTATTTGAAGCTTCATTAATATATCTAGCAAGACTTATTTGTAAATTATAATTTTTAGTTGACATTCATCATGAACATTTAAACAGTGTAGGAAAAGAAGGTTTAAGATACTAATTTCTAATGTCCCTTAATGTTTGACATGTAACGATAAAGTGAAATTCACTTTACACAGCAAATTGGTTATATAATTCACAGTATATTTAAATTTGTTTTAAATTATAGTGTGGACTTTTTTTTCAGATGTGTTGTGATCACAGGTTTAAGATTCTAAGCTGTAATGCTTCGTGGCCTGGGTCTGTACATGACAGTAGAGTTTTTAGGAGCTCTGCGCTGTGCGCAATGTTTGAAAATGGTAAGAATTAAGCCTTTCCCACATATAGACTGTTTCTGACATCTCTGCAGCAGTAAACTTTTTGAAAAACACTGGCAAATGATGAGCAATTTCACCTTTTGCCACAATGTATTCAATTCTATTCACTAATTATACTTGCCTTTATAGAGAAATTCCATATTTAGATTTTGCTGTTTTTAAAGTTGTCTGTTGCAGTTTTGCTGTATGTGGAAAAGGGTTAAATATAGTCATATCACTTGCCAATTGAACTTTAACCTATTTTGATATGGATAGCAGATCCATCATTGTTCATGGTTAAATATAATTATGTGAGTACTCACAATATGAATTTGTTATTACATATTATACAAGCATAGAAGATTTAGAGAGGGACAAAGACTTAAATGGATATTGAAATCTTGCAAAGTGCCAAAGTTTAGTTATAATAAAATGTGTGGCATGGCTCAATTTAAAAATATTCTACTGAGGAATATGCACTTATAGTATGACAATCTAATGTTTATTGTATCATTAAATGTTTGACCAGTGATAAATACTTGTAAATACATGTATAATTAACAACAAGAGCTGTCGGAGGACAGTGCACTCGACTATTCCACTGCTTATTAAAGTTACTGAGATAATGGACTCTAATGTAGTTGCATGCAAAACATTAAACACAATTTCTTAAAGGGTTATATTTTGCATTATACGCAGGATAGTGTTATTTAACTTGATTATTTTCATAGGTGTGATGGTTAGGAAGGGTTGTATAAAGTTTCAATACAATGCTTCAAGTTGTTACTTAGATTACACTCTAAATGTAGTTGCAAAACATTAACCAGAATATCTAAGTCCAAAAAGGGCCATAACTTTAATAAAATGCTGGATAGAGTAATCGTACTTGATTGTTAACATAGGTGTGATGGCTGGGAAAGGCTGTAAAAAGTTTCAATGCAATGCATGAAGTAGTTGGTCTCTTAATGTAGTTGCATGCAAAACTTAAACCAGAATTTCTAAGTAAAAAAAAAGGGCCATAACTTGCATAAAATGCAGGATAGAGTTATCTTACTTGCTAATCTATATAGGTGTGATAGTTTGGTAGGGTTGTAGAAAGTTTCAATGCAACACATGTAGTATTTAAGTACTTGCATGCAAAACCTTAACCAAGGTGTGACCTGGACACCGACGACGACGCCAGGACGAGTAGTATAGCTCTCATATTCTTCGAATAGTCAAGCTAATAATGATTATTGCTACAACATTTTATAACATAACTATAACTGTAAATGAAATTTTACAGTTGCATGTCTTATGAAATGCATTTTATTTTGGGAAAACATATAAATTAATATTAACAGTAAGAACATATCACAACAGTTTTCAATAAAAGTATAATTCATTATTCTTTAGGCAATTACAATGGTATTCTTCTGGGCGACTCCGGATATCCATGTCGTCATTTTCTTATGACCCCTTACCTCAACCCAAACATCCCAGGAAAGGCCAGGTTCAATGAGGCGTTATGCCGAACAAGAGTTCTGATTGAGCAGACATTTGGAATTCTTAAGAGAAGATTTCAGGTAAAAAATGTCATAAATTATTAAATAATTCATAGAATTAACAATGACATTCCAAAACAAGAGCTGTCCGCAAGACAGCATGCTCGACTACATGGGCATTTGATACTATAGACAGCAGTTGTTACTTACTTAGATAGAAGCTTGATAGTACAGCACTATAACTCAAGTTGGATAAGTCTTGTTTGAATGTGAGAAAAGGCCGTGCATGCAAAACTTTAACTCAAATTATTTCTGACTTCAAAAAGGGCTATAATTTATAATAAATTCCGTCAGGAGTTCCCTAACCTGATTGTTTGATACATTTAAAGACCTTATTGAAGTATTAAATCAATCCCTGAGTGGTTACTGAGATATGTGCATGATAGTACCATGCATGCAAAACTTTAACTAAATTTTCAAAGTCAAACAAGGCCATTATTTGTACTAAATTATTACATTAGTTTAATTAACTTGACTGTCTGACACCCCTAAAGACATGAATGAAGTTTCAAGTCAATATCATAAGTGGTTACTGAGATATATCCATGAAAGTACCTTGCATGCAAAACTTTAACTAGAATTTCTAAGTTAAAAATGGGCCATAATAACAGTGACTGTAAAAGTTCTCATGTTCTTCGAATAGTCAAGCTAAAAATATTGTGATCATTAACAATTTCCCACATATCACAAATTTAACAGAATTCTGACGACGACTTTTAGGCTACAAACTAGTCTACAAATGCACAAATATGTTTCACTCATTATAAGCATAATTATAAAAGTATAATTATTGAATAGAATTTAAAAGATTTCAACAAAAGGGGAAAATTGTTAATTTTGAACCTTTTTACCATTTGTCACATTATTTTAAAAAGAAATCTAAATGAAGGAAATGGTTAACCAAGCTTTAATTCTGTTCTGTAAGCAGAGTAATCTTGTGCATAGGCACACATAAGGTAATTTCGGGTGAAATTCATCAATCCTAATACCTTGAAGAATAACACAATTTTATATAATTTGCAGATTCTGCATTTCCAAATGCAGTGTTCCCCAGAAAGGGCGGTAATTAACACTGTGGCATGTGCAGTTTTGCATAATATAGGGATTGATAGAGGAGATATTGTGCAGGCTGCTGTCGTGGAGCAGTTTGAGGAACCACAAATTATACAACATCAAAATGAAGATGGAGGGGTTATGAGAGACCATATTGCTCAAAGATTTTTTACACAACAGTAATCATCTATACCAGGGTCCAATTCCACCAACATTACTTAGCGCTAAGTATTACTTAAATACTTAAAATCGTATTTCACCATTTTTGTTTCCCTAATATATCTTCAAACATGAATTGTGGACTGCGTTTCAGTAAGTGATTAAGTTAACATAAATAATTACCTTGCTAACTAACAGTAATTGGTAAGAAATGAATTGTTTGGTCATTTTTATAAGGGAAACCAAAATTATGAAATATGGCTCTAAGTATTTAAGTATTACTTAGTGTTAAGTAATGTTGGTGGAATTGGACCCAGGTATATTAATGACAAGAAACAAATCAAATTATGATACACTTAGACAAGGATCCCTTGATCCTACTTTTCCACCTGTAGAAGCATTTTGACACAATAGCAGACGAAATTTGAAAACATGATGAGCAATTTCTCCTTTTGCCACAGGTTTTCAACTTTATTTAACAATTAAGCTTTTCAGATTTTTGTCACTATGTTTTCAAAGTCCTCTGCTGCAGATTTGTTGTTTTTGGGAAAGATATTTTATCTATCTCTTATCATTAACTATCAAACACACAGAAAACACATTGGGACATTTGAAATATAGTGACAAAAGAAGTATATGTTTGCTTAAATATTTTCAAATTTTGCAGGTTTGGAACATATATTGAAAATGTTGTAAATTTCATATACTGTGTATTCAACCAGTCAAAGAGTACCACAAAATTATACATGAATAAATAAAAAGAAATGTTGTGAATTTAAATTTGAGTTTAAGACTAAACAACATTTCTGAAGTGAGCAAATTTCAACCAAACTTAAGTTATTTGCCTTTGAAGTTCTCTTTTAAGAATAGCATTGCATGGTCTTGGATGAGTGGGTTTGATCCAAGGACGGATCATACAAAAGAATTTAAAAATGGTAGTAGTAGCTTCCCTTATTGGGGCTGTTGGTTGCCGAGTAAGCCTTAATACTGAATTGCTACTGTCAGTGTAAATGGACCAGTAGAACTATTAACCCTTTCCCTCATACGACAATTATGCAGCAGACAAATTTGAACATATTTTGTCAAACAATATAAAATCTCTATAATTGAATGGATAACATATGACTAAAAGTGGAAAACATTGCGACAAAAGGAGAAATTAATCATTAAAATTTCAAAAACCTGTCTGCTGCAGAGGCGAGGGAAAGGGTTAAGCATTTTTGTTTGTCTTCACACAAGGTCTTCAGCAAGATGACAAAATTAATCTCTCTATTAGAGAAAATCTTTGCCATAAAAAACCCTGATTTTTTGAAAATAATGTGGAGAAACATCTCCAAGCAGGTAATTGCTCAAAAAAAGTTTGCCAACACTTTATACAAAATTAAAATTCTTCTTCTAATTTCACAAAATCTGTTTATGTCAAAGCAGACAACTTAAAAACAAATCCTATGAATCTGTTCATAGCAAAACATTTTGAAAAAATAAGCAATTGCTCAAAACAAGTAATTTCTCCTTTTGCCACAATGTTTTCCACTTTTAGTCATAGGTTATCCATTCTATTATAGAGGTTTTCTATTTTTTGACAAAATATGTTCAAAGTCGTCTGCTTCAGAGTTGTCGTATGAGGGAAAGGATTAATCCTTTCCCACATACAAAAAAAATCTGCAACAAACAATTTAAAAAAAAAAAAGGCAAAAACATGGAAAATTTCTGTAAATAAGACTTTATTTATTGAAAAAATAAGGCAGATGAACTTATAAACCCTTTCCCACATTTTACAGGAGACCAATTTTGAAACAAGTGTTGCAAAATGAGAAATTGACCATATGCCACAATCTTTTCTACTGTATAAAAATTTTTCTTTCATTTATAGAGATTTTGTTATATGTAGGAAAGAGCAAAATGGCCTGTTCAGATTTTTTTAAATGTTCAGAATTGGAATGTAAGAGAAAAAACAATATAGCTGAAAACAATCTACATGTATTACTCTAAATTCATTTACAGATGTTATTCTGTACATATGCATTAGTCCATAATTTTGTTTACAAAGGTCTACTGAAGATATTTATACCTTATATTGACAGCACCAAATGAAGTAAATGTTAATTTGATCATTTATTTGGTGTTTTTCTTTTTAATCACTTAGAGGAGATCCTTAATTGGTGGGAAAATGTTTTTGTATTTTGTTTAGATGTGTATCTTGCTATAGGAAAATCTATCATGGAGACTTTCAGGGAGATCAGGTAAAGTAAAGATCAGGCTGCCCATCAGAGCTGTAGCTTGATGTTTGCTTTGTAGAATATTTCAGAAAGTAAACGGCAATGCAAAAATAAACATTATGGCAAAAGGAGAAATTGCATGTTTTGAGCAATTTCTTCTTTTGTCTCTATGTTTTGAAAAAGCCGTCTCCTGCAGAGGCGTCAGAAAGCGTCTATATCAGGGAAAGGTTTAACTTACCAAGTAAATGCTATGATATTGTTGAAAAATTGCTGAAAATCGGCATATAACTCCAACCAATCAATTAATCAACCATTCCCACGTGCAACAAATCAACATCAGCAGTCATTAAAAACTTCTCTGCCAAAATGTGTAAAATATCTTTCACTGAATGAAGGTGATTGATTAAATTTCTAAACAATGTGACATATGGACAAATTGCTCATAATGATAAATTTCTCCTTTTGTTACACTGTTTTAAAAAATTAACTGCTGCAGATGCATCAAAATGTGTATGCAATAGGAAACGGTTGATTAAAAGTACAATATGCCACTACTGCTCAATATTTTGAGACATATTGAAAAATTATTTCTAGTAGCATTTTTTCTTTTCTGATTTTTTGAAGTTCAATTTCATTTTCTATTCTTTCATTATCAAGTTTGATGTTTTCCAAGTTGGCGTCGTCTATTTGCTGTTTTAGTGGTGGTATTCTTTTTCTCTTTGCTTGACATTTGTTGTTGATGAGTGAAGAATACACTATTAAAGAAACAAGAAGACATTGATATCTCTGACATCATTATACATGTATACTGGAAAACCTTTGTCAAAATAATATTGATTTCTCTTCGTCAATTAGAGCTAATTTTCATTAAATGGATTCAAAAAATTAGTGTCCCATACAATGGTAGTACAATGTATTTCAAAATATTAAATGTTAAACTTTAATCAATTAAAGCTTTCTAACAAGGTTCCAACAAATCTGCAGCACTTTGACGTATTTAATTGAAAACATTGTGGCAAAAGGAGAAATTACTCATTATGAGCAATATCTGCTTTTACCACAATTATCTTAAAAGTCGTCTGCTGCTGAGCCATCATAAAACATCTATATTTGGGAAAGGCTTAACCCATTACTTCACACAGACGACTTCTGACATCTGCCATTGAACATCACTTTTGAAAACATTGCGATAAAATGTGAAATTGCTAAAAACAAGCAATTTCACCTTTCATTGCAATATTTTCAACCCTTTATCAATTTAAATTTCTCAGTTTTCTAGATTGTTGAAATTGTTCGTCTCATGATGGTAAAGCAGACGACCTTTGAAAAGTCATGTGAGGTAATGGGTTAAAGGACAGGTTAACAAATTTATATATTATCAAATTATGATACTTTATTACTATTACAATAAAACTACTATTGGTTCTCAATAGGTATTTGTCTCTATGAGATATTTTTGGGGGAGTTACTACACTATATGGTTTATACTAATATAGGATAGTAATGATTTTGGAATATGAAATACACCCTTTTACTAGTAATACATGAATGTTCTTTCTAAAATTATCCGTGTCTCCACAAAGTGAAGAATAAACATTGAAACAATGTGTTTTAAAAACAGTTTGTATTGAGAAATAATCAAATGTAGATAAAGTATTAATGTTGAGCGTCACACCTTGGTCAAGCATATCGAGGGCTTGGCGTGAAACGGTTGTAACTAAAATTGGTATTTTTTTACCAAGGTTAATCAACTCGCCATAAAGTCTTTGTAAGCGTTAAATCATTTTTCTTGGTAAACAATGTAAATTTAGGTGCCATTGCTCGTTCTGAGCAATGGCACCTAAATTTGCATTGTTTACAAAGGGGTCAAAATTGCCCCTAAACCTAGGTTTTTAAAATAGGTTTTAAGTTACAACCGTTTCACGCCAAGCCCTCGATATACTTATTTCTGTAAACACTTTCTCCCTTTCCCACAAAAAAACAAATTTGCAGCATAAGACTTTTTAAATATTATAACTTTTAAAATATATATATTTTAAATATTACTTTTAATTTTTCAATGTACATGTATATCAAAACATTTACCTGGAACACTGTCCAACGTGCTGGATCTCATCTCTTCTGGAATCGCGGAATTCAATAATTATTTGCTCAATCTCTTCATCAACTTCGGGTTCTTAAAAAAAATATATATCTTTTATTATTATAATTTTTTAATTGATAATGTACAGTTGTGTGGTTTTAAAAAAAATATTAAGAACACAATTATTGTATGTTTAAAAAATTGGAATGGATGATTTCTTCAAATTATTAATTTCTCACAATACATTAAGCCAGTACAACTCAACCCCCACCCCAATCTTATCCTTTTCCCACATACAACAATTCCATAGCAGATGAAAATATCTGGAAAAATGTATGGAAACTTGCTACAAATAAAAGTATAAATATTACAAAGTGTGGAAAACATTGTGACAAAAGGAGAAAATGCTCATTATGAGTAATTTCTTCTTTTGCCAGAATGTTTTCTAAAGTCTTCTGTTGCGATCTAGGCATTAGAAAGCATCTGTATTTGGGAAAGGGTTATACACATGCATTTTAATGACTCTGCAGCAAGAAAACTTAAGTCACATTGGGACAAACGGAGACATCACTATTTTTTGCCATTTTTTTTCAAATCTGTTATAATTGATATACTTTTAATTACAGATTTTTTCATTATACATGTTTGAAAATGGTTTAACAGTCATAAAAACATTTATTGATAAATGTAATTTGTCTTTTTTGGATTGAGGTGATCCTTATAACCAAAACGTTCTGTTCCATTTATAGTACATAAAAGGACTTCTGTTGGTTACACCTGTAATGAAATTTGATGATATTGTTTTTGTTGATAACAAACCTAATCATATCATTTTTTTTACATATGTTTGAAATTTTAAATATTTAAATTTTGTGAATTGTTCTTTGTGACACATATATATATACATTTTAAATTGTATCCACACTTCACTCTGTTATTATTAACCCATATATATATATAAGCTTTCTGAAGCCTTTGGGGCAGACAACTCTTTCCAGTTATTTTACCTACATTTATAGAGCTTTTCATAGTTTTTGCCTCGATCTTAATTCATAGTAGTCTGGTGCAGATATATTGGATGTGGGGAAAGGGTTAAAGTATTTTGTATGCAATTAATTTTAAAGATAAAGTATACCTTACCATCAGTATCTATCCCATGATTCAACCCGATCATCACCGGCCTGTCCTGCATAACCTGCAGAAGGGCCTCCTCTGCAGGTGTGCACTTTTTGGCCTCAGGCCCTCCTCCAGTCTGCCTCTGTTTTCTTTTTTTTGTCCACCTTTTCTTTAGCTGCAAGTATTTAATTAAGTGTGGTATAAAGACTGTATAGTAATTATTATGATACATTTCACTTAACCCTTTCCCTCATACAACAATTCTGCAGCAGACGACTTTGAACATATTTTATGACCAAAAGAGGAAAACATTGTGGCAAAAGAAGAAATTGCACAAAACTTCTTTTTTCACTATGTTTTCAAAAAGCTGTCTGCTGCAGAGGCATCATAAAACGTCTATATGAGGGAAAGGGTTAACTAAAACATCAACAGTTATAATTTTCATAAAACTTTGGCAATGTTTTGTGTATTAATGTGAAATACTGTGCACTGCAATGATCAATTTTGTTCTGCATAAAACAAAAACAAAATGTTTTTGAAAATGTAAATTTTCACTTTATTTCACACCTTCACACTTACAGACACATTATTACTATTCTGCAGCAGATGACTTTTGCAAATGTTGTGGTTAACCCTTTCCCACATACAACTTATCTGCAGCAGACAACTTAAAAAACAATGTGACAAAAACCTGAAAAATCTCCATTTATGTATTTATAAAAGATTAATTGTTGAATGGCCAGAATATTTTCAAAAGTCGTCTGCTGCTATTTCATCAAAATGTGCATGCAGGTAGGAAAGGGTTAAATAACAAGGCCTTTCTCTGATATCCACGATTTTTCAAACACTTTTTAATATATACTTTCATTTACCAAGTTTTGACTTAATTTTAGTTCTTGTTTTCAAAATGATGCAGAATGTTTGTATGATGGATATATATTTAAACATTATTACTTTTTATAAATTAAATGTGGTTGATTTAAAAAATATGAATCAATTAGATAAAGAATTAAACATTTCTCTGGTACTAACAACAGTAAAAAAAACAAAACATTTATGAGCAATTTATCTATTTGCAAATATGTATTTTAATGTTGTCTGCAGAGGCGTAATAGAGAGTATGTATGTGGGAAGGGGGTAATTGTTCGAAATTAAATGATTGATGCATATTGTTGTAAAATAAATACATGTATAACTATTCATTTGACAGTTAAACTGAAAATGTTACTTATTTATTATAAATGAACTGAAATATTTGACATTTACGTTACTTACTGACTTGTATGTTAAATGTTTCCCCAAAGAAATTCTTTTGGACATTGGAAAGTTATCAAATTTCTTTGCAGAATCAAATTATAAATATACATTAGCGGTTTAATTTTATTATGTCTCCCCCTGTATACAGGGGAGATATATTGTTTTTGTCCTGGGCGTCTGTCTGTCTGTCTGTCCTTCTGTCCGAAATCGTGTCCGCTCCATATCTCCAAGACGGCTTGAAGGATTTTCATGAAACTTGGCTCACATGTTCACCTCATCAAGGCGACGTGCAGAACTCACGTCTCGACAATATAGGGTCAAGGTCAAGGTCACGCTTGAAGGTCAAAGGTTTGAGGCTTTATTTCGTGTCCGCTCCATATCTCCCAGACGGCTTGAAGGATTTTCATGAAACTTGGGTCACATGTTCACCTCATCAAGGCGACGTGCAGAACCCGCGTCTCGACAATATAGGGTCAAGGTCAAGGTCACACTTGAAGGTCAAAGGTTTGAGGCTTTATTTCGTGTTCGCTCCATATCTCCGAGACGGCTTGAAGGATTTTCATGAAACTTGGGTCACATGTTCACCTCATCAAGGCGACGTGCAGAACCTGCGTCTTGACAATATAGGGTCAAGGTCAAGGTCACGCTTGAATGTCAAAGGTTTGAGGCTTTATTTCGTGTCCGCTCCATATCTCCCAGACGGCTTGAAGGATTTTCATGAAACTTGGGTCACATGTTTACCTCATCAAGGCGACGTGCAGAACCCGCGTCTCGACAATATAGGGTCAATGTCAAGGTCACGCTTGAAGGTCAAAGGTTTGAGGCTTTATTTCGTGTCCGCTCCATATCTGTCCCAAATTTATAGGTTGGAATGTTTTGAGAGATTTTGACAGATATTTGAGGGGAGACATCTGTTTTTTGCAAAAACAATTCTAGTTTCAATTCAATTTTCACACAACCATGTGTGACAAAACTACCTATTGATCTTAAGCTGCTTTAACAATTGGAGATTCTACATGATGATAATGTTTATAATAATCTCTGAATAATAAACTTAAATCTTACTTCTTTGTTTAACATTGAAGAACTTTTTTTTAACATCTTTTACGCTCCTTCTTGAGTTTAGGAATCGACTGAAAAATAAAAAAGACATAAACAAATATTTTTATTGTTATAAGATCTACTTCACATCCTTTTCAAAATGTAAAGAGGATTACAGTATATATCAGATGTTTTATTGATATGATATCTACTTCACATACTTTTTCAAAATGTAAAGAAAATTACAGTATATATATCAGATATTTATACACTTGATAGTATCAGGGACAACTAATACATATAAGTAGCCAAGACAGTATGAAATGTTGTGGAATATCAATTATTTGTTAAACAAAATAATATATTGTAACTTATATTAACTTTATCACTGTCAATCTATGATTATGAACTTTGTGTACACTTTATAGGTATACTCCAATTAAAACATATATATACAAGCCTGGTATTATTTTTTATTTATAGCTATATTCAAATTTAAGTCAACCATGTTAGTATGTTTATGTTCAAACATGTATACTTCAAACTGTGACATTAATATACAAACTTGTACCCTTAAATACAAGAGAAAATTGATGCAACGCATCAATGTCACCGGATATCCATAGTGCAGTTATGCATAACACTAACATTATAGTAGTTGAATAAACAGTTATCAACTGAGGGGCATATTGGAACATCAGGGGTGGAGTCAAGTGAAAATGTATCATAACTTGCATTGTTTTGTCAACGAAGTGAATGATAATTGAAGCCTTTCATTGTTTATGATCAATCTCCATTCCAAAGTAGGTTGACCATACACACAACCAACTAATTATTGATCATAAACAGTAATGGAAATGAGTAATCTTGCCAATCATTAGTCTTAGTATGTATACAGTGCTTTCATTAAGGAATAATTATAAGATTTGTGAATTCCACATACACGTTTCAAGATTTTTGTCAGAATATTTGAATTTTATTATTTTTCAATAAAACCACAAAACAGACAATTTAGGATTTGCATGCAATAGCACGTCATTTTACCTTTCCTCCTTTAAAGTCAACAGTGGACACCTTTGCAGCAATCAACTTTTAAAACAATGAGATAAGTGTTAAATCGCTGAAGACATGAGTTTTCTCTTTTTCTCAAAATGATATTAGCTTAGCATCCTAATTATATCATACTTTAACAAATGTTGAAATGTAGTCCAATATTTATAAATTAGACCACCTTCGAAATATAATATCAACTAAACAGTTAAATCTCATTGAAATTGTTGTATAATTTAAACTTAATTTCGAACATAAACTTAGCCCTACAACATGTTAATTTATTTTAATTCTTTCCTTCCTTTTTTATAATGAAAACAACAAACTACTCATGTTTTAAAATTATATTATGATGAGCGCCCTTGTGTCAATGATGCATAACAATATGCAGAACGGAAGCAATATGCCTTTAGGGAATTAAATGACACATTTAAAATTGTCAAGGACGAAATAATTTTGTACGAAAGACCTGATTCTTTCTTATTCGCAGAGGTGTCGTTCTTGAAACTCTCTTTATAGGCAGAGAGTGTTCGTTCAAAGTCATTTTTCCATTAAAACCAGTTTTATCTCGGTTTCTTCTTTTCTTCATTTGTTTCGAACCAAATAAACATTTTAAATCACCTATAATTTACTATTTGTAAGTGAGTGTAAAGAGCGGCTCTCTGCAAAGGAGATTGATCTACACAGTTGGTATTCACGAGTCACGCAGGTGCGCGTAAGTAAACAAATTAGACTGCGACATAAAGGTTTGTAGTTATCGACTTTTGATTACATGTAGTATATAGTGTAAAATAAAGTATAGCAGTCTATCTAATAGGGACTGTTATTTCTTCGTAAATAAAACAAAAAAACATGAATGCGTGTCAAAATAAAGAAACTGAAAATACCTAAAACATCGGAATATTTATTTCATTTTAGATGTGTCATTACTTAGTGTTTTTAAACAAACACAATTGTAATATGTTCAAGACATCTAAATGTGTTTCTTTCTAATAATAATCCCCCCTCCCATGTGATTTCAGAAAACCTATTAAAAATAGAAGTCGCGGGCTCCTGCCCGGCGACTAATTAAAATCAAACCATACTGTAAAATCAGTACAGAAGAAGACGGGCTAAAAAAGGAAAAGTTATATATATATATCTAAATTCTTAACCCTTTCCCTCATACGACAATTCTGCAGCAGACGCCTTTAAACATATTTTGTCAAAAAATAGAAAATCTCTATAATTGAATGGATAACCTATGACTGAAAGTGGAAAACATTGTGGCAAATGGAGAAATTGCTTGTTTTAAGCAATTTCTTCTTTTGTCATGATATTTTCAAAAAGCCGTCTGCTGCAGAGGCATCCGAAAGCGTCTATATGAGGGAAATGGTTAAAATACATTCTTCTGAATGATGCAAGTCTGTGATCATAAAATTCATCACAATTACATATTCTAATAGTTTTTAAATGCAATTTCTTATCACGACTGGCAACCGACACTGATGTTGTCATGAATCCGTCTTCAGATTGAATTGTTTGACGCAGAGACATGTCAAATACTCTGTTTGATATGTTAAAAATGTTTTACATTTAAAATATTATCCACTTTCGTGGAACAAATCAATTAAATACATCTAGTCTTGAAAGATCAAAGTTAAGGGAAGTTACCACCACCGCTATTGTGTTTTATCATATGCTTTTGAAATATCAACCATCTACATTCTAATGGAAAATAAATTACACAACATAATTGTGCAAACAAAGTGTTTTATTACTGAACAATTTATTTTAAATACACTGGTATTCCTAAAACGAGGGACATATATCGTTGGACATTCCATTTTCGTTAGCATCCCTTTTTCGTGACGTCACTATTTTCGGGCTTATATCACGTGACTTTGTCCTTGCAGCCGATTTGGAACTGTAAAATTATTTCCCAATGGCCAATGTATTTGCTGACATATTTCAACAATAGAATGCATCTTCAACAGTTTTGTAACTTGTTGTCATGGGAGGAATAGCCAAAATACCCTTATTTTTTATATACCAAATTTAAAGAACAGTTTAAACCCCAAAAAGTGGAAAAATCGGACATGAAAATTTATCGTAAAAAGGGTATTTTGTTGTTTACAAAATGGCGGCCAGGGTCATGCGATTTGTTTGACCTAGTTAGGTCAATGCAACTTTTCATTGGATTTCACATTCCTAAAGGTGCTTAAGCATAGAGATGTGAAATAACTAAAATATTTTAAATAATATCCCATTAGAAATATGGCAATTTTGAAATCTGTATTGATCTTTGTGATGATATAAATATAGGATGCTTACAGGGTCCAAACATCCATGCAAACCCTTTAGGTTGATACAGTGGGATAAAAAATGAGAAAGGAAAATAAGTTTAACGAAGATTCAAAGTTGAGTAATTAAAAAAAAAAAAGTTCATATTTATATCAAGGATAATTTCAAATTAATTGATTTAAACTATATAAAATGTTTAATTACTTCAGTTTTTTAGTTTTCAATATGTTACGACCTATTGCCCCTTTTAAATTTTTTTTTTTTTTTGTGTGTGTTGTCTTTATAGAAACTGCAAAGTGCCAAAATAATGACGTCACGAAAATAGGATAACAATTTCGGCTTCTGACTTGTTGAACACATGTGTATTCAAGATTTTTTTTTTTATGTATTATTAGTTTTCAAAGGATTTTTTGCTCGAAACTTGGAGGAAATAAATAAATCTTTCAGATAAGACATGACATTTTGTATCATTCACTAAGCCTTCTGCATATTTTGTCTTTGAAGCCTTACACTCACGAATTACGGATGCTCGAGGATACGTACTATACCTTCATGTCACTTATGAAACTGAAAAACAAATGACAAACCTAAAACATTATCTGCATTATCTTACCTATTCAGCTCGTCCACAATCTTCTCCCACAAACCATTCCGACATTTGCGGGTGGATTCTCCACTTGATACGCCTTTTAGTGGTCCAAAAAGTTTAACTTCGTCAGCCAGCACAAGATCAATCAAAGTGGCCTCCTGCAGAAGTCCACTTTGATCGATCTGCTTTGACGGATTCGTCTTCGGACATTTCAGACATTCTGACAGTTCGCGCAGACGAATAATTTGTTTATTTACACATAAAGGTCAAGGACTATTAGGGGAACTTACTCTAGGATGATATAATTGTTTACATTAAAGGGCCGTACAGGGTGTAGTGATTATGGACCTGGTACCAGTCTACTATATAGATATGCATCACTGACCATAAGGGGAGATAACCCGTCTCTCCCACCACATGATTAGGCAGTTCTAAACCAGTTCTCTTAGGGTGCAGACTGACAAAGAGTGACGGACAAGAAGAGAACAACACATACCCTGACGGTCTTATAAGACCACACACACATGACAGAGACAAGCGGACACCAGGCAAGACACTTTACTGGTGTCAGCAGTGATTCGAATCCTGCTGAAGATTTTTGTCAACAGAAGGGAGTGGGACCGAGAAAACTTTGCTGTTTAAGGTCACAGCCATTAGAGGTTGATAGTTACCAAGCTCGGAGGAGGTCGTGAGTAGAAAGTCAATTGAATTCGCGTGGTATTTGTCCAAATGTCCCCGAATATTGTTGCAAATAGGCCCAAAGCTTATTTTGTAGGATATACTTTCGGTTAGAGATCGAGGTGCGTGCGCATACAGCCCGAAGATAAATTTCCGGCTGCGTCATTGCAAAAGAAGGTCTCTGAATAAGTGCTTGCTCGGTGCAAAGGCTACTCTGTGATTGTCGTGTGTGGTCCAATTCTTTGAAAACAAATACTGTTTATTTTTGGAATTGTTTTATTGAAAACATTGGTTTGCCAGGTCCGATAATTTATTCTGCAGGGGATAGTAAATAACTTAGTAAATTTCATTGTGACATGGGATTTTAATTTCCTATTTGGTCAAATGTTATAGTCTTGTGCATGGATTAATGTACATGCAAGACTGGTCACCTAGTGAACATGTATAATAATTTATTGATATTTGATTAATAAATTGGAAAAGGTTAAATTTGAAATAAAATTAAAACTGCATTTTACCACATTTTGTGACAATACACAAGCCAGACCCAGCATTGCAACTTGAGTCTACTTTGTACTATACCACAGAAGAAAATCTGATGGACAAACAAGATGACAGAACATCACGGGCAAACTATATGGATGAAATAAAGCAGTTTTTCAGCAGATGCATGTCACATAATGGACTTGGACAAGCTGCTACATGTATATGCATAGCTGAGCCACCGCAATATGGGCCGCTCAGTTATTGCAAACATTAATGACCATGGCAAGAGAAAAGAACAGATCATTCCAGTCTCACTTGGTTACTGCGATTTATAGAACCCCAAGGCCAGTTAGCAAGATGTATGGAGGAGTTGTCAAAGATATGGATGGGGAGAGAATGGTACAACTTGGTCCATGACATATCGAGCTGGTGCGAAATACGGGAATGCAGATGCTCTATCAAGGATGCCGGCTCTTGGAGTTAAATGTAGAGCCTGTGAACGCATAGAAGACTTGCCTTGTGGGGGATGTGACTATTGTAAATGAGAAGACAGCCATTGGGAAAAGTTCACGAGAGAGGTTGATGATGCAGTGCCGTTGGTGTTTCCGATGTCTGACAAAACATTTAGGGCGAATGTAAATCCAGAACCTGATCACACCCACAGCTCTACGTTTGGAAGTCCCAAAGGGGTCCAAAAGGTTACAAGAAGTCGTTAGCAGTAAACCAAAATAGTGACTTTTGTAAACAAGTAAACTGCCATTGGGTAATATTCACGAGAGAGATTGATGATATCAGGCCGTAGGTGTTGCCGATGTCTGACGAGACATTTGGCCCGATGTAAATCCTGAACCTGATCACACCCACAGCTCTACGTTTGGAAGTCCCAGAGGGGTCAGAAAGTTTACAAGAAGTCATTAGCAGTGAACCAAAACATTAAATGGTTTGCCAGACTGGTATGCAGACAAAGAGATGGCTACCAAATTATGCCAAGGCATACTAGACACAGATGCATGGACATTGCGAGGTGATGCAGCAATCCTTAGGCAAGCTACAGGATTTGCTGGCAGAACTTATCAAGCTACGCCAAAGACAGGTTAGGGGTGCTTGTTATGGTAGTGGGAATTCCAGCCATTTCAGAAAAGCATGACTGGACCTGAAGAAAGATAGATTGCCATTGAGTCATGCTGAAGGACTAGACCAACCTTCAGATACAGAGCAAAGGTCTAACAATGGATTCGGACGCAAGCCGAGATCCGCAAAAAAAGTATTACAGATGATACTGTCGAGCATATGTACAAGTGGTAGATACAGATGACCCTTGGTGGCCATAAAATGAGAATGACCATCGACGGTGCAAATTATCCATTTGTAAGCAGAGTCACCATTGCAAAGAGAAGAGATGTGCCCCCCAATACCATAGTCATGGTTAAACGTTGCATGAAAATGAAGATGCCAACTGATGTGATAGACAGTCGATGACCTGAAGTCACGTGTTGCAAGAGTTGTCCTTGGTGAGGATTCAGAGCCCATCATTTGTGTGATTGATCACCACAACAGATCGATATTGGCTGCTGAAAAGAGGCAAGGAAGTGGGAAGAGCCTATCCTGTGCCTGAAGTCCTACCAGACAAAGAAGGAAGAGAAGTTGGGCATCAACAGTATGACGAAAGTGTCAAAGTTCACCAGCTGCTGAGAGATTGTCACGCTCATAGATGCTGGAGTGAAAGGGCTAGCACGTTAACAAATGATTTGGAGGCAGGTCAAGTGCCAAAGAATTTGGATGGGGAGAGAATGGTACAATTTGGACCAAGTGTAATGCCAGAAGAAATAATGGAATGGAGGTTTTCGCCTGTGAAGATCAGGAAAGTTGATGGATCTATTCACTGGAGCATCGACCATTGTATCGTGAATAGATTAGCAAGCAAGGTGTTTCCATTGCCATTGGTAGAATACAGCTGGAACCAAGTAGCAGAGAGTGCATGGTTTACAAAGCTAGCTACACAGAGCCAGAAACCAAAGATGAGATGCACAGACTGCCGTATTTGCAAAGGTTAATAAAATGCTCGCATGCTTTGATTGAGTTATCGTTCTTTGGAAAGACTTCAACAGTCATCTGCAGTGTATTGCCGAGATGTTGACCAGATTCCAAGAACATGAACTGAAGCTAAACCCACTACGATGTCTACTGTTCTAAAGAGAAGTAGAATTCCTCAATTGGGTTTTAAGCAACAATAGCCTGGCCTTGTCCAGAACTATTCCCGACAAGTGGCCAACGCCAACGAGTTCCAGGGATCTAGAAGATTTCATGGGATATATGCAAGCCATCACAAGAGGTATATCAAGGGTTTCCATGAAATTGAAGAAACTATACAGGGTGATGGGCCAAAAACAATTTCGCTGGGGTGAGAAAGAGAGAGCTGCATTCTGCAATTTGGAGAGTTTCGACCAATCAAAACAAGTTATCCCTCCCAACTAATGCAGGTGAACTCAAGATAGACATTCAACTGTCAGACAAAATGATTGGGGCTAAACTATACGAAGTACAGAATAACCAGCTTAGAGTCATTGCATATATTACCTAAGCTTTGACAGAAGAACAGAAAATAGTTATTGCCAGACCAGAAAGAAGATACTAGCAGTGGTTCGGTTCTTGAAGCAGAATAAGCAACACTTGCAAAATCGTCCTGTCGTGGTGAGAACTGATTACCCAAGCCTTACTTGGTTGTTACATCAGACCAGGAGCAACAGCTCGCTGTTACATAAAATGGCCATACAACTGCTCGAGATGCTTTGAAGATTCCTCAGGTTTTGTCGTGTGTTTGTGACAGCTGCACAGACACTGATATACACCCAAAGCAGTTACAACCATACCAACCAGGAAGAACGCGACGGTAGAAAGTCTTACGCACACGTGTCAAGGAGAATAACTAACGGCGAGAATGGTGAAGCCAGAACAACATTGAACGCAGCAGCGATGTTAAGGCATATCAGATCAAGCATCGATCAAGACATGCTGATATTCCCATGGAACCCAGGAGATCTAGAGCCTGGTGTGGGCCAAGGCCCAGCCTGGCGAAAAGGTTATTAATGTCTATGATCCGGTGATGTACCCGATCTAGGACAACGAACAGAGCGAATCATCTGTTGGAGGATTATGTCTACGTAAAAGACATACCAGCAACCTCCAGGAAAGAGAAAGAGCACCTTGAAGACGGTGCTAAGAGAACATAGACAAGCCTGCCATCAGTGACACATGATTGCATTGAATCTACAGATGTGTGGTATCAACTATCCTGCAGCCTCAGCCTCATTAATAAAGTCGGGGGGAGTGTAGTGATTATGGACCTGGTACCAGTCTACTATATAGATATGCATCACTGACCATAAGGGGAGATAACCCGTCTCTCCCACCACATGATTAGGCAGTTCTAAACCAGTTCTCTTAGGGTGCAGACTGACAAAGAGTGACGGACAAGAAGAGAACAACACATACCCTGACGGTCTTATAAGACCACACACACATGACAGAGACAAGCGGACACCAGGCAAGACACTTTAAGGGGTTGGTGGGGGCATCACTGTAACTGTATTTATACAAACTTTCCTTATTATATTAAATATAGTTGACAAAAAGGAGGAATTTAGCTTTTGAGTGGGTGTTTGCAGATAAAATTGTGTTGACTTCCGCATTTTGGGCCGCTTAAATCATCTATAAACCGTGCTCTAGACTGGTCCAAACGTACTCCAAAACGAACTCAGTTGAGAACGTACTCAACGTGCTTTATGTTATAGTTCGCGTTTGAGAACGAATTGAAACTGTTCTCAGAATAGAATAGAATAATTTTATTTTTCCAATCACGGGCCATCACTGGCATACAAATTATAAAATAATAATATATTATTATCATTATCATTAAACACAAGATTGATTTTGATTAAGTAACTATATACAAACAAAACAAAACTAGAGGTTGTTTTTGGGAAAAACGTATGTCTCCCCCAAGGGGTATTTGTCTGGCTGACTGTATTTTGTCAGTTAGTGATTTATTTTAAAAAAGGGCAATAACTCATCCAAAAGTAAGTCAAATTAAACGCCCTCGTAATATGCGCAACAAGACATTGTACCGATGACTCCTGTAAAGTTTCATAGAAATGTGGCAAAGGGGTTGTGAGATGAAGGCCGGACAAGAATGAAATGGCAATTTTAAACAAGAGGGCCATGATGGCCCTATATCGCTCACCTGATTTAATAGAACTTCAATAGTTTTCAAAGTTTTTACTTTTTTTAGGCCAATACTTTTGGACAAGAAGATTTTTAAAGTTTTAACAATGCACATATAAGGAAAACAAGCTCCGCCCCCTGGCTGCCATGTTTTTCAACGGATTGGAAATATTTGTACAATCTTGGTAAATGGTGCCCCAAGGAACATTTGTGCAAAATAATTTTTAAATTGGGCCAGTTCTTTTGGACAAGAAGATTTTTAAAGTTTTAACAATGCACATATAAGGAAAACTAGCTCCGCCCCCTGGCGGCCATGCTTTTCAACAGATCGGAAATATTTGAACAATCTTGGTTAAGGGTGCCCTAAGGAACATTTGTGCAAAATAATTTTCAAATTGGGCCATTACTTTTGGACGAGAAGATTGTTAAAGTTTTAACAATGCACATATAAGGAAAACAAGCTCCGTCCCCTGGCGGCCATGTTTTTCAACGGATCAAAGATATTTGAACAATCTTGGTAAAGGGTGCACCAAGGAACATTTGTGCAAAATTATTTTCAAATCGGCCCAGTACTTTTGGACAAGTAGATTTTTCAAAGTTTTAACAATGCACATATAAGGAAAACAGGCTCCGCCCCCTGGCGGCCATGTTTTTTAATGGATTGGAAATATTTGAACAATCTTGGTAAAGAGTGTCCCAAGGAACATTTGTGCAAAATAATTTTCAAATCGGGCCAGTACTTTTGGACAAGAAGATTTTTAAAGTTTTAACAATGCACATATAAGGAAAATAAGCTCCGCCCCCTGGCGGCCATGTTTTTCAACGGATCGGAAATATTTGAACAATCTTGGTAGAGGGTACCCGAAGGAACATTTGTGCAAAATAATTTTTAAATTGGGCCAGTACTTTTGGACAAGAAGATTTTTTAAGATTTGGCAATTTTCCCCTTTTCTGATGCCGCAGCAACCAAAGTTCTACTTGGAATTAATTTCTTTGAACAACTTTGAAAGAGGATTACCTAAGGACCATTCCTGTGAAGTTATTTTGAAATCTGTTCATTGGTTTAGTAGGAGAAGTCATTTGTAGGAAATTGTTAACAGACGCCGACGACGACGGGTGATCACAAAAGCTCACCTTGCACTTCGTGCTTAGGTGAGCTAAAAAAGGGCAATAACTCAACCAAAATGAGGTCAAATTAAACGCCCTCGTAATATGCGCAACTAGACGTTGTACCGATGACTCCTGTGAAGTTTCATAGAAATGTGGCCAAGGGGTTGTGAGATGAAGGCGGACAAGAATGAAATGGCAATTTAAAAAAAGGGCAATAACTCATCCAAAAGTAGGTCAAATTAAACGCCCTCGTAATATGCGCAACAACACATTGTACCGATGACTCCTGTGAAGTTTCATAGAAATGTGGCAAAGGGGTTGTGAGATGAAGGCCGGACAAGAATGAAATGGCAATTTTAAACAAGAGGGCCAAGATGACCCTAAATCGATCACCTGATTGATAGTAAATTAGTAGAAATATCTGGGAAAAAGATCAAGGAGTGCAATTAGAACTTCAAGGAGTGAACACTTCTCAAGAAACAGCTTATAAGTAAAGGTCATTTATATCTTGAAATCTAACAAGAACTTCAATTAGAAATGAATTATTAAGTTTTTGTCATTTTGCACCTTTCTTGATCTGTTTTTAATATAAACCAATATGGCTTGAACAGTTTTTTTAGAGGGGCATTTAAGGATTCTTTCTACTGAATTATCTTGGAGTCTGACAAGCAGATTATGGAGGAAAGGATTTTAAAGTTTGGTCGTTTTACTCATGTTCTGATACATGTATGGTGAGTGTAAGGAACGACAACTCTGCGAAGGAGATTGCCCTTGCATAATACTCTGCCAAGTGTTACCTCCCTTAGACCATAAATCTAATAACCATATGTCATTTGAAGCAAAAAGTTTAATTACTCCTTTTCTGATGCTGCTTGGTTGCTATGCCTTTCAACAAATCAATATGGCTTGACAAAGTATGTAGATGATCAATGAAAGAACATTTCTACAAAACTATCTTTAAATCAGACAAGCACTTTTATAAGGATGCTTTATTAAAGTATTGTCATTTTGCCCCTTTTTTGATGCCGCCTGACTGCCATGTTTTTCGACCAATCAGTATGGCTTGAACAATTTTTATAGAGGGTCACCCAAGGAACATTTCTACCAAATTATATTTATATATGGAGTTTAGGAGGAGTTGATGTTTAAAGCTAAAAGTTAACACCAGACGGACGACGGACGACGGACAAAAAGTGATCAGAATAGCTCACCTTCAGCCTTCGGCTAAGGTGATCTAAAAAAGGGCAATAACTCAACAAAAATTAGGTCAAATTAAACGCCCTCGTAATATGCGCAACTAGACGTTGTACCGATGACTCCTGTGAAGTTTCATAGAATGTGGCAAAGGGGTTGTGAGATGAAGGCCGGACAAGAATGAAATGGCAATTTAAAAAAAAGGGCAATAACTCATCCAAAAGTAGGTCAAATTAAACGCCCTCGTAATATGCGCAGCTAGACGTTGTACCGATGACTCCTGTGAAGTTTCATAGAAATGTGGCAAAGGGGTTGTGAGATGAAGACCGGACAAGAATGAAATGGCAATTTAAAAAAAAGGGCAATAACTCATCCAAAAGTAGGTCAAATTAAACGCCCTCGTAATATGCGCAACTAGACGTTGTACCGATGACTCCTGTGAAGTTTCATAGAAATGTGGCAAAGGGGTTGTGAGATGAAGGCCGGACAAGAATGAAATGGCAATTTTAAGAAAGGGCAATAACTCATCCAAAAGTAGGTCAAATTAAACGCCCTCGTAATATGCGCAACTAGACGTTGTACCGATGACTCCTGTGAAGTTTCATAGAAATGTGGCCTAGGGGTTGTGAGATAAAGGCCGGACAAGAAATGTGGACGCCCTGACAGACAGACGGACAGACAGACGGCGCAGGCAAAAGCAATATGTCTCCTCCGGAGGGGGGAGACATAATGACTAGAACTATTTAAAACACTAACTGATACATAAACAAATATTCAGAACTGTTGACCCAAAAAGGGGATACATACTGTTTTAGATTGACAACAGTTTGAAGGATAAACACAGTGACAAAACACAACAACTTGTGACTGCATTACTTATTACAAGCCTTTAAAAATATAAGATCTAAGACTAACATTTTGAAATATATTCACAAAGCGCAACTATAACGTTTTTATCTTCATTTATAAACATCCATATAAATTTTTGTTCATTTGACATTATGTTAAAATGAATTGAGAATTGCAACATTGTTTTAAAGAGTTCATTTCTTTCACTAGCAAAAGATGGACATTCTGTGACAAAATGTTTTTCGTCTTCTATTGATCCTGACTTGCAAAGTTTACATGTCCTTAAGTTAAGGTCCACTTTTTTATGGCGGCCCATTTCTATTTCTAATTTATGTGAACTAATTCTGAAATTTGAGAAACATTTTCTGATATTTTTGTCTTTTATAACATTTAAATAAGGTTCTCTACAGAGTCTATTTTTAAAATAAAGCGTACGTACGTAATTTGCCTACATTATTAGACCCACAATTATTTATTGTTGTTGACCATTCTTGTTTGTATTTCTCAACAAGTTTTTGTTTTACAATTTTTTCTAACTTAGAACTTTGTAAACAAGAAATAGGTAAATTAAGATATTCTAACAGAAAGTATGTACTAGAGGTCCAACTTTTCTTGCTAATACTGTGCAAGTTATTACTTTCTTTAAATGCATTCTTTAACAGTCTGCTTACATGATCTGAATTTAAGCGTTTGAAATATTTTACCGAATTACAAAGAACATCAATATAAATTGGGTATCTTCCTAGTTCACCCATAACAGCTGAATTTGTTGCTTTTTTATGAACGCCTAGCACATATTTCAAAAATTTGACATGTAGTTTTTCATATGGTTTATCACTCAAAGACTTAGACATGTTATAAGTACCCTTTTTAAAACTACTTGTTGTTGTATCAATACTACCCAAATTTCACTGCTATATAATAAAACTGGTTTTACAGTATTATGTCAAATAAATGTAACATAGTGTCAACGTTTTGATGTAAATCTCCAAAGCTTTTTCGAAGTTTAAAATTGGCTTTAAGTGCTCTCTTATATAGATCATATACACAGTGGGAGAAAGTACCTGTAGATGAAAATAATATACCAAGATATTTGTAAGAAGAGACATGTACTATCTCATTATTTTTAAAGAAGAATTTTGTACTAAAGGTCATAATATTAGTTTTCTTTAGATCGACTGTTCAACCATATTTGTCACAATAGGTTTCTAGTTTATTCAAACACTTTTTTAAACCCCTTTCAGTGGTTGAAAGTAACACTAAATCATCTGCATACATTAGACAACTTAAAGGCATATCATTTAGCAAAACTTGGTCATCAGTAGAATCAAAACATTGAGGTAAATCATTTATATATAACTTAAATAGGTTTGGGCTTAGATTATCTCCTTGCCTTAAACCAATTTCTTGAATAACTTTGTCAGTTAGTTTATCTTCTACTTTAACATGAATACAGTTTGCTTCATACATTGTTTTTAAAGTATTATAGAAGGGTCCACATATACCTATCTGGGTCAATTTGTAAAACATGACAGAATGAATGATAGAATCAAGTCCGTTTTAACACGCAATCGTCGATCAATTTCACAGCAAATTTTTAGTCCAATTGTTCATGTAATCTTTCCTTATTTTATTTTCCTCACACAATCCTCGAATGTAGTAATTTTTGAAAATATTTTATTAATTTTTAAGTTCTCTGTTAGTGACCCTGGCGAAGCACTTTCCGTAATGACCTTGACCTTCACGCTCCGTTCTCTCGTGGAAACTATAAGAAACACATGGTTTGATAGAATACACTGTTAAAAACTTTCGATAGACATGGCATAATGGAAATCCCTCTATAGTTTGATGGTTTGGTTGGATTATCACCCTTGTAAATTGGTTTAATATATCCTATTTTCCAATCAGTTGAATTTGTACCACTAGAAAGAATTGTGTTAAATAACTTGACAATACATGGCACTAAATAAGTTTGGCCAGTTTTAAGCATCTCATTTTTAATACCGTCTAGCCCAGATGATTTTTTATTCTTTAATTTTGAAATAGCTTTCATAACTTCTTTATCTGTTATTTTGAAATCTAGTTGAGGAAATGTTTTATTTTTTTCTGCCTCTAAAAGAAGTTTGTCATAATGTTTATTTTGTGCCTTAAACTCATTTTTAACACTAAATAATTCGGAAAAATGGGATATCCAATTATCAGACGAGACTTTTATACTTGGATCAGAAGTATCTGCATCTTCTTCTTTTAACTCTTTTACAAGTTTCCAGTATTCACTTGGATCATTATTGTATAAATTATCAATTTTATTGATACGTTAATGCATGTTTTAAATTCTCTTCTTTTATTTTTACAAAAACGAGAATAGTTTTTTCTGAACTTAAAAAAGGAACCAGATCATTTGGAAACTTCGAGTACAGATTATTTCTTCTGATCAATTCTTTTCTCATGACATAAACGTCATTGTCAAACCACTTTTTCTTTGGTTGTTTTTTCTTAAAACGCACCTTTGTTTTCTTTTTTAATGACTGATTACAAGCTGTAAAAATAATGTCATTAAATTTATTCAGAGCTTCATTAACATCATTTGAAAAATTATCGTTTTTAAAACAATCTATTTTTTGTAAAATATCACTAGACGAAAAAGCTTCCATAAATTTAAAAGATGAATCTTCATTCCAGACATAAGATTGCGGCATGTCAGAGAGTAAAGATGTTTTGTTTTCTTCTGCATTAACAAAATTTGCATATAATTTTACTGTTAAATTAGCATGGTCACTTAACAGTGGGATATGGTTGTGAACTTTAAAATAAAGAACACTTTCGTACAAACATTCAGAAACAATACAATAATCTACTACACTATTACCATTATACTGAAAGCATGTATAGTTTCCAAAAGTATCCCCAAATGCTCTGCCATTCAGAACAATTAAGTTTGAAGCAGTACATATGTCAATTAATTCTTTGCCTCGAGTATTATAAATGGAGTCCTTACTGTATCTTGCTTTACTATTTTGACTACAAGTGGTATAGTGAGAAGTACAAATGTACTTATTATGATTATCAATAAACCCAGTCTCACAACCAATACGGGCATTACATCGCCTAATGCGCTATAGCTAACACTATCCTGTTCAATAAGGGATAAAGTATCAAGGTTATGCCTTAAGGCCAAAGTTTACCAAATACATGCAGAACTACAGCCAAATAGTCTGTTAAAAAACCCTGTGTTTGCTTAGAAATGAGAGTATACCTTGATCTGACTGCATTGAATATGTGACAATGAGATTAAATTCATTGTCAATATGTATAGGATGCACTTGAATTGTCGATTTTATCACTTTTGTCATTTTGAGCTTGTCTGATAGTGAAAGTATAGTATGGGTGCAAAATGATGGTAACCAACTTCGCGGAGTATAATCTTTCATACATAAATAAATACCGGATATTTAATCTGAGAGAAATGATCTACTACGGTGATAGAAGAATCAAATAATATAGGGTGTGTTGGGTGGGTGTGTGATCCCCAAAGTGGTTTGCAGTTGATAAAATATAGATCAAACTTCACCTTCCCTACGGCAAGTCTCGTTTAATCTTCCCATTTTATCAACTGCATAACCCCTTTGGTGGACCCCACAGAGACTTTAGAACCAAAGGAAGAGTAAAAGTAAAATATCTATATATAGATTAGATGTGTATTATAATACTGTCATATGAAACAAATATGTACAGAGCATTACTAGTCTATTGTCAGTGTTGTACCACAGACTGATAAGTACTTCTGTCATTTACTTCTTTGTTGTAAAACCTAGCAAAT